>OV121073.1:40735412-41149945 GCA_921293005.1 Nemoura dubitans
AACAAAACAAAACAAAAAGACTAGCATAACAAAAGAGCGGCGACGCTGAATGGCGTCGAGTTGACAGTGTACACTGCCATTTGGATGCGCGGAGACGTTCGAAGAGAAGCGGAATACGCTTCGGCTAACCACTCGGCGACCGTTTCGGCAACGACGGCGCGAGAAAACAGCGCAGCACTAATTGCGTAAGACACTTGGAGCTCGTCTCAATTAGGCTGTGAGTGCGTTCAGTGTGGCCGTGGGACGGGAGGTGAGGGAGTAATCGTCGCGCGTCTTTTGTCTGTGGACGCCCATCGTCGTCGTAGTCGTCGTTCACGCATCCACGCCAGCCGTTTGCACGCACGCACGCACGCACGCATGCACGAAGACGCAAGGCTATTTTGTATCTTCGCTCACAGCTACAGTTAGATTACGACGTGTTGTTTTGGAAGGGGAAGGGTAGTTTTCCTCGCACAAAAGTCGAGGAAAAGTTGCTCCTATATAATGTTTGAGCTAGTCAGCCTACGCAATCACTTTGCACCTAAAATATAAATTTTCTTTTGTGCACTTTTGTTGTTAATTTTGATTAAATCATAATGGAAGATGATAAAGTTTCAAGAGCGCGCCGCTTATCCGGCGACGCTGGCGCTTCCGCATTTTTATTGTCTGGTTACGGCGTTTTGTCCATTGTTGCTGCAGCCATGAACCAGAGTGCTTGTCTCTACGGGTCATTAAATATTAATGAATTCTTTGATGCCTCAAGAAAACGGAGAATCTTGGCGGGGCGCGTTTTGCCGCGAGGGGATGCGGCAATCTTGTCGAGCAATTAAAATGGTAGCTGCGCGGGCGCGTGTCAGCTCTAGGCGCCTGTCGTGATTGGGTTCCGTGCGAGGACTCGAATGGTTTCGGATCCTCTAGGATTTCTAGGCTAAAGGGTGCAGGGGGCAAGTCTGTAAAATATGTTTACCAAAAAGTATATAGACTGTTCATATCCGACAAGAGAAATCTTGGGGATTCCAAGGTGTCACTGGAGTCTGAAACACCCAAGGCTACAAACCGCAGCTTGCGTGTCGAATCAAACCGCAAAAGCAGACTTGAATAACAACTTTACTAAAGTCCTGACGAAATATGGAATTCTACTGAAACACCTATACCTAAGCTGTTTCGCTAAGCTGAAATCGCGTCGCCAAGCGCCTGGCCCCCTTTTATAACAGTCGAAACTACTGTTTGGAATTGGAACAAGTTCAAAGCGCTGGAGAATCGAAAACCTTTATTATAAACAGCAAAAAATGCCTGAATTAAGTACCTTCCATTGCTGATTGTGCGGGTTCGTTTTTAAAGTCAAGTTTTTAACATGTGAGATAGTACGCCAATGTGACTTACACTCTTCATCACGAAGTCCTTGAGGTGGGCGGACGGAGTGATCGCCTTTAAGCCACGTCTACGTCACGGGCGGGCCGGGATACGAACCCGCCGCGTCCCGAGGGACGAACCCGGACCCTCGGGACAGCCTTCGTGCCGTCGATGGGGACAAGGGACTGGGACGCGGGACAGGGGGATGGAGCTGATAAAAAGGGGGTGTAGTTTCAATTCTTTCTGTGGGGTGTAGGCATAGTGTGGCCAGGCCCTTCGAGAAACGTGTGATAGGGTTGGGATGTGGAACGAAATTCGCTATACACAGGTTGTGAATAAATTCCTTGGTGGCAGCAACTTCATAGATCTTCGCTTTCCAGAAAGATATTGTGTTATGAAAGGAGGACCTCAATTATAAAACGGAGACACGAATCTTCAGATTCTTATCGAAACGTGCAAGATGCAATCATGCTTAAAAAATTTGAATTTTGATAACAGTACGATGCAAAACTAAATATAATGGCAGTTTGAATAAACTTAATTGCGTGAGCTTTAACCATATTGCTCAAATATATTAGTTCCATAGATATTATACTTAAATACTAAAACTGAAAAACAATTTTACCCTATAAAAAGTGCGAGTAAAAAAGATTCAGAGAAAATTTCGGATAATCAGGTTTGTGCGTGATCATCAAGGAATTACTTCAATGAACGTGCAGACTTTTAGCCCACTCATACTAGTTTGGTTTTAATTGATTTGGCACGATTACCAGGTTGAAGTCACTTCACTGCGGACTCATGCGTTACTACATTGTTTGAATTTGTTTTGTTTACTTTATACTAAAATAGTTCGTTTATAGGTGTACAATCGAATCTGGCCGCCAAAGATTCCCGAAACGCTCCACTGCGACATCAAGCTAGTACAGGTACTAGCAAATAATGATGTTCTATATCTATAGCCTCGACGTTACACGCTTGTCAGCCTGGCAGCCTGTGAGCCTGTCACCGATATCGAGCTAAGCTTGGTTTGAACAGGGGGGAAACTTGGCGTTTGATTTCCTATTAAAAAATGAAATTTGTCAATTTCCAGCAAAAAAAAATATAACACACGGAAAACGACCGACTAAAATGAATTTCAATGCAGATTTCATTCCATAAATGATGAAGTAATTAGATACATTCGCCGATATAATAATATGGCACTACTTTCTGTGAAATACAGCAAAGTTTAAAGGTGAAACCGCCAACGGGCTAGGTTTACAATTTGCATGGTAGTTTGCTAGGAATACTGCTGAAATATTGACGGCTATGAACAAAAATGTGTTTTATGTGATAGAAGGAACAAATATAGAACAGAATAGGTATATATGATTTCAATTTTGTCTTTAAATTAGGTTTTATTGAACAGCTGGAGATTGGTGAAATTGGCTATAACAGTTATAGTAGGAAAATAATGCACGCAAATTTAGTCAAACCTTAGTTAAATATAATGGAACGGCGATAGCGATTGTCACTCGACACTCAGTGTTGCTAACATTGGTGTTAAGCCGGAATGGGCAAGGTCTCAAGCCTTGCAAGGTCCCTACCCACTAAGTGGCTGACATTTATTTTGCCATGTTTAGTCCCATGAGCGTCGGTGGTAGCAGATACGTGTAGCCCTTCAGACGAGTGAAGCCCTTCACTCTAGCCTCGAACAATGCTCAGCATGGGGACGGAGAGACGTGCCACAGGGACAGCGCCATCACAGTGTGTCAAAGGGACAAGGTGGCCGGCCCTTTGTGCTTTTGGACGGCAGCAGGCCTAGAGCCGGATCGAGTCCACCCTTGGCTCCCTCCCATTCTTCCATGTCGATCCGTTATGTTACTGCGACGGCTCGATCAGCAAGCTGATGGTGCTGTAAGACAAGAGCAGGCCTTAGTGGCAAACACGTAGTAAACCTTTGTAAACCGAAACATTGTTAATTGTTTATTCTGGATTAAGTCCTTTTAAAAATAACATGTAGTTACTGTTTTGATAAAAGTAACGGTTCTGAATAAAATACCTTTTCCTAGCGGTTTTCAGTTTCGGTTTCGGTCTTTGTTTTCAGACTCATGCCGAAAAAAAAAGCATGCCGAATTTCCACATCACCTTATCATGCAATATGAAGGAGGTATCGACTTTGACGCACTATTACCATTTTTTGTACGTGGATGTTTCCCCTATAGTACGTCTCACGATCTTTGGTCAGCAGCACACCTATATCTTACAATGTTTTATTAGCTATCAAAATTTCTAATATCTGTCAAATCTTGAAGTCAACTTCAAGTCAAAAAGTCTGGTGTGATGTTTCGGTTTGGTTTCGATGGTTTCTAAAGACAACAATCGAAATTGGGAAAATTTGAAAACAATTTGCTCTTTTAAATATATTCCCGTACTTTTTCAAACTTTTCCAATTGTCGAAAAGTGCTATTTTTTCTGCTTTGATGGGGAGGGGTAAGGAGGATTTTCTTGAAAAACGGAGGGGGTCTAAGTTGAGAACAAAAGGAGACACCCTAAAAATTTCATCGCAATCGACGCAGGCGTTTGGCCTGTAGAGCGCGCGCAAACACACATACAAACAAACAAACAAAAAAACACACACACAAGTGCTTTTTTTTTTAGCAGTAGTGAAATTGAAGATTTTGCTTCGCTAGCTTCGCTCGCTACGCTCATCAATTACAATTCATCTACTAACGCTCCAAGTGCGGGGGTGAAGTACGAAAATTGGGACGACAGATATGTGACGTATGACCTTGAGAAAGGTAAGCAAGGAGTCGAGGTTATAGGTAGTGCGCTAGCCAGGGGGTGGCAGGGTAAGGGGTCGACTGCCTTCAGGCTCCGTACTTGACCCATATTTGCATAATTTGGTAAGCGTAGCTAGCGGAGCGAAATCTTAAATTTACTACTGGTAAAAAAAATCCCTTGTGTGTATTTGTTTGCTTTTTTGCATGTGTGATTGTTTGATTGTATGTGTGTTTGCGCGCGTTACACAGACTAAACGCGTGCGTCCATTGCGATAAAATTTTTAGGGTGTCTACTTTTGTTCTCAACTTAGACCCCCTGCGTTTTTAAAGAAAATCCTTTATGCCCCTCCCTTTTAAATCCGAAAAAAGAGCAATATTCGAAATTGGGAAATATTGGCAAAATACGAAAATTTTTCTAAAAGTGTGTATTTTTTACAAATTTCCCCAAAAATTTACTGTGACTTTGTGTGTGACTAAACTTGGAAATACTAATTAACCCAAGTCCTCTCACGCATTCGAAAAAAATTCGTAACATCGACTGTTTGCGACGTTTTGCATTCAATTATCAAACATTCAACTGTTCCGCTCATCTTTAAAGCGTACACTTTGGCAGCGTTTCCCAGTTATTCATAACAATGGAAAAGAAATTAAAACTTTCTGTGTCCCGTTGTTTGAATGCTAGGAAACGCTGCGAAAGTATTCGCGTCGAAGGATGAGCGAGTTAGCCATAAAGTTTTCTGACTAAAATTTGGCTCACGTTAGGTTACCCTGCTGGAAATTCTTACCACGATCTTGTAAAAGATCGTGATCGTGATCTTGTAAAAGATCTTGTAAAGATCTTGTAAGTTCTCATAAGATCTTGACAAAAGATCTTGCAAGATCGTGACACAAGATCTTGTGTCAAGATCTTAAAAGATATTGCCACGATCTTGCAACATATTACAATACTTGGGCGAACGCAATTCGTGTTGCGTTGAAGATGAGCGTAGCGGTTTGTATATAGCGCATAAAAAGATTGAGGCAAAAAGCCTAAATCATGGAGCAGCAAGCCGGACCATTGCTTTTTCGAAAATTCTGATCACTTGAAATTGTAAACGATTCTGGCCTTTCTTTGCTTCTGTCCGAGCTGTAGGGTAGCGGAAATATGCTAATTTTGAGGTCATAAAGCAATGTGCATGTTAATACATAGATGTAACTCATGCCTAAGGGTTTTTATTGGGTTTTATTGGGTTGGTTTTTATTGGAAAAAATCTGATGTGATGTTTCGATTTGGTTTCGATGGTTTCAAAAGGCAAATCAAAATTGGGAACATTTGAAAAAAATACGCACTTTTAAATAAATTTCCGTACTTTTCCAAACATGCCCAATTGTCGAATTTTGCTCTTTTATATGCTTTGAAAGTGAAGGGTGTGGAGGATTTTCTTGAAAAACGCAGGGGGTCTAAGTTGAGAACAAAAGTAGACACCCTTAAAATTTCTTCCCACTCGAAGCAGGCGTTTGGCCTGTAGAGCGCGCGCAAACACACATACAAAAAAAAAACGAAAACAAACAAACAAACACACACCAAGTGTTTTTTTTAGCAGTAGTGAAATTGATGATTTCGCTTCGCTCGCTTCGCTCGCTACGCTCATCAATGATGTCACAATGTTGAGACAAGATCTTGAGAGAAGACCTTGCTAGATCTTGACTTAAGACTTTGTCTCAAGATCTAGTGGAAAATCTTGTGATATTTTGCAAGATCGTTGCAAGATCGTGACAAGATCTTGCAAATCCTTGCAAGATCTTGCAGGATTTAAACACAAGATCTTGGTTAGAATTTTCAGCAGGGTAGTAATGGTACACAAGTAACCGGTGACTAGGCCCATTACAGAAATTGATCTATTGGATGTCAACAGTTGCGCCATTTGGTTCGTACCAACAATTCAATTTGTTCGAGAGTTCCTTAAAGGGGCTTTAAAGGCTTGAAATTAATTTTTATCATCGATTAGGATGATTTAATAATGGCATTTGGGCAGCGAAAAAAACTTCTTGTGTCTACGGCCATCCGTACAGAAGTTACCAAAGTCCGCGTTTTTCGGCCTAGGTGCTAAGAAAAACAAATCCCATAAGGTTTAACCCGTAGCGCTTTATCGACCCCTAGCACCTAGAAAAACCTCTGGTTCATTCAAATAATTTTAGCATAGTCCTCCATCCTTCCTCTGTGTTGAAATAATTGTGCACTTTGATAGGACCAACCGTTTAGCCGCGGTAAGCGGACTACCTCAAGTATTTAATAAGCGTGCTGCATTTTTCTCGTGCAGTTCCGCTCTGAGCTTGCCGGACCGAGCCGTAGCGGAAGCTACAGCGCTCGGAAAGGTGGGAAATTGTCTTAGACTAGGGCGAACGCAATTTGTGTTGCGTTGAAGATGAGCGTAGCGGTTTACATATAGCGCATAAAAATATTAGGCAAAAAGCCTATGAAAATCATGGAGCAGCAAGCCGGACCATTGCTTTCTCCTAAATACTGATCACTTGAAATTGTAAACGATTCTGACCTTTCTTTGTTTCTGTCCGAGCTGTCGGGTAGCGGAAATATGCTCATTTTGAGATCAATGAGCAATGTGCATGTTAATACATAGATGTAACTCATGCCCAAGGGTTTTTATTAGGTTGGAGATATATTTCTGCCGCGGACTTACTTTAAAAAACTTGCATGCACGAAATTGAAAAAATTTCTAACATTTGTCAAATCTTGAAGTCAACTTCAAGTAAAAAAGTTTGGTGTGATGTTTACAATACAAAAAACACTAACAATAAAAATTGGGAAAATTTGAAAAAAAATACGCACTTTTAAATAAATGTCCGTACTTTTCCAAACATGCCCAATTGTCGAATTTTGCTCTTTTTTCTGCTTTGAAAGTGAAGGGTGTGGAGGATTTTCTTGAAAAACGCAGGGGGTCTAAGTTGAGAACAAAAGTAGACACCCTGAAAATTTCATCCCACTCGAAGCAGGCGTTTGGCCTGTAGAGCGCGCGCAAACACACATACAAACAAACAAACACACACCAAGTGTTTTTTTTAGCAGTAGTGAAATTGATGATTTCGCTTCGCTCGCTTCGCTCGCTACGCTCATCAAAAATCCGTCCTATCAGAAAATTCTTTCAAATACGTCGATTCCTATTCATATTATAGTTGCGAGTCTATGGTAAAAATTAATTTTAAGAGGCGGTTGGGTCTTTAAATCTACTACACCGATTGGCTGCCAAGGTGTCCGTTACCTTGAATTACCGAATTTCCAAATTTACCCGCTAGGTTACCAAATATTTTCAAAATTTTAGAAAACACTCGTCACCTGGTCTCGGCGTCAAAACAAGATGCACCACTTGGAAAGCTGTAACTTGGCTGCTGTTCCCAATGTATTTGATCCGTTCCCAGTACTAGGGCGAACGCAATTTGTGTTGCGTTGAAGATGAGCGTAGCGATTTGTATTTAGGGCATACAAATATTGAGGCAAAAAGCCTAAATCATGGAGCAGCAAGCCGGACCATTGCTTGTTAGAAAATTCTGATCACTTGAAATTGTAAACGATTCTGGCCTTTCTTTGTTTCTGTCCGAGATGTAGAGTAGCGGAAATATGCTCATTTCGAGGTCATAAAGCAATGTGCAAGTTAATACATAGATGTAACTCATGCCCAAGGGTTTTTATTGGGTTTTATTGGGTTGGTTTTTATTGGAAAAAATCTGGTGTGATGATTCGATTTGGTATCGATGGTTTCTAAAGGCAAATCGAAATTGGGAACATTTGAAAAAAATACGCACTTTTAAATAAATGTCCGTACTTTTCCAAACATGCCCAATTGTCGAATTTTGCTCTTTTTTCTGCTTTGAAAGTGAAGGGTGTGGAGGATTTTCTTGAAAAACGCAGGGGGTCTAAGTTGAGAACAAAAGTAGACACCCAGAAAATTTCATCCCACTCGAAGCAGGCGTTTGGCCTGTAGAGCGCGCGCAAACACACATACAAAAAAAAAAAAAAACAAACAAACAAACAAACAAACACACACCAAGTGTTTTTTTTAGCAGTAGTGAAATTGATGATTTCGCTTCGCTCGCTTCGCTCGCTACGCTCATCAAAAACCCTTTCGGATACCTTAGAAATGCGTAACGCGTTTTCCTTTTAAAACGGAACTAGAAAGTTTAAACTAGGGCGAACGCAATTTGTGTTGCGTTGAAGATGAGCGTAGCGGTTTGTATTAAGCGCATAAAAATATTGAGGCAAAAAGCCTAAATACTGGAGCAGCAAGCCGGACCCTGGCTTTTTCGAAAATTCTGATCACTTGAAAATGTAAACGATTCTGACCTTTCTTTGTTTCGGTCCGAGCTGTCGGGTGGCGGAAATATGCTCATTTTGAGATCATTGAGCAATGTGCATGTTAATACATAGATGTAACTCATGCCCAAGGGTTTTTATTGGGTTTTATTGGGTTGGTTTTTATTGGAAAAAATCTGGTGTGATGTTTCGATTTGGTTCCGATGGTTACTAAAGGCAATAATCGAAATTGGCAAAATTTGATAACAATACGCACTTTTAAATAAGTATCAGTACTTTACCAAACATCCCCAATTGTCGAATATTGCTATTTTTTCTGCTTTGAAGGGAAGAGGTTTGAAGGATTTTCTTGAAAAACGCAGGGGGTCTAAGTTGAGAACAAAAGTAGACACCCTGAAAATTTCATCCCACTCGAAGCAGGCGTTTGGCCTGTAGAGCGCGCGCAAACACACATACAAAAAAAAAAAAAACACACACCAAGTGTTTTTTTAGCAGTAGTGAAATTGATGATTTCGCTTCGCTCGCTTCGCTCGCTACGCTCATCAATGAAAATGCAACGAACTCCCCATAAAGTAAATTAAACAACTGTTTCTCCCGATCTAGTGTGTTCCACCCTTCCATGTAAATAAATATTATCACGAGACTCATAATACTCGTGGCCGATCATGGGATCCCCATCATAAGAATCAAGTTCAAGAACCGCGCAATAGACGACTGCATTGCCGCTGTCTAAGATGCTCGTTCCTTCGGCTGGTTTCCCGTCTTCCAGAATTCTACCGATGTCATTGACAATCGAACTGCTGCTGTTTGCGTAGATAATGGCCTTATCATATTGAACTATTCTGTAGAGTGTTGCTACTAAATCGGACAGAGTGGATAGTTCGTAGCTTCTTCAGACAGCATTCGTACATTTGCTTGAAGCACAATCAAGTCATCAACTCGCCGTGGTTCGTCTGCGTATTTGGGCTGGAAATCCATTGCCAGGAATTTTTTCACATGTTCCACATATTCATACCTTATATACCGTGTCGTTTTACCATTTTTTTTACAAGTCACAAAACCAAAACACTTCTGTAGAGTTCATGGGATATATTCACATGTTCCACATATTCATACCTTATATACCGTGTCGTTTTACCATTTTTTTTACAAGTCACAAAACCAAAACACTTCTGTAGTGTTCATGGGATATACTTTCACCATTGCAACCTTCCAACGACCAGTCGCCCAACTCCAGGCTCCGCCAAGCGCATGTGTGACGCAGGCTGTACAAGTACGTAGTCGATTATCTCTTCGCGACCTGTGTGTTTAGCATATTCTCTGGATCTGAACACGGTGCTGAAAGAAGGTCGACATCATCCTCGTGTCTGATGACAATCAAGCCAAACACCTGGAAGTCAGTGAACTGAAAGCCCGACTCGAGAAGCGGCAGAGGATGCAACGGGCTCGATTGAACCGCGTACAAGATTACACCGACAGCATCTGATTCGAAAGGAAGCACATGGCAAAGATATCAAGTCTCGTATTGAACAACATTGCAGTACCTACGTATAAATCGAAAACGTTATCGTATCCACCTGTGGAAATGTTGTATACGAAAGCAAAGAATTACCTTGTACTCACTTCCCTTTCGAAGTCATGTCGTGAAGTCTTCGATGGCGTGGTCTTACTTTGCCGCTTAGTATGGTCGCTGTGTCCTGCATGATTTGTCGACAGAGTTCGTCTTCGAGGCGGCTCACTGGGTACTGACTCGGCAAAAGTTCGGACATCAAATTGTAAACATTTGTCTAGTTTACCACGGTTGATTTTCGCACAACCTTGTCGACGGTCTTGTCGCGGAGCTTTTGTGGAACGCTTACGAGTGTTTCGTGTTTCGTCCTGACTTCGTCGGACGACATAGCGCGCAAGTTAGCGTTCGGTTACGACGCTTCGCCATCCAAATATGTCTGGGTTTTCAGAGTAAATCTGTACAAATAGTTTCTCTATATCTTGTCTTCTTTCTCCGCGGAGGCAGCGCTGTCCGTGTCGATGCAGTTAATTAGGTCTTCCACATTGACCCTTTCTTTCTCAGTACTCTTTTCCAGATACTCGTAGTCACCAGCAATTACTTTTCCTGCGATACCATTGCTGCTCACGATGTAAAGTTGCATTAACACAATAATCAACAGCGTTCGACTCCGAAATGAGAATGTCTTTAAAGGGGCACACAACCCGTTTTACGACTTTTCGGCTCCAGAAAGACAGTTCCGAGGCGAAAACAATTGTACATGCGGTTATGAGCGCCGCTCAGCGTATACCCGCCCGCAGCGCGTTGAGCGAAAAGAGTGACGTCAGCCTATCTCAGGGAGTGCCATGCTACGCGCGCTACAGCAGGCAGCAGCCCCAGTTTGTCACTTGCACTGGTGAAGTTCGGCTGCTAATTGGACAAAATATGGTATTTTGCTCGGTCTTCGGGTGCAACAGATTCAACGTATCACTGTCATTAATACAATTTTGAGAAGATCGATGTTCGGTTATACATGTGTGTCCCTCCCTAACTTTACGCATCGACTCGGCTTCAGAGCAACACAAGCTCTCGTGATCAGTGAGCATGGACACACAACGATTACAAGTACACCAACTATTGTTGCCTTTTCACCCTGATAAAACATCTACAGATAATCCGGCGCGAACTTCCTGTATTAATGTTATATTTTCGATTTCACTGTCAGAATACTCCGGTTCGAATTGATACGGCTGGATCACTTCGTCTGCCATGACTGTACTATATACCTACATGTGAACTCATCAGAATCTTTGTTTCGGCTAGCAAGCATGGACATTTTATCATGAAGTTGACACAGCAAACCTAACTTTATCTCGCTCTTTATAATAGCAGTCAAAACTCAAAAAACCCGTTGCTAAAACTCTACGTATCCGAGCAGCAAACGGAGCTAGCTGGCGCGCCGGCAGCCGCACGCCGGCAGCCGCACGCTAGCTAGCCAGCATAGTAGTGATATAATGACGCAGCGCGCGGCTGCGCGCAAAACGAAAATATCAAAATTCGGTGCTTGCGATTTTTTTCCCACGTTACAACATTCACGAATCCATCACACGAATCCATCCCAACACGTGCTAAATGGTTTAAAAACACATCCAAACTTATTTTTTCCATCTTTAAGGAAACCACCTTCATCGACACTTGCACACGTATAACTTGATAGTATAGCTGAAGGCAATTGCAAATGTTAGTTACGTTAAAAAATTTTTCTTTGTTGTTCAAGTGACGTCACCATGACTGATTTCGTGCAACATTGTTATACTACTATCATACCCGATGATAAGAGCTAGAAACTCTAAATGGTTCCAAAATAATAGCTTTGTTTGCTTTGTTGATTATTTCACCAACAAATGCTTGCATGTTGTGGCGATCGGCATTGTGGAGTAATAGTTCGCAACCTTGTATAGGCGCAATTTTATGGTATGAGATTGTTTTTAAAACAATTGGTAAGTACGAAGTATGGTATAGGAATGCATTTTTACCAGTCTGGCTGGAATTATAACAAATTTACAAATACTGAAAATATTATCCCCGCAAAAATTAAAATTTTTTCGTTTAAATCCGTTATTGTTTATATAGTTCTTTAAATTTGAATTTATGTTTGCAAAAGCATAAAAAATCAGAGAAAATCCAGAAAGTTAAGCAAGCGATACTGCTTTACTATAGCAGAGTGGGCCCGAGCTACGCAAGATTAGTGGGTGGGGGGGGGGGGGGGTTTGTTTAGACTGTTTAAAATGTATATCTTGTTACTGTGACAGTAATGTTTTCGTTATTAAAACACCACAAAAGTTCTTGACTGGGAGGGCTCAGCCCCTCAAACCCCGGTCGGTTCTCTATTTCGGACGCTGAGCCCCCCCCCCCCCCCCCCATCTCGGAAAACAGCTACATTTCCGGGTTGGGAAGCTGCCCCCCCCCCCAAACACCAGTTTTAGTTCTTCGATTGGCCGTCCAACCACCCATTGAAAGAACTTCAATTCGGAGTGTGGAGACATCTATCTAAACTTGATGAAATTTGTACACGTGATAGAAGTAATAGTGATTCGTAATGTAGTTTAAATTTCAACATCATGAGACAAACAGGAGCTCGTCGACAGGCCTCCAAACTCGGCTAAAACCCGCCCCTGTGTTATTCGTATTCGTTTCCCACAAACTACCCGTCAAGCAAGTCAGACCGAAGCGTCGTGACGTCAGAGGGGCGGACCATCAGGATTGGTGAAATTGCTCTTCCGTATACTTGTTTATATGTTTTTATACCTATAGCGATTACGAGCAATTACTATTAATAATTCGAGTACCCCTGTCCTGAGAGTACATATTAATCTCACACCCAAATAATGTCACGAGAATTTAATCCTCGTTATGGCGGCACCTAGCCCCATGCATTCGGCATTAATACACGATTAATTTGTCTGTGGATCACCGCAGGGTTTATTAGCAATAGTAAGGCTGGGCCGCGAATTCACACAAGATATATCGTCAACAAAGCTTCGTTACCAGGGATGAAATGCGACGGCGTCGCAGACGATTTTGCGCGCTACAGCCAATCAGGCCATTCGCAGTGACGTCACAAGGCTTTGCGACCGTGTTGAAATATTATGTTTATAGGCATATTTTTTATGGCGACGCAACACGTTCGGCGACGCCTTCGCATTGCAACGCCATGTAAGAAAGCTCCCCTGGATTTGCCAATGCTCAACTACCCTGCTGAAAATTCATAGCAAGATCTTGCAAGATCTTGCAAGATCGTGGCAAGATTCAAGATATTGCCAATTTCTTGGAAATTTCTAGGCATTTTCTTGGCAATTAATTAAGTTTTTTTCCTTCAGCCAAGATATTTTCAAGATCTTGATAAGAAATTGACAATATCTTGACAAGGTCCAAAAAAGATCATAAATGCATGTAAGATTTTTGAATCTTGACAGAGAAACAATTTCTTGACAAGTTCTTGACAATTTCTTTAAACTTTTTTCTTGTGTTACGATTTTTGCAAGGTCCTCACAAGAAATTGTCGATAGCGTTTTTATCGAAGTCGGATCCGATTTTGGTATCGGTCCCTCGAGCTACCTAGAGCTCGAGGGTTTTGGAGTTTGCGTGACACTTTTTGGCCCTTTTTTGTATTTGGGGGGGGGGGGGGTGGAGGGGGGAGCATTTTTGACATTTCTTTACTTTCATACCAAATAGAGTAATTCAATGTCAGAGACACTCTTCTCATGATACGATTTCAAAAGTTCGGGCAAAAGTCACGTTCAGGGCTTTCTTTTAGGAGGGGGGGGGGGGGGGGGATCCAAAAACATACGGAAACATGCCACTGTACCCCCAGCAAATTGCACACTTTCTGGCTATAATTTTGTTCCATGTGTTGCTCGAAGCTTAGATTAAAACATCCGGGGCTGTGCGCCCAAAATTGGGCCCTTTTTTGGGGGGTCAATTTGAAAATGTTCAACTTTAATGCGTTTTGCGAATAGTCCGTTACAACCTCGTCCTCGTTTAAGAGAATGGGTTCGACAAGGGGAGGGAGGGAAATCTGGAGGGGGTTGGGGATGGATGTGCCCTACATTGCGAAGGGGGGGGGGGGGAGCCCATATTTCCAGAAAAGTTTACTGGCTGCCGGGTACTTTTCATACAAAACACTTCCAGTCCTCGATAACATTCGTTCGGCGAAGCCGAAGGCCGCGCAACATTTTGTTATGGTTAAGTTGTGTACGGCGCGGCCGAAGTCCGCCAAGCCCTAATGGCTCGTTGTATTGTTAATCTAAATGCAAGGTAGACCTGCTCACACCGTGCCACCGTGATCTCTTCATGGTATAATGATGATTGTGAAGGAGTGGGGGGGGGGGGGGGGGGTTACTGGGAGGAAGGGAGGGGGTTGACAATCTGTTAAACTCACAGATTCTGGTAACTGCTGGGTTATTAATGAGTGATTACAATAATAACAAGTTACTGAGGAGTCTCAAAATTCTAAGACTCATGTGTCTGCCGAGTCTTCTAAGAAATTACATGTCATATCAGAAATTTTACAAAAATCGTAACCAATATTGGGTTTAAATATTGTAGGGGTAGCGAGAGGCCGAACTAAATACAATTTGACTGCGTCGTGATCAGGGGCGGATCCAGTCCTGATTTGCGGGTGGGGGGGGGGGGGGGGGCGGTTGACAAATTTTTTCCAACCCAAAATATATGACGCCGCGCGGAAGGGGTGGTGGTGGTGGTGGTGGATGGGGAGAAGGGGGTCGTGAAAATAAAATCGCGGAAAAAACACTTCAGAAATGCGAAAAAACAATTGGAAAGTCCTACCCACCTCAGATTTCCAGGCATAATACATTTCTTTTAGGTCGACACGTTCATAAGTTTTTGTGAAGATATTATGTAAAGAACTTTGACATTTCGAGAGATTCAAATTTTTGAAAAAATTGAAAAATTCGTAAATATTGATGTGTTGCAAAAGTTCTGAACCGATCTCTTCCAAAAACGTAGAGGGTCTAAGCTGAGAGAGAACACAGGCAGATTCTCTGAAATTTTTATTTCAAATGTGAAGACATCCGTCGGATTTCCCTTAGATCACAAAGTAATCGTGTATCGAAGTGTAATCGAAGTAATCTTTGTAATTTTAATGCTATTTCTTTTGATTTATTTGAATCTCGACAAACTTTCTGCATGTTACTACACTGATATGAATATTTAGCATAATTTAGTGTTTTTGTTCCCGCCTGATATTGAAACACGACAGATAGCGCCTCGAGCAGCCGCCATTAAAAATGGCGGTGAGCTCTCGGCGTCGACTCACGGGAAAAATTCCGTCGAATGTAACTGGTTGTTTTTCTGTGCTCGCTGATATTTTTCACGAAATATTGTTTGTATACACTGAAAACTAAGATCTCGATCGATCGAAGAAAGGAATTTTTTATAAATGACGACAAATTCTCGCAACAGCACCATGTGCCTGCTACGCCTACTTGCTCGTGTGCCTTCAAGAATCCTAACATGATGCAACAAAGTATTTGAACGTCAACGCTTTTGTTCCTTGATTCGACGAAAGTTAATGGAGGTAAGTTATTTCAATTTAAACGCATTCAGCAATCGTCACAATAAAATAATTCAAAGCCAATGGATTCAAGTAACTGTCAGTAGAGCAATTGTATTTTTGAGTGCCAAACTCGTGTTTGAGCATAATTTTATTATGTGCTACCTATTTTTAATGTTCTGCGTTTCCTTTTTCCATAACCAAGGCACTTCATTTGTGGATTCAGCCTTCTCAGCTGGATGACATGGTCTGCGGACCTCTTCTCTAACTCTCGGTGTCACCTACATGCCGCCTAGCACCACCGCCTAGCACCACCGTCTAGCACCACCGTTTAGCACCACCGTCTAGCACCGTCTAGCACCGTCTAGCACCACTCCCCATTGTGAGTTGCTAGTTTCAATATTTACAGCCAATCGTTCTGGAGACAATGCTAAGTCATTATTAGCAGTCTGTGCCTATTCACACAAATAATTTGCTGTGTGCCTTACTCCCTGAATGCCAAGTAGCACACCTCATGTAGGTATTTATTACAGATGAACACTGACAGTGGTGTAGTGCTGGAAATAAATGTGGTGAGCTTCTGTCAAATGGTTAGGGGGGGGGGGAGGGTGTTACTATCCACATCTTGTCACTTATTGGCACTTACCTTGAATCTTTAGGCTCAAATAGTATCCTTATGTTCAAACATGGTTGATTGGCGCTTACCTGCGACAATTTTCTGTTATGTATCTCTAAAAGACAGGCGTACATTTCTTTGGGTTCTATACAAGCACTTACATTTTGGCAATGTAGATATCCCCTTTTACCACAATTTTGCACATAGGTACTATGTCTGGAATGGGTTTATTTAGTGCTCATGAATGATATTGAATATTTGCAAAACTTTGCCGTAAAAAACGCTATAAATGAACACACCAGAATATACCAGAGTGTTTCTTTAAAATTCAGGAGAGTACATGCAAATTTTAAAAATAAAATGTGAGTATACCCTGGACTACACCACTGGACACTGGTCCATCTCCACAAGTGAGAATAAAAAGAAAGCTTCCAAGCACTGGTACCTACCTTCCTCGAAACACGAGGCTCTAAGAGTAACAGTGTAGGCTACTAACAGTGTAGGCTACCTTTAAAATTATCGTGTTAATTCGTAGATTCATGGGATGGAGGGTTACAATGCGTAAACGGTGCCGGAAACTTTCTTGTTAGTGCAAACAAACCATCATTGTTTGTGGGGGGGGGGGGGGGGGGTGTATTTAAAAGCCATAATAGAATATACTTTATGCTGTATCGCTGGTGGCGCATTTTTGCACATGTTGTTGCTGTAAAATTGCTAGGTAATAATTGCGTAATTACCGTCAATCTGTTACTGATTTACATCTCTACTTGTCCATTTACCCATCCATTTTCAAGATGGCAGCTATTCCAGTAACCTAAGTGCTGCAGCAGAAAGAATATTCTCTCATGGGACAGAGAGTAGCAGATAATATGTCTAGGTATCTTGATTATCATGTGCTTTTACATCCTCCCTCCCTGCACACACCAACCCACCCTATTGTAGCATTTCTGGCAATGATCAATTTGCTTGGTCAAGTAACCGGAAATCTTGTTGGCGTTGTAATTATCCAGGATATGTCCTGGAAATGCACAGAGGTTCGAGGCCGCATCTTTTTAACATGATCTTGGGCACAATTTTTCTGAGAACTAAAAATGGCAGTAAAAGTCCCAAATAGCCCAATTAGTGAATAAGTATCCGGACTCCTTATTCAATGCTGGGTCCTCTTGTCACTTTGAAATCCCAGAGAGGCTGATAGTATCTGGGTATAGCTGAGTAGCTTGAAGGAGCATGGAATGCTCATATCCGTAGAGAGCCCGATGAAAACCGAACAAGCCCAAAGCAAATGGTCCAAATATGGACCAACCACTGGATCAATAACATGTATTTACTTTTAAAATGATCAGATAGCAATTATTCTAACAGCCCACTTATATTTTTAAATTGTTTTTAAACCATGGGTGCCAAAATCAGACTTAGACCTGGTTTTTCAGTGACTCGTTAAATATCTAATGGTCTGTTAACTTATTATTTGCTTAGCAATGTCCAAACGGAGTCTTTAATTTTCTTGCTAATGGACCGTTAGTTTCTTAACGGGCCACTGACAAACCGGCACTTAGTCCCTCTTGCGTTTGGTCTTCGTATCCATGATAACGCCAATTTTGCAACGTAATTCTGTGCGAAAAAGTGTGCACAATTGGAAAAACATGTAATAACTGCTCTACTTTGATGGGAAAAATATTTAAAAAGCGCCAAGAAACGTCACCCTCAATATGCAATGTCATTTTTGATATGCTGTTATCATAAAAGTTAGTTTTGTGACCCAAGTTTTTCTTTTGCTGTCAGTGTTCATCAGAGAAATACCTTTCAAGTATATAGAAATTTGTTTAAATGCTATGGTTATATTTGGAGCTATCCTGGGTTATATGCCGGTTTTGACATGATTTCCTATGCCGTCGCATTTTAAATTTCAAGTTTTCAAACCCTAATAAATCTGTTATCGGGCCGGTGACCCTCCAATGTTATTTCACCGTTGGATGCGGCGTAACGTTTTCAACATCACAGCATCTCGTACTGAGCCCTTAAATTTGAAAAAAGATTTGCCCAAGCCAACCCCTAAAGCAGGGCTGGACCTGGACCATCCTTTCGGGGTTTATGCAAGACAGTCGTCTGGTCAAATCTTACGCCGATTATTTTTTAAGTATTTTACGAGAACCGCAACGGCCTAAGGTGGGAGGAAACCCTTAGTGTTCGAATATATCTTTAAATTATATTTTTACAGAGAAACTATTAGTGACCTTGACAGACCAAAACATTGAATCAGGTATGAATCAATTTTGTGTTATGATTATGCTTGCTGGAAATTATGAATTACATTGGAAATTTTGTTTAAATTGTTATTGTCTAGTCATTACACAAAAAATGACTAATTCTTAATTCGAATGCCTAATAAATTGCCTAGCTATTTTGTTTTGGGCTGTCACTTATAGTGTACATCTGTACAATTTTATTTTAAATGTGTTCAAAAGACAATGGTTCCTCCCCACCTTAGGAAAATTCTTTCTATGCACTTCTAGTCCATTCACACCATTAAATCTACTCGCATGTTCACATGTGTCAAACTAATTTCTATTGTTTCTATGAGTCCATGTTTTATGCCTTGGAGTATTATACCTGAATTACCTGTGAAATCACCAACCTTCTAGTCAAACATGCTCCCCTCCTAGATTCTGCATGGTTTTGGTTGTTCGCTATACTGGACGCGTGACATCACCGACAGTTAGATATTGATTGTAATTTTGTTTCTTTTTTCTTTTTCCAGGCAAAGAACAAATTTTGCATGTAACAGTCGCCTACAAAAGCCACCTAGTGAGAAGCTCCGTAGAATTAGACAAACGCTGGCAACCAGTATCTAGAATTCATTATAACAACAAACTTTTACAGATAACTTTTACCGGTTTTTCAGTTTCATTCAAATTAATTGTACCTACTCGTGTGCGGCATTAGTATATTCTCCGTCAATAAGTTCATCAACGTGACATTTTGAATTAAATTGGTAGGGGTGTCGTAACCTTACCTGATTAGACAGTGCGTGTGCCTCGTAAGTGAGCCAATGAAGTACCATCTCAGTCTTAATCTCTCTGGAACTAAAGTTACTATTTACTAGTTTTCTTCCAAAGAGGGAGATTTAAAAGTGAACATTTTTTGCCCGATTCTGTGAAAGTGCAAATTTCGTTCTTCTTACTTTAGCAACACGTGAGTCGTTTGGCGCTTTCAGTAACACATCATATCTGATATTATTAAGCATCAACACCTGCAGCACGTTAAAAACAGTTTCATGACGTGTGAAATATATATTTCAACCATTTTTATGCAAGATGCACCCACATTTTTTTTGGCATCGATCGATAATTGATATTGCTAGTTATTTTAATCCTAGAAATCTGTTTGGGTGCTCACAAACTGTTGTACTGTGCGTTGTAAAACAAATAAATATGCATTTTTACAGTTATATTATTGAAATTATTACACTTTTTCATTTACAGATTTTAATTATTTTTCTTGGCAAGATCTTGAAACCAGAACTTCTAAGATCTTGGTATTATGGTATGAGCCTCTGCGAATTTCTTGGTAAGAAATTGGTAAAATCATTCAAGATCTTGTCTCAAGATCTTGCAAGATCTTATAAGATCTTAAAAGATCTTATAAGATCTTGAGTCAAGATCTTGAGTCAAGATCTTGCAAGATCTTGTGTCACAAATCTTGCAAGATCTTGGCTAACGTTTCTTGGTTAGATCTAGGTAAGATCTAGCTAGATCTTAGGTAAGATTTTTCAGCAGGGTTGCCCAGCCGCACTTAGCATGATTGTTTCGAAAGTGACGAGATGGCACTTATAGTGCTACCACCAGCATTCCCAGTACTTGCAGTTGCATTTACCGATGCACGACTTTAAGATTCACACTGGATATAAATTATTGTCATACGCTTAAAAATAATAATAAATTTTCCCCGTTAATACTAGGTTTTTCTTATAAAACATATGTATTTGAAAATTTGATTGCACAACCAAATATCTGTGAGAGACTTTAAAAAATAACACAACAAATTAAACGTGATTTTTATTACAAGATTATCAAATGTTACTTCTGCCGAGGTATGGCCTATAACTATACGGTAACTAATAGCTGCAGCTTTCAAAGAGTCTTTGGCAATGTGCAAAAAGTAAGAGGTAGAAGGACTTCGAACTGCAAACATAATGGCTGGAAATCCGTTATCGGCTTATTCCGTGCATGGCATTTGCAAACTCGCCCCCTGGCGTGTCCGAGCCTTTCGATCCCTGTTCGCGTGCGTCACTAGCACTTCCGCTTGTCAACTGTCATTGTCAAGCGGGTGGGTCGCTTTGCCACCAAACGCCGGCCATTGTCTGGCCGCCGTGACGTCACTATCAGCGCCCCTCTGGATGATAACGCGCGGTGAAAGAATGCGCTGGCTCAGTGCTCCAAGGGACGGTGGGACTAAGACGCCTTGACCGGTTGCTTCCTTGCCACGTGGGTTTGGATTCATGAAACGAAGTTACAAAGTATTGGGGCTTACATCGGGGTTTAATCCAACTCTGTTGCACCTCTGTTTGGGACAGAGGTTGGACTCATGGAGGGTTTGAAGTTAGTGCAAAAGCTTCACTCCCCTTTCACCTCTCGACAGCATGGATTAGTGAAGAAATAGGTGCCAGCGCCGGTTTTCCCCTCATCATCATCATCATCACTCTGACATTCACCGACGCCGTTAGACCAGCGCCACAGGGGTAGTTGTCTAACTCAAATCAGTGAGTCGTTGAACATCACAAATAAATCAATCAATTCGAGGCGAAATATTTCATCGGCAAATCAGATTCCATTTTCATCGAACTTTTGTGGTTATCACAATTCACAATGGCCATAACAAATGTACCCCCGAGGTGGTTGAAAACCTCGCACCGTGAAGCCAGGCTCTGGAATAAGGGCGCACTCTTGCGAAAATGCGAATAACTTTTTTGAATTATTGGGAATCTGCGGTCAAAGCCTGGAGACTTCGGTTTAGAACTTTGTGTTTTCGAGCTTATTTTAAAAGGAACGATCTGGCAGTGAACAGAAAAATGTTTCGAGTGCCACTAACTGATTGTGACGGTCTGCGGTGACGGTCTAGGTGGTGACTATCTAGGTGGTGACGATCTAGGTGGTGACGGTCTAGGTGGTGACGATCTAGGTGGTGACGTTTTAGGTGGTGACGATCTAGGTGGTGACGATATAGGTGGTGACGATCTAGGTGGTGACGATCTAGGTGGTGACGGTCTAGGTGGTGACGATCTAGATGGTGACGATCTAGGTGGTGACGGTCTAGGTGGTGACGGTCTAGGTGGTGACGATCTAGGTGGTGACGGTCTAGGTGGTGACGATCTGTGACCAAAATTATTCCAGAGTCAGATACGCAAAACAAACAGCTCTTCCTTTGAATCCTTTGTGGGCAGGTGAAACAACTATAGAGTGTAGCCTTCTTATACGATGTGTGACAACGGCCTATTGCATTGTACGGTATATACCTTCAAATGAAGGTGGGTATGCCCTTTTTATACTAGGATTTATACCCAGGTATTCTCAGGACTTAAACCTCTGCGCCTTTTGCCTTCAAAGACCGGCACGGAACAAATTACAAAGTTGAAAAGCAACGGTCAGGAATCCGACCCCCACACCACACACACACACACACACACACACACACACACACACACACACACACACACACACACACACACACACACACACACACACACACACACACACACACACACACACACACACACACACACACACACACACACACACACACACACACACACACACACACACACACACACACACACACACACACACACACACACACACACACACACACACACACACACACACACACACACATGCGTGCACACGCATTATTTACAACGCACTAATTGCGTAACCATAGCGGTTACGTTGCTATGTAATTACTTGACGTGGCCGCCGTCGAGAGTGCGCGCCGATCGCTTAATTACTTTTAAATCACGCACATCCCGACAACGCGAGTGCGTATTTCGCGGCCGCACAATGCGTGCGTGCGCTCAACGCAAAACGCTTTGCAAAACAATCGCGCCACGCTTTCCTCTATTAGAAATCTCGTTCGCGTTGCCAGCGGTAACTGCGTGCCCGCCAGAGCCGATTGGATTCATCGGCGAATCAAACATGCATGTGTGCAGTGGGCACTGTTAGCTTTATTGTGTTCGCCAGCGCTGCAAGGAGCGCGACAAGAGCTCGCTCTGGCGCGGAAACCGGACACTCCAAAATATTGTTTGCCAATGAACAAGAGAGACAGAGAGTGGGATGAATGCGCGCATTAACAAGTAACAACCGAACTGGTGTTTGGGGGGGGGGGGGAGGGATTTATTTGAAAACATGTTGCTGTTATCATAGCTGTGGCTACTTATATATCTGTGCAGTGTGCAGTGCTAATAATTGCGCGAGTATTTCATTTGTTTTCCGACGATGCATGCATGCAAGCATGTATAGTACAAACGTGGAAAGCGGTCGCCAACATGGTAATCCATGGTAACCACCACATTACGGTGGCATCATTTGATAGCGGACTTCCTCGAATGTCTTTTCAGTACGGTTGCCAATCCCCCAACGCCATTCATTCAGTGAAGGGATGCTAAGCTTGAAAAATTTTCAACCAAACCGGGATGCGTATCCGAATGCTAACGGAGCCCAGGGACGGATCCCTGAACTCAGTGAGGGAACATACTTAAATGACCGAGAAACGAGCCCGGCACTTCCTGATTGCCGGCCAGATGCTTTTTCATTTGAGCTACGCGGGCACGCAATGATGTCACGGAATCGACTTCGCACAATTAGAAAATGCGCCAATTCTCAGCCTGACAATAAAAAAAAATCTTCTGTGAACGCAGAGTCCCATTGATTAATATTCTTCACAACATAAATATACTCTATAAATAAATCGATGAGCTTATTTAAAGGTAAAATTGCAAATTAGAGCTTTAAGAATTTCAGACTGTTGTTAAATGTTTATATTGTTGAAAACTCGATCGTCTTATATTGAAGTGAATTAGTATTTACTGATAACTGATTTGTACTCGACTTATCACCACACGTCAGACAGAGGTTCGATTCTGTTTTGGCTGAATACCCGGAGTGAGCTCCCGCCCTTTGGAGGCCAGCCCTTTTATCAAGAGATCGAACGTCCGTCATCAGCTTGGAAAGTTGCATTATTATGCTCTCAATTTACGGAGTCATTGTTGTGTATTTACTATCGTTAAACATTTCATTAAAGTCGGTGCATTGTCGTAATAAACTAATGTATTTTTGGAATGACGGAGTGATTCATTTGCAATCGAGCTGAAAGAAAAATTTGTACTTTTATATTGATTTTTTAAAATTTTGTTTAAAATTATTATTTTTTTAATTTACATATAGTTTTGCTTTTTCGACCAACATTTAAAAAAAAACGTCCTCATTGTCTCAGGTTTAATTTGTAGTCAAGGCGCATCTTTTGGCACCGATCTCAACTTCGCAGGTCGAAAATTGGTCAGGTTGTCGCCTAAAACAGCAGCAATTTTGGTATCTTGATGTAACAAGATGTTCGCAACAATGTATCATGAAAGTTTTCGCTTGTCCAATATCAGCGGCACAAATCTATAATTGGAGAAATACTGGTTGCTGTTAACTCTGTTCAGTTTACTGCTGGTGCAGGTATACAAACGAATATGTCAACTTAACCAAATGCAGTGTTGAATTTTACTTTTCTACTTGGTGATTGTGTGGGGAGGAATCTGAATTATTCGCTACCGCCACACAAAGACTAGCTCTACTGTGAAGTCTTGCCAATGCCGCTAGCTATCTAAGTAACTGCGAGTTACCCAGGTAATTAGCCCTGCCTATTTAATGGAAGTAGCTGATCGCTGCCACCATCCGAATATTAAAGGGGATTCGAAATAACCCGAACAGAACTGGAAAATAGGTAGACTTTTCTTGGGAAGCTATGGGCGCTAATAGTTATAGTCCTAGCTCTATCGGGAATAGTTGGAAATGAGACTTACCATTTTATACAGGGGTAATTCAGCACTGCCGCTGAAGGGTTAATCCAATCGGATATGTGAGAGGAGCAGAGGATGAGTTTGCAGAGTCGAACTCGAAGCGACGATATTTTGATTCTATGGTATGGTACTCTATGATATGAGATCCCCAAAAAGTGGCCAACTCTCATTAATTCTAGTGTAACTAAGATGTATAAACAAGATATAGTGTATACAGAGTAAGGAAGGCAACTTCCTTACAATTGTGTTGATACAAAGTTTCACACATTTTTAGTGTTCTGCTTAAGCTGCCTTAACACGGTCAACATTTTACATCAACATGTTGACTCAACATTGCAGACGTTAAATTTTGGCTTCAAGTTGGCCCATGGTTAAACAGCATGCAAATTGCCGGTCAGCGCTCACACGATTAAGTTTAAGGAAATGTTCATGGGAAATGTTGACAGAAAGTATAGAAAAAGTTCAACTTCTCGTCAATAATGACGTCAATATCTGTCACTTTGAACTGTCAGTCTGATATAAGTACACAAATTTAAAAAAGGAATTATATGGTCAAAATGAAAACGTGGCAATTACTGTAATAATTGCAGCAATCAAAATCATTATTAAATATCTTCTTCCAAAGCTCGTTTTTTCTTGGCATGTTTTACGTAATCCGGAGATGTACATATACCATTTTACAACAAAGTTTTTGTACTCCAATAATGTAAAAGTATTTCAATGAGCTCCGTGGTTCAAGTTTCCATACTTCTAGACATTTTAAATGAAGCTGTCAAGAACCTAGCCATCAAAAATGTGTACAACTGATTGCTTCCAAGATGGCGCCCCCGAGGGGGAGCGCCTTCATCCTGCTCCGCATCTTTTTCGTTATTTTATTAGTTAAACTCAGTGCAATTCAAGTAAATTTTCAACAGGCAGTTCCTCACAAGATCACAAACAGTTTCAGTAATTTTCCTTCGGGCAACCACACGTACTCTTTCGTTAAATTTAAATTCAGTTTTTCGTGTTTGGTGTACTGTGCTAATGAGTGGCTTCGGCAAAACAACGCTGGCTTGGGAGTTGGCCCACCCACGAGTGCAGAACGCAACACACATCGCCGCCTCACCCTCACCACCCGCAGAGTCTGCCTGACGAAGCTGACACTGCAGTCGCTGCTCTTCCTGCTCGCCATCGCAGGGGACGTTGCGTCGAACCCGGGGCCGGAGCTTAGTATGTACTACATGAACTCGAGGAGCATTGCTAACCGGCTACCGGAAGTAAACACCTACTTCTCGGACAATACAGACTATGACATCGTCTGTATGACGGAGACGTGGCTGCATGACGGCATATTGCCGGCAGAGGTTTTTGGGGACCACTATGCCGTGCACCGAGCGGACAGACCACACGCGTCGAACGGTGCTCTCAAGCGAGGGGGTGGTGTGCTGATCGCTGTCTCGGCTCAACTCGCATCCACACACAGACCGGACCTGTCCGTGCCGTCATGTGAGATAGTTTGGTGCCAAATAAAGACCTCTGGCACCGGCTCTCTTTTCCTGGGCTGCGTGTACATGCCACCCAATCCAGTAACCCTCGCGGATATAGAAGCATTACACAACTCATTGTCTCTAGTGCAAAGGGCGGCAAAACAGAAATACGAAATACTACTTGTTGGTGACTTTAACCTGCCTCAAGTTGAATGGACTCCAATTGACGAAACACAACACCTGCGCCCTGTTATCACCACCAACAGCAACCAAACCGCAGTCACTGCCTTCCTGGACACAATAGAAGAATGTAACTTTACGCAATACAACCCTCTGCCCACATGCAACAGCCACCAACTCGACCTGGTATTCTCTACTTGCACCGACACACCCATCCACATCAGTCAAGTGGACAACCCAGCCGTCGCATCCGACCACATTGCTCTATGGTGCCGGCTCGACATCCCCGCCATAAAACACCCTAAGAAGACGCCCAGTCGACAGCTCCTGTCGTGGAAGAAAGCTGACATGGCCCGCATCTTCGCAGCCCTGTCGTCGACGTCATGGGAGACTCTCCGCTTGGCGAGCGACGCGAATGCCTGCTGTGACCATCTCTACTCCGTGCTCTTCAATGTCATCGAGAAGTACGTGCCGAAGTGCGCAGTGAACCCCATGAAGTACCCACACTGGTATGACAATGAGCTTATCTCTAGTCTCAATACCAAAAATCGTGCCCACAAGAGGTGGAAAAGGAGCAAACTCACGTGTGACTACATTCAGTTCAGTGTAACCCGTGCAGAGTTTAAAAAATTAAAAAAAGAAAAGTGGGATGCTTATATCAACGACATTGACGGTAAAGTGGCGACAGACAGCCGTTGTCTGTGGCGATTCGTACGCACGAAATCAAAGTCGACCCGAATTCCATCAGAATTAACTTTCAATGGGGTAAAAGCAACCAACTTAATTGATAGTAGCAACATGTTTTCCGACTTCTTCAAATCTGTATTCAATAATTCGACCCGGACACCATTGTATCCACCAATAGAGTCACAAAGCAATAGCCCCATCCCACCCCTGAAAATCACGGAGGATGAAATTTACACAAAGCTCTGCCTACTACCTGCTGGAAAGTCTTCCGGGCCCGACGACCTCCCCATCCCATTCATCAAGCGATGCGCCAGACCCCTTGCAAAGGGGCTTGTCATTCTTTTGAACCGGTGCATTATTGAGGGAGTGTTCCCCGACCGATGGAAACTCGCGCACGTTACACCTGTCCACAAGAGTGGCCCGCGCGAAGAGGTTGAAAATTACCGGCCAATATCACTCTTTTCAATTATTTCAAAAGTATTTGAGCAGTTCATTCATACACACATGTACACGCATTGCAGGCAGAGCATAACATCTGCGCAACATGGTTTCCTACCGGGTAGATCTACCATCACAAATCTTGCCACTTACACAGCTGACATTGCAAACCACCTGGATAACAACACCCAGGTTGATGCAATCTACACTGACTTCTCCAAAGCTTTCGACTCTGTCAACCACTCGCTGCTCGTGCACTCCCTGAAATCATTTGGAATTGAAGGCCGCTTCCTGCGACTCGTCACCTGCTATCTCAACAACCGCAAGCAATCAGTCGTGGTGAACGGCGTCAAGTCCGAATGTGTCAAGGTCACGTCAGGTGTGCCCCAGGGCTCAGTGCTTGGCCCGTTACTTTTTCTTCTTTTTATAAACACCATCCCTCAGTGCATCACACACTCAACTTGTTTAATGTACGCCGACGATCTGAAACTTTACATGCCGATTCGAAATTTAAACGACGCCTGCCTCCTTCAGAGTGACTTGAATGCCCTTTCAGGTTGGTGCGACTCATGGCAACTTAAACTGAACGTAAATAAATGCAAATCTCTAACATTAACTTTAAAACGCACCCCTTTTGATACTGAGTACATGGCGAAGGGAATACGACTGGAACGAGTACCTGAAATAAAAGATCTAGGAGTTATTATCAATTATAAACTCTCGTTTAAATCCCACGTTACAGCTGTCCGTAAAAAAGCCTTCCGAATGCTAGGCTTTCTAAAACGACACTGTCTCTCCGATCTGTCAATTTCAACCAACAAGCTTATATTTCTCACCACCATACGGCCCATAATAGAATACGGATCAGTCATCTGGAACCCGCACCACAAAACGTTGGAGACCTCGGTGGAGCGGATCCAGAGGCGTTTCGTCAAATGGATTAATTTTAAAAGCAAGCGGGAGCATCACTCTTCAGAATACCAAAATAGTTGCCGGGAACTAAAAATTCTCACATTGTCCAAGCGCAGGGAATTTACAGACCTTGCTTTCTTGCACAAATTAGTAAACAACAAAATAGATAGCCCATCTCTACTTGCGTTCATTAACTTTTCCACTCCATCTCGATATACCAGACACTATCAGCCCTTCAGGCTGCAGAAAAGCCGCATCGACATCCAAAAATATTATATATTCAACCGACTTATGGCTTACTATAATGACTTCTCCACAAAAAATTCTGACCTTGATATTCATACGGACGCACTTCATTTATTTAAATCTAGGTTTAAAATATAATCTCCTGTGGGAGTTTGCTGTGCTATTATGAGAAATTAAGTCACTTTCGCTTAGTCAACTATTATTGTCTATATAAGTCATCATTACATTTCATAAGCTATTATTATTTACTTTCTGTAAGTTATCCATGTAAATCATAACGGTCATACATAATATAAGGATGACCTATATTAGCCAAATAGGTACTACAACATATGAATTTGTGTATTATTAATCTTAGTATTATTCCTATTATTAATATTCAACCGTATTCTTAATACATTATATGTCATTATAGTTATTATTCAATGTTATATCCCAATATTGTATTAATATATTAATATGCTACCACTATTAATAAATAATATAAGTATATATAACCAATTAGCCAAAAATTAAAATATATTAATGGATATAGCAATAAATAATACTAATAGAGTACACTGATATTTTCACGCTCTCTTGTTGCAGACCATGTTAGTTCAATTTGCCAAAAAATCATAATTTAAAAAAAAAATCATAATAAATTTAAAAAAACATGCATTGTAACATATAATTGTAATATGTTCATACATGTAGAATGTTATATTAGCATCTAGCCTATACCACAGCCCATAATGTTAAATTAGTATAGTATAGACCATAGGTTATATTATTATACTCCGATATTCGTAAACACAATATATTAAATTTGTGCTGGTGGGCCTTGCCCGTTACAAATAAATACTCAATAATAATAATAATAATAATAATAATAATCGGGAAGCGATCCAATAAGCATAGCAAAAATATTGACTAAAAATGTTTTAATTTCGTTCACACGGCGTCAACATGTTGATTCAACATGTTGACGCCAAATGTTGACCGTGTAAAGGCAGCTTTAGGCGCATGTATTATTCTTGAGGTTATGGGTTCTGGAGCATTGCTGAAAATAATATTTAATTTTATTACCCATGGCGTAGGATTTATATGCATGGTACTTGAATGAAGAAACTTTAAAGAATTACAAAAAGTTTATCATGTGGCATGGTTTATCACTACACATCACTTACGAAATTATTGCAAATACTTGACAGTATATGACGCTGTCAAAAAGTGGCTACTTTAAAGACTTCTATAACTGTACCTTATTGTCAAACTGAATACAAATTAATTTGGTTCAAACAATCCAGCATCCTTTCAGTTATTTTTGTGAGAAAAATCCAATCTGTTCGACCTGAGGAAAATGTCCTTGGTGGTTGTAATCCTTCAAAAGTTGTTTGCTTGTATTTTTCGCAACGAAGTTATTTTTTAAGTGTTGGCACGGATAAAGCTAGTGTCGGTAGTATGTGACGGCATCCTCAATAATCGGAAAACAAAGTATTTTTTACTGTCTTCTGAAATCAAGGCACACTAGGACTGGAACGCTTTAGCTGGCCTAGCGCCTGCAAATGTTTCCTGCGGCTGGATTGGGAGATTGGATTGACATTGATTGTTGCCTGATTGACGTTCCCAAAAGAAAGGAATGGTAACTAATCAGTTTGGGGAATAATCTGGGGAAAATTATTTCGTTTCTTGCCATAAGTTTAACACCTTGAACCCGAAACTTTAACTTTGAACCACATATATAAGATTACCCAGATATTCTATCACACCTAGCCCTGGTTACGGCAAAAATGTAATGCTTGTAATTTCGCCGGCAATCGCTGGGGCACGTTGGGAACCTGTTTTATAGCATCATCTACCAGGCCATGGCACAAGGTCAATTATAGTCAAGAGACGAAATGTTCCTCAGGTGGTTATTATGTTATGTCTTCATCTCCCAGGACATGGCACAAGGTCAACATAATCAAGGGATCCCGTGTTCTACAGGTGGTAACAGATACCTTGGTTGCAGGTGATATGACAACAAACAGTGGCTCCATCCCTTGACTGCCGGCGAAACTATTATTGCGGGCAGTGGGCTTTCATGTAGCAGCTTTAGCATGGAAGTGGAAAATCTGGGTAACGTCATATCAGTGATCCAACCATGGGATTTCTTATCACCACGGCCCCTTGGCCCCACCCCTTCCACGGCCAGATGGGTCCCCACGCCGAAGACGAGGCAGGCGGGATCGGTCCACTCTATGCGACTCGATCGCACTTTAACCGTCGCTTGTTCGCGCCTAGATGCAAAGTTTGGCGACTGCAGCGCGCGCGGCGTGGCGAGCTTGAGATGATTTTTGTTTGCGACTCTGCTTGCCTTTAGTCGTTCGCGCTCGTTTCGAACGTTGTTTTGTTTTGTTGATATTACCATTATCGTCGCCCCGGCTGGCTGGATGCTGGTGTGTGCAGTGTGTGAATCTGTGTGCAGTGTGGGATATCATTCCACGGCGCCGTGTGTGTAGTGCAAGCCTCAAACTTATTCTGTTCGAGAAAAACAATTGTGAGTATACAATGTATATAAACAACAACGCGCGGCAACAAAAGAAAACATGCGGAGCGACGTTCAACATTTACATTTTCGGTTACAGTCCGACAAACAGCGACGTCGCGACGAAATGGAGCAAACACCGCATGTTTGTGTATGCATTGTTCTTTTCAATTTCAATCACAGCCGCGTGGAGTTTCGATAGCAAAACGCGATATCATTGTACTTGGAAATCAAAGAAGCCGTGTAAAGGTATAACTGTTTCACTATCGCCTTTTATTTCATTTCTTTCAACCCTTTTCTCAGCTGTTATTGTTTAACAAATTAAAGCACCGTGCCGGCATCCTTCGGAATAAACTAAGATTCGCGCAGAAAATAATGACATTTCAACAATAGAGTGACGTGCGAATGCGGAGAATACCTGGAATAAATTTTGGCCCAATTATCCTCGCTGCGGTGGCGTTTCACACTCTTTGCGATTGGAGCGGTTGGGGACGCTCGCACGGCGCGGTCAGGTACTTATTGTCACCCTCTCCCCTCCACCAAACCCTGTCGACAAGAGAAACATTTAGCGCCAGGTTCATCAAAGATGCATGCGCCCGCCGTCGACAGCGCTGTCGTCGTTCGGTCTCTGTGGTGCCGTGGCCACGCGAGGTACTCGACCCTGCCGTCAGGCGCGCGGTTTAGTGCTCGATTAATCCGTCGCGGGCGCCACATTGTTGTCGACGCGGTCTATGCTGACGTCATCGCATAAAGGGAAATTCTCATGTTTGGGAATTCCTAAGACATGAACGCCCTTAGTCCTAAGGTGAGTGCACTGTGGCATGAAATGAAAACTGTGGAAACCCATGGAGGCCCATAGAAACAACTTAACGAAAAGCCATGTAAATAACTCAGTTAGCAATGGAAACCACCATACCAAGTTTCGTGAAACTTGTTTTTTCCTGAAAGTCTACAGATGTTGATGGATGTTGTCAAGAAAATAACAAAGATGTTTTGATTTGTACCAACAGATAATCACGGGAAAAACAGCACTAACAGTTTCAGAGTGAATCACATATGTGGGCAATTAAAAAGTAACCATTATTTTCCAACAGCAATTTGCCAGCATAAGTTATGGGCTCTGGAACTTGGCGCCCATGCCTATTGATTCCAAAATGCACCTTATCACTGCAGACTATAGAACGCGAGTCACGGCCCGATCAGATATTTATGAGTTTCACGCGTGGCAATACAGAGTGGATGGACCGCGGGGCAGAGTGGATGGAGCGCGGCAGATTGGTTGTAGCCATCGTGCCAAGGATTAGCTCTTGTCTGGGCTTAAACGGAGTCTACCCGGCCGAGGGTTTAGCTAGGTGCCTATTACCACCACCAGGCGCAGCTTGAGAGCCGCTGGGCCTGGCTTAGGCTTATGGCGTGTGCATGCGTGTGCGTAAATGTGCGTAGGCGATACGCACTTTTTGGGAAGACAGCTGCATGCATGGGGTCGGTGTTTGTGACGTATGGTTCAGCCCGAGGTGATTGAAATCATTTAGTGCGCATGCGGGCTTGTATACGAGGGTACAGGCAGCTTTCACTAAGCTTTCCACAAGGCAATGGCTTTGCACCGCCATCTGGAGGAATAGTAATGCATTGTGAATCCTCAGTGCTTTGCTTTCTATTTAACAATTATTATTTAGAAATAATAGATTTCGACAGATGGAAATGGGGCATTGCGACGCGATTTGAGTGGAAAGAAACAATTAGATGTGGCGAACTACAGCAGAACTCGATATTGCATAATTGACTATGTTAGTACTAAACTGTTTTTCATCAAATCTGCTTTTGCGGTTTTATTCGGCACTCGAGTTGACGGTTCTTGAAAACCATGGGGATAGATGTTTGGCTAAATTGATGTTTTTTTGTGCGTACCCGGTACCGGTCATCAACAAGACTATGACATACCTGGTAGTCATGTTCGTTGTTTTTGATAACAGTTACCTCGTATTGAGAAAGTGTACCTAATGTATTTGGTGGAGTTGGCAATTTCGGGTTGTTTATATCCGTCATTTTTAAGAAAGTCATGTTTTTGACGTTACTAAAGATCCAATCACAGCAGACACAATCCTTGTGCGATTTCAATGTTTATAAGCTTTTTTTCAATTTCCACCGCCTGCTTTACGAAATCACCGTACACTGTCGTGACGTCACAATCAGTCAACCAATCAGAGGAAAATCATCCAGTATGACCAACCTTGCAGCTGTCGCACCAACCTTAAGAATTGAGATACAACCACTCTGGCACCTGAGTTTTGTTTACCTTCGTTCCGATGTTTGGTAACAAGGTATGTTTTCAACGACGACGCTGCTGTCCCAAACGGCATTGGCATCTCACCCCTATAAATAATAGGGGAGACAGACAATGTGCCTACCCTACGTACCAAAGCGACAATTCCATTCCTCTCGTCCCATAGCCCGATTCACTACAGCAATCGCGTCGGCAATGACAGCGTCTGTATGTCCGACATACACATGTCCCGTAATTCCACTAGGAGGCAGTCATGTCCCCGGCAAGATGTTGTCGAGGAGTTCCTACCCTAGGCTCCAGGCGGCGGTGACGAGGGGAGGGGGAAGGCGATTTAAGGGAGACGGACGGCGCACAAATTGCGACGTAAACAACGGTTTGGCGGGCCAAGTGTTCGACCCGTCGTCGACGGCGTCCTAGGAGGATGCCGATGATGAGATTGTCTCTTTGAAGGTTTGGGGGAGGGGGCGTTTACAGACGGGTAAAAGACGGACGCGAGTGATTGGACGAGCGAAGTTAACACATGGGAATGTGTGTAAATATTTTTTTGTTTCGCTGAATTGATCGCATGATTGTTTTGCCGGCGTTGTTTCGAATGGCATGTAGTAAAACTAAAAGACAATTTGACCCGTGGCTGTATTATGTAGTGAGCATTTCGCGAAGAAGCGATTGCAGCAAGTCCGATTGTACCGTATTCATTTACCATGCGAAGGCGTGGCTAGGGTCTGGGCAGAGGTAACGCGGGAATACTGCTTCTTCCTACAAGGAGCCTCACCTAGCGGCCAGGCTACCTCGATCCCGGCTGCTTGCAGCTGTGAGACAGCGCGAAGAGATACACTATTCAAGTAAGCGAGGGAGTTGTAGAAAAAGATTCAATCTGTGTTGGTAACGGACCCGTTTATCCATTTTTGGGTCTAAAAGGGCCGAAACTGTTTTTAAAATGTTGTATTTTTTTCTTTTTGCGCTTTTTCGTGAATCGATAAAGAGAAATAGGAGATTAAAATTGAGAAAAAGGCTCCGTTACCGACACAGATTGATTCGTTATCTACAACTCCCTCGCTTACTTCAATAGTAAGCGTAGTAGTAGTAGTAGTAATAGTAGTAGTATAATTTAGTAAGAAAAGCGCATATTCGTGAGACTTTGCATTCGCGCTATCTCGCAGACGTCCGTGAAGATGTCCCTCAAAGCTTAGAACTAATTCTAAAACTCGGTGGGGATTTAGTTCTAGGATCCTGGAATTAGTTCCTCAAGTTTCAGAATTAGTTCCCGGTAACTTTCCGAGAAAATCGATTTTCAGTTTTGAGGGGACAGATTCACGCTCCCCCTCAAAGTGTAGAACTAATTCTGAAACTCGGTGGGGATTTAGTTCTGGGGTACTGGAATAAGTTCCCCATGTTTCAGAATAAGTTCCCGGTAACTTTCCGAGAAAATCGATTTTCCGTTTTGAGGGGACAGATTCACGCTCCAGTCAGATAATCCTTTAACCCTCATCCCCACTTAAAAGTTGAATGCCGAGGTCCACGCGGAGCAGGAAAGTAAACTTTAATTTTAACGTACCATTAGAAGAAGGAACAGTTTATTTTGAATACGATTTTGTTCTCAATTTGATAATTACAAAAATTCATCATGTACACATTTTCGAAAATTGCCTAAATGAGCTATAATCATCGATATTCATACAAAAGTATACGATTTTTATACCTTCTGTATCGGAAAAAAGTATTGATCAGGTCAAGTGCGCACTCTTTCGCTATTCACAGTTTTTTCCCATATAATTTAGGGCAAGTTTTGACCCTCCAATTTGGTGCCGATTAGGGTCTGCACCGTTTGACCGTTTCTATGGGGCTGGGGGTGAACGGATGATCTGTCTGGAGCACCCTTTAGATTTCTAGAGAATTACTCAAACTGCAAAGATTTTTGGCGTACCAGCAGACAAGGAAGCAGGGTTGAATCTGACAGCTAACAAAGTGATTTAAATTCGATTATTACCTATATTTTTTAGGGATACCCAGTCTATCCCTAAAAAATTGAATGCTTTTGTGTAGGAAAGTTATAAACAGAAACTTGTGGATCCACAAAGAATTATACAACATTAATTAATTGGTCCGGTACGGATCTAACACGGTTTCAGTTCCGTTGAACATAAAGCTTCTTAGAAGTTTGGGTTGCTGCTTGGGTTAAGCTTTGCTGACTTGAAGTTTGTCCAAGGCAATGATTTGACAGATATATCAGAAATAAGTAATTCTCATTTATGGAAGTAATTGAAGTGAATTCGCACTAGATATATATCTCTAATATAATCAGAATCCACGGCGTAGTTCACATTCATGTATATATGTTCAAGTTACTCAATTAGCTCAAAATAAGCACATTTTGGCTATCTGACAGGTTTAGAAAGAAACAAAGGAATGTCACAATCGTCTAAAATTTCGAGTGATCAGAGTTTTTATCTGCTGTATACAATTACCACTACCTACGCCCATCTTCAACGCAACACAAATTGCGTTCGCGAAGCCCTAGTTTTAAAATATTAGTAGATGAAGGATGAGTATATCTTTGGTCTTGAGATCTTCTTAATTTGATTTTTACAAAGATGTATCAGGTACACCCTTCCAAAAATAGCCTAAATGAGCTCTAAGCATCGACTGTAAATCGATATTCATTCGTTATGTATTGGAAAAGCGTGATTTCAAGACCATGCGCGCACTCTTCCGCAATGCACAGTTTTTTTCCCAGATATTTTGGAGCAAATTAAGACCCTCATTTTTCCTGACCCGTAAGGGTCTGCACCAGAAAAATGTTGGTTGTCACCCTCTCCCGAAATGTCAACAAGAGTCATCTGTTGCGTTTTTTTAGTTTCGTCGAGATGAGGATGTCGAGGTTTATAGCCGAGCCAAAAGTTCGAAGCACGGATTAATATGTATGACTCCACTTTTGAAAGCCAGAAAGTCTTTAGCATGGCCATTTGGTGCACGAATACTTTGATTCAACATCGATGAAAATCGGCAATCGACATCGAATCCTGTCGTATAAATTATCACACCAAAAACTTAAAAATATATGTTTTTCAAGTTTGACTGCATGTGTTTATGCTGACATCGCGATACATTGAACATTTTTGTTGCATTCATCTCTGAGATAATGATTCTTTTAACTTCCTGCAAATGCGATAACGGCGATAAAGGCGAGTAGCTTTATCTTAAGCTGCGATAAGCGGATTATATGCATTGAGGACTCTTAAGAGAAATAATTCGTATGAAGTTATAACACGTGTTACACTTAAAACCTAACTAATTTTAATGTAGAATACTAGGCACTAAGATCTTAGTAACTTCAAAGTACCTACCATAAAAATCAACAGATAAGAAAACAGAAACTGGGGGTACTAATTCCAGGACCATAGAACTAAAATCCCACCAAGTTTCAGAATTAGTTCTACACTTTGAGGGGGAGCGTGAATCTGTCCTCTCAAAACGGAAAAACGATTTTCTCGTAAAGTTACCAGGATATAATTCTGTAACTTGGGGAACTAATTCCAGGACCCCAGAACTAAATCCCCACCGAGTTTCAGAATTAGTTCTACACTTTGAGGGGGAGCGTGAATCTGTACCCTCAAAACGGAAAATCGATTTTCTCAAAAAGTTTCCGGGAACTAATTCTGAAACTTAGGGAACTAATTCCAGGACCCTAGAACTGAAACCCCACCGAGTTTCAGAATTAGTTCTACACTGTAAAAAATAAGTGGTGAAATCTAAACACCTAGGAGCGCAAGTGTTTGCTGTCAAGTTTGATTGGTTTAAAAACGACTGATTTCATAAATAACTGATATAAAACAGATGGTAGCCAAAATAACTATGGGAATTAAACACTTCTATATGACGAAATTGATTTAGTCATTTATAAATAACTAGTAGACCCAGTAATACTTACTGCAGTACTGTACCTGTACTAGCTTTGCCGTGGCATTAATTGAATGCAGTAGCCTGGATGCCCGCTGAATTCCTGAAATTAGGATATTTGAGTGGGAACACAATGGTGATATCACAGTATACCAGATAATATGCTTATAGAAAAAACTGATAAACAGAGGCATTGCATTTAAAAAATACATTGCCTTTCACATCAAACTTGTCCAGTACCAGATTCAGCAATGCACTGGGATATTTGAATGCCAGCCCTGGTAACATAGGCATGTGAAATTACCATAGTTCTTAAGAGGCCAACATGCCTATAATCCGCTTATCGCAGCTTAAGATAACAATCACAACAATCTTGGCAAGTGCCGACACATAAATAATTAACAATCTAGGAGATTAATGCAATTAAAATGTTCCGAGAATCGCGATTAGCACAAACACATATCATTAAATGTAAAAAACATGTAATTTCTTGTATATTGAATTGTAATTAAAACGATTGGGTTCGATTTTGATAGCTGATTACAATCGATGTTGAATCAAAGTTTTCGTGCTCCAAATGGCCATTCTACAAGACTTTCAAGACTTTCTGAAATTCCCGTGGAGCCATAAAAATTAATGCGCGCTCCGAACGTCGGGCTCGGCTATAATCCGCTGCATCCGCTTTGCTCGACGCAACTAACAAAAAAAGCAACATAATGATTTTTGGTTTAGTGTAGTACGGTTTTGCTCTGTTTGAAAAGACTTTCGGTCCTAAAAAGGACCTTTGTCGACGTTTCGTCGGCGGTGGCGCCGACATCTTCAGGACTGGTGAAGAGCAGCTTATTTATTTATTTTTTTTTTTACCGGGGCCCCCAGCCCGCCCCGGCATGCATGGCGATCGCTTCACACTACATCGCCTCTGCCTTACACTATCAAAGATTGTGCAGCCCGTTGTAAACAACAGGAATCTCTGGCGTGCGTACATGCAGGGGAATCATGCAAGGATCAACTGTGTCGGATAGGTAGGATGCATTGTCCAGCTTTTCAGCTGCTATAATGCTGTCATGCTTTGATATGAGTTGGTTGTGCATTCCAAGAGGAATCGAGAAGAGAAAACCAGCAGTAAAAAGACCACCACGAAAGAAGATGTGACGGCCAAAACTCTGCTGTATCATGCAATAGAGAAGTGCAGGTTGCATTCCCACTAGAGGTGAGGCTGCTAAATCTGCGATAGGGCTATCAATTAGTCTACGCGGGAGTAGGATTGAATTTAAGCAGAGCAGCAGATGTTCGCTGCTTATAAGCCGTCAAGACGGCGTTTTTCTGCTCGGTCCGTGAGCGTGTGGGAGGGGGTGGGGGGACCGGCCACTCAGAGCCCTGACCGAACTGGATTGGTCGGCTCGGGTTAAGCAACATGGTCACCCATCCGCGCCCGGGCTCGGACGGCCGCCGCACGGGTGCGTGTGGCGGGACCATCGTCGCCGGTACTCGTCGTCTCGGGGCCGGTGGTCTGGCCCCCGCTCGGTCTCGGCATCCCGACTGAAGACTCGGACTCGGGGCGGCTGGCGGGGGCCACCAGGATCTTGTCGGTGACCGGTCGCCAGGCGTGCGGCAGGCGAATCGAGTCGTCGCGCTTGTTCATGTTGTGCGGTCGTCTCTCGATCTCGATCGCCTCCCGGATGGTCCGCGCCGTGTAGTGGGACACCGCGGCCAGGGACTTCATGCCCTCGAAGTTGATCGAGTGCGCGGTCTGCTCGACGTGTTGGTGCAGCGATGACGTGCTCTGCCCCTGGTCCACGGCTCGACGATGCTCTCGGAGACGCGTGGACATGTGGCGGCTGGTCTGCCCGACGTAGGTTTTCTCGCAGTCACTGCACGGTACCTCGTAGACCCCTCGGTCCTCCAAGGGGATCTTGTCCTTGATGCTGCGGAGAAACTCGCCGATCTTCTTGTCCGCGGTGAACACGGTCTTCACGTCGGCGGCGGCCAGCAGCTTGGCGATGCGGTCCGTGGTGCCTCGAACGTACGGCAGGAAGGCGAGGGCTCTCGGCGTGGGTTCGGTGTCTTTGGCCTTGGCGGGTTTTAAGTGCCAGGCCCGCTCGAAGTCCCTGTTCGAAAAGCCGTTCTTCTTGAGAGCTCCTCGCAGGTGCCGGGCTTCCTCGTCGATGTGGTCCGCGTCCGCGATCGTCCTTGACCGGTAGGCCAACGAGTTGGCTACCGATCGGAGCTGCGAGTCGGGGTGATGCGAGGCGGCGTTCAGGTAGCGGTCGGTATGCGTCGGCTTCCGGTATACGGTGTGGCCGAGTGTGCCGTCCGGTCTTCTCTTGATCAGGCAGTCGAGGAAGGGCAACTGGCCGTTCTCTTCCGTCTCCATCGTGAACTGGATGTTCGGGTGCACGCTGTTGATGTGCACCAGGAACTCCCGGAGCTTGTCGGGGCCGTGGGGCCAAACGACAAAAGTGTCGTCCACGTACCGCAGCCAGCAGCTGGGCTTCAGCTGGGCCGTCTCGAGGGCGCGGGTCTCGAAGTCTGTCAGGTAGAGGTTGGCGACCACCGGTGACAGGGGTGATCCCATGGGGGCTCCCTCTACCTGTTCGTAAAACTGGCCCTCGTAGATGAAATACGTGGATTTCATGCAGTGTCGCAGGAGCTCGGCGGTGTAGTTCGGGAGGTTCTGGTTGACCGTGATGGTGGCGATGGCTTCGTCGACTGGGATCTTCGTGAACAGTGACACCACGTCAAAACTGACCAGCAGGTCACCGGCGTCCAGCTTCATGTCGTGCAGGAGACTGACGAGATGCGCTGAGTTTTTCACATATGACTCGCCGTCACTATAAGCCGTCTTGACGGCTTATAAGCAGCGAACATCTGCTGCTCTTCACCAGTCCTGAAGATGTCGGCGCCACCGCCGACGAAACGTCGACAAAGGTCCTTTTTAGGACCGAAAGTCTTTTCAAACAGAGCAAAACCGTACTACACTAAACCATCAATTTGCGGCTCTGAAACACTTCGCCATTCCATCATTCGCCTCTACGGGGAGGACGTCTACCACCAGACGAGAACGTTCGCGAAGCTGAGGTCGCAGAAGAAGCAATCCCTCTGTGATCTCAGCTTCCTACTCCGGTGCAGGCGGCAAGTAGTAGTACCCAAGTTTCTACGGCTTCGCCCCTACTCTCAACCACCGAGGATCAACATCATCCTGAAGAAAGCCGGCCTGAGCCTGCTACGCGACGCCATCTCCCGGAAGTACGCCAGATTAGAGAAGATTTCGAGCGAGCTCATGCTCATCCACCTCGACCTGGCTGCTGCGCTACACCCGCTCATCTTCGAGACAGTCGAACGCCTGTCCGAGGCCCGAGCGGAGGCCCGGAGAATCAAGACTGCGACCCGCCACGAGCGCAAACTCATGGCTCTCACCGAACCCGACTCCAAGCGGCCACACGGCTCGGACGAGCCTTGTCCCGGCTTCGACCCCGACCGAGTGGTTGTCAATCACTCGTCGCTGACCCTGGACAACAACACGAAGAACGCCCTTGCCAAAGGGTTCAACTTCGCTGTCGCCCCTACCCGCCTGCCCTACGAGTGCATCATCTGCGGAGTAGAGGCAGCCGTCAAAACGCTGCCGGCCGCACTAGCTGAACAGCTAAGGCAAGACGCCGCCGCCGCTATCATCAGGAAGGCCAAGCCGCCCCCTAGCAACATCACCCCGAAGGAGCGGGCGGCCCTGAAGGCAATCCGAGAGAACGAAGCGGTTATCGTCCTCCCGGCGGACAAGGGCAACGCCACGGTCGTGCTCGACTCGTCTGAGTACCGAGACAAGATGGCCGCGCTGCTCGACGACCCGACCTACCGGCCCATCAAGCGGAACCCGACTCATGCCCTCGAGAAGAAGACCAGGGCGCTGATCAAGGCCTCGCCCATCGACATCGAACGACAGAAGTGATTGCTGCCGCAAGAACACGGCTGCCGAGTCTCCCGTCTATACGGCCTGCCCAAGATCCACAAGACCGATCGACCGCTCCGACCAATCGTGAGCGCGGTGGACTCTCCCACGCAGCCATTGGCCAAACACCTCGCCAAGCAGCTGCAGTATTTCGCTGTCAACGCCGAGTCATATGTGAAAAACTCAGCGCATCTCGTCAGTCTCCTGCACGACATGAAGCTGGACGCCGGTGACCTGCTGGTCAGTTTTGACGTGGTGTCACTGTTCACGAAGATCCCAGTCGACGAAGCCATCGCCACCATCACGGTCAACCAGAACCTCCCGAACTACACCGCCGAGCTCCTGCGACACTGCATGAAATCCACGTATTTCATCTACGAGGGCCAGTTTTACGAACAGGTAGAGGGAGCCCCCATGGGATCACCCCTGTCACCGGTGGTCGCCAACCTCTACCTGACAGACTTCGAGACCCGCGCCCTCGAGACGGCCCAGCTGAAGCCCAGCTGCTGGCTGCGGTACGTGGACGACACTTTTGTCGTTTGGCCCCACGGCCCCGACAAGCTCCGGGAGTTCCTGGTGCACATCAACAGCGTGCACCCGAACATCCAGTTCACGATGGAGACGGAAGAGAACGGCCAGTTGCCCTTCCTCGACTGCCTGATCAAGAGAAGACCGGACGGCACACTCGGCCACACCGTATACCGGAAGCCGACGCATACCGACCGCTACCTGAACGCCGCCTCGCATCACCCCGACTCGCAGCTCCGATCGGTAGCCAACTCGTTGGCCTACCGGTCAAGGACGATCGCGGACGCGGACCACATCGACGAGGAAGCCCGGCACCTGCGAGGAGCTCTCAAGAAGAACGGCTTTTCGAACAGGGACTTCGAGCGGGCCTGGCACTTAAAACCCGCCAAGGCCAAAGACACCGAACCCACGCCGAGAGCCCTCGCCTTCCTGCCGTACGTTCGAGGCACCACGGACCGCATCGCCAAGCTGCTGGCCGCCGCCGACGTGAAGACCGTGTTCACCGCGGACAAGAAGATCGGCGAGTTTCTCCGCAGCATCAAGGACAAGATCCCCTTGGAGGACCGAGGGGTCTACGAGGTACCGTGCAGTGACTGCGAGAAAACCTACGTCGGGCAGACCAGCCGCCACATGTCCACGCGTCTCCGAGAGCATCGTCGAGCCGTGGACCAGGGGCAGAGCACGTCATCGCTGCACCAACACGTCGAGCAGACCGCGCACTCGATCAACTTCGAGGGCATGAAGTCCCTGGCCGCGGTGTCCCACTACACGGCGCGGACCATCCGGGAGGCGATCGAGATCGAGAGACGACCGCACAACATGAACAAGCGCGACGACTCGATTCGCCTGCCGCACGCCTGGCGACCGGTCACCGACAAGATCCTGATGGCCCCCGCCAGCCGCCCCGAGTCCGAGTCTTCAGTCGGGATGCCGAGACCGAGCGGGGGCCAGACCACCGGCCCCGAGACGACGAGTACCGGCGACGATGGTCCCGCCACACGCACCCGTGCGGCGGCCGTCCGAGCCCGGGCGCGGATGGGTGACCATGTTGCTTAACCCGAGCCGACCAATCCAGTTCGGTCAGGGCTCTGAGTGGCCGGTCCCCCCACCCCCTCCCACACGCTCACGGACCGAGCAGAAAAACGCCGTCTTGACGGCTTATAAGCAGCGAACATCTGCTGCTCTTCACCAGTCCTGAAGATGTCGGCGCCACCGCCGACGAAACGTCGACAAAGGTCCTTTTTAGGACCGAAAGTCTTTTCAAACAGAGCAAAACCGTACTACACTAAACCATCAATTTGCGGCTCTGAAACACTTCGCCATTCCATAATGATTTTTGTTGACAATTCCGTAGAGGGTGATCGCTAAAAGTTTGTGGCGCAGACCCGTACGTGTGGCATCGAAAGAGGGTCTAAATGTGCTCGAAAATCCCTGAAAAAAAACTGTGCATAGCGAAAGAGTGCTTGCTGTTTCGGGAATAAGCCTTTTTACAAAAAAGAGCGAATGGGTATCGTTTCACAATCGATGTCTAGAGCTCATTTAGAGCTCATTTAGGCGATTTTTGAGAAATTGCTCCATACACATTTTTGAAAATATCAAATTGTGATGATGTCCCAAAACTAGATATACTCTTCCTTCATCCACTGGTATTTTCAAATTAAAGATTGGAATACTTTGAGGGGTTCATTTCATGGATCGAGTGGACCTCTGCATTCAATGTTTAACTGGGGGTGGGGGTGAAAGGATTATCTGACTACAGGACGCTGAAGAAGGCAAAACATGCAAACAAAAACACAAATACTATATATAATGAGTTCCATATATTATAAAAAAGAAATGTTAATAACATTCAGATTATTACTAACCTTTGGCAACAGGCTCAATTTTGTTAAATTCAAATTTAACTTATAACTTTGAATGAACTAAAAACTCGGTAAATAAAAAACATCACCGTCACTTCTTTTAATATCTCTGTACCTTTGGCATCAGGCCCAAATATGGAACTTTGGTTCAGTCAAAACAAAAGATATAAAAAAGATCGGTCTCAGACATAATGGCTATCTGAACGATTTAGATGGCACGTCATGACATCAAAGTAACCAAAAAAATCCAAAAAAAGGAAAGGCAGCGACACGATCGAACGATCAAGACCATTGTAAAGTCAATTTACATAAGGAATGGCAAATTCAGGTATTACGAATATTAATCATGTAACGCCAACGAATATCACGTCACGACACCAAAGAATATAACCAAAAAAATCCAAAAAAAGGTAAGATATCGAAACGATTGAACGATCAAGACCATTGTGATGCAAGATTAAAAATCAACTACCTTGTTGCCTTAAAAGAGTATGCTACACAGCTACAAATAGCAAAGCGAGAGAGCAATATTAAAAAGATATCAAGTGCGAAAAACAAAGCGAAGGGAGCGTGGGAAATTATAGATAAAAACAAAAACACTAAGCAAGGGATAAGACACGAAATTAGCTTGCAGGTACAGGGACGAACCATCACCGATAGCAGAGAAATTGCAAATTAATTCAATACTTTTTATGTTGGATCTATAGCAGAATTAGCAAAAAACAACACTAAAACAGATCTAAAACAACTCGACAGCGAAAACATCAGAAGTAATATCATGCATCCAATAAGTAAAAATGAAATCCTCGAAATAATAGACAAAGTAGCAAAAAAGAAATCAGCAGGGTTCGAGGAAATCCCCGGACACATACTGAAAAATGCCGCTCTATATTTGGCCTTTCCCCTAAAACTCATGATTGATAAATCGTTTGAAAGTGGTGAATTTCCAAAGAAACTTAAGAAAGCAATAATTAGTCCCATTTACAAGATGGGGTGCAAAAAAACGCTAGAGAATTACAGGCCAATAGCTGTCCTGGCAACATTCGCAAAAATATTTGAAATAGCAATAAATACCCGTATAGTAGCATTTCTCGAAAAACAAAAACTTTTAAACAAGGTTCAATTCGGGTTCAGGAAAGGAAAATCAACAATATCAGCCATTGCTAGCTGTATCGAACAAATTTTAGAGGCTAAGGAAAATAGTAAAGAAGCGAAAGGAATCTTTTACGACTTTACAAAAGCATTCGACCTTATTAACCACAAACTTTTACTAAAGAAATTAGACTGTGTTGGTATAAAAGGAGCTGCAAACAAGCTAATCAAATCTTTCCTAGAGAATAGGGAACAAGTTGTCAAGATAAAAAATAGTTCGGGTCAACAATTCATGTCAGACGTACTCACAACAAACACAGGTACCCCCCAAGGATCGGTGCTCTCTCCACTGTTATTTATTATCTATACTAACGACCTTCCGTCCAAGGTGAGCACCGGATCGCTTATATTATACGCGGACGACACAACGCACATATGAGGCTTACGAAAACCTACTCCGGCCGCTCTCCAGCGTTCGGAAACCTGCTCGGAGTGACCCGATCGACGCTATTTTGCTTCCGAAAACCCAGTCAGGAGCGATCAGAGCGCTCAACTCGCGTACCATCTTTCAGCCTGGTGCGCGAGTTCTGTTTGTACGAACGGGCGGGTAATTTTAGACCGTTCATTTTTGAAACGCGAACACTGAACACTGATCACCAAAGATGAGCCAAGTAAGTTTAATTACTCAATTTCAAATAACATTGTAGTAAAGTGCTACTACTTCTAAAATAAGGGTCAGGCCAACATAACCATGCTCAGTCCAGCCCAGACTGTCAAGTTTGCGTTCGAAAACGTCCGCAGCTCGGAGAACTCTGACCACGTGACAGATCGCTCGGTCGAGTAGGTTTCCGTAAGCCTCTAATATCACCAAGCCAAAGCAGACCGACCCCAAACACGAACTAGAAAACAGAGCGGTGAATGAAGTCACCACTTGGTGTGGGGAAAATGACATTATTCTCAACGCGAATAAAGTGGTAGCAATCGACTTTGGCCCGAAACACATGCTAGAATGCCCACTCATATACGCAAACGGGGACAAAAACAATAAAAAAAGAATTAAATTCAGCGACGAAACCAAATACCTTGGTATAACTATTGGCAAAAACCTAAATTGGACGTCACATATAAATAAAATTAGTTTAAAACTATCGGCAGGGTGCTACCTTATAAAAAGATTAATGACCACCTGTGATATTAAATCGGCGAAATTAGTATACTATGCACACTTTAACTCGCATCTTCAATACGGGATAATCTTGTGGGGACAAGCCCCACAAGTGAAAAAGCTTTTTATATCCCAGAAGCGGGCAATTAGAATATTGGCGGGTGCAAGCCGCAATCCATGTGCTGATGTATTTTACAAAGACAGCTGCAAACCCTTTTTTAGAAAATGTAATATATTGACACTGTACAGAATGTATATTTTGAGATGATTATGCATGTAATTGACAATTCTAAGCAAACAGATGAAAACAAACAAGAGCACTACAATCTTAGAGACAAAAATGGACTCAAACCTAAAAAACATATGCTTAACATGTATGAAAAAAGCCCTACGTATGCAGGGAAATCAATGTTCAATATCCTCCCGGCAGAACTAAAAGAACTTACAGGAACTAATTTTAAAAATGAAATCCCATTATAGCCAACGAGGTAAAATACTATATGTTTTACCTCGTTGGTTGTAGCACAGGCCGCCCATGGATGGACAGAGGATGCACTTTGAAAGAGTGTTTCCCTTCGTGAGGCGCTTTGGTCGAGGTCGATCCATGCTGACACGCCGCGCTGCGATTTTTACGCGTTCGCGTATGCATTTCAATGCCTTGCAATGTCTTTGCGCAGAGTTTGAAATTGAAGAAACTTGAGCACAAAATGAATTAAGTTGAATAACACCGAATAATTACGTTATACTTTCTAAAAATAATTTTATATTACACAGCTCGATATTTATTAGAGTAACTGAAACGGTTTAACTTCCAAATCAATCTTTTGCACTATTTCCAATTTCCTATTTTCGCGAAAATCGCAATTCATACACAAAACTTTGGGTTCATTATGTTGCCGCCTGGAGCCGCCTTCGTACAGACAGCTACATACCAAATCCATGGTTAGGACATGCTGTGGACCAAAGATCTGTGGAACGTCAAGTGCTTTTTGTCACTTTTATTGCACACGCCTGTCGACTGAATGATGGACAACAGGGCCGCGACGGGTTGGGGGACGGACTGCACTACACTCGAGGTTCCGACACTAATTCAGAAAACATAAAAAGATGGCGCCACTTATCATTCACAGCAAATGTAAGCATGTGGCGCTCTCTGTACGCGACGGTGTACACAAAGACCGCGACTGTTGTCTCCTATACAGCAGACGACGGACGAAAGGAGGTTTTACATCGGATGAAATTTTTCTATAATCTTTTTGGCTAAAATATGATGTTTTAGAGACTGTTAGCAGTTTATATCGATGTGTTAGCTAGCTAGGTTAGCTCCGAAAGAAATTGACTTAATATTCGATCAAGATTAAACCCAAAATTAAATATTTCGTGCGTTTGCCTGCGGCTAGAACAATGGGTTCCGAGTCCCGCAGAGTAAACCTAGTGGTGGTCACCGTTTTGATTAAAATGCTATATAAAAGACGTCTTTGCGGCGACCGCCGCTATGAATGTAACAGACAGAAGCTTTCATCTGTAATATATACAAAAATTGTGGTTTAGCTTGGTTCAAAACCCAAACCAATAGCAAAATATAATTATGGCCATGCCGTGGGAGTTAAGACTTTTCATACGGCAACGTGCAATGCAAAGCAAGGCAAGGCAAAGTGGAAAAATTTTTGGTAACAAGAATAAAGTTTCAAGTTTCATCCACTTCAGGACATGGCAGGCCGTGTATTCTTTTGTGCCATGATAATAGATTTCATGCTTGTTACCAGCGGCTTGGTAGTCTGATAAACCTACATATTAGTATGGCATCTTTGTGAATATACTTCGCCTTCTTAAAAATACCAAAAACACCCACCTTCAAGTAGTACGGGATAGATGATGCTGCCGAATGAGAAAAACATTCCTTTTTTATGAGCAGCATCGAGCCAGGGCCGTTAACTGTGTGCTCATGACACCGGTTGCCACCGTCGTTCCAACAATGGAATTGAAAGTACAAGAGCTTCTGGAAGGCAAAAGAAACAAAAAGGTAAAATGAAATGGAACGCAATTTTTTATCGAGCAACATGACTAGGTATCAAACATACCTACCTATTGATGGTGATTAGCTCGCTTTGCATTTCAGCACCTTGATTCGGGGCAAGCTGTCACCGTTGTTTCACAGGCCATTTTTTGGCACAGCTCCAAACCTGGATCATATTTTCCTCATCTTCCTGCTCTCCAAAAATTCTGGTCCCTGTCGAGCTGTGAATGATTTTACAAAATGATTAGTAGTGATATTATATCAAGGTAGGTAGTGTATTAGGCAGAAACAAAGAAACACTTACAGGCTAGCTATTTTAGGTTAGTAACGAGAAATGTCATTTTAAGTTTCGAAATCCTCCATTCCTTACCAGGAATAAGCTAAGCAGACAAGTGCTCATGACACCGATTTCCACCATCATTCCAACGATGGAGTTGAAAGTTCCAAGCTTCTGGATGGCAAAAGAAAAAAGGTACAACGAAACGGAACGCAATTAGTAATTAAGCGATGTGACCTAACCTACCTACCTAGTATGTAGGTTCCTAGTGTATGACGGCGATAAGCACGCTTTGAATTTCAGCACCATTTTTCGAAAGAGCTGTCACCGTTGTTTTACTGGTCAATTTTTAAAACACAGCCACGAACCAGCATATTAACTTCCTCTTCCTCTTGCTGCTCTCCAAAAATTGTATATCTTGTGTCGAGCTGTGAATGATTTTACATAATGTTAATAGCAGTGATATGTTCAAGGGAGGTAGTACCGGTAGCACTGATAGGCTAGCTATTATAGGTTGGCAAAGAGAAATAAATGATGGAATTATTTTAAGTTTTGAAATCCTTCATTTCTTACCGGGAATTGCAGGAGTAGTAATGCAAAGCTTGAACGCAGTAGAACTTCTTTATCGAAAGTATCGGCCACGGCGAACGTTAGGTATGTAGGTAATTCATAAAGACTTCACTCACGAAGCGTCCTGCGATAGGTATAAACAAAACAAGTAACGAACTTTCTCACGTCACAGCTGGCGACTAGTTCTCGCTAACACCGCACGTCGCGCTAAGTTTGAATGTATATGTCTCTGGTTTCCAGAGCGGAATACATGTTTTATAACCTTGCTTCTTCGCGGGTTAAAAAGTCGAATATTCAGAGCTGCTCCTCTCTATGGTATAAGATTTTTAAAAGATTTTCTGGCAGAAGACTTGCAGACAAAACAGTCTCTGAAAACTAGAACTTGAAAATGCTATGAACTAAATTATCTGATTATACGAGAGAAAATGGTTGCTTTTAAGATTTCGTTTTTACTTTTTAGAGTGTATGTCCCTTTCGGAGACTGTCACCATTTGAAAGATAGGGTTCATAAGGAAGGTGAGTGAAGCTGTTGTACTACGTTTTTGTCACTCTCAGATATCTCCAAAACAGAATGGTGTGTATGATGGTCAATCATACATGCAAAATCTGGCTTAATGTTGGTAATCTCTGCAGAAGAACGGGTTTCCGAGCCAATCACTGGAACGATTTTCATTCAGGGGAGAAGGGGGAGTCTTCCCAAGTAAACTGTTCCTCCATAGTGTTGTAGGATGAACTCATAGACAGACCTACCCTATTAAAAGAATTTTTAAAATATAAACTACTATATGAAGAATCATAACTCTTTGAACAATTAGCATATTAAATATTGGTATTTAGATAATACACACCTATGGTATTAGTCACCTACGTCTCCTATTCATTTTGTCCAATGAAATGTTGTAAATTATACAATTAGGTAATAGTTATTTATGATATTAGTCATTTATAACCTACGAGTTACTAAGGAAATTCTATTCATCTTCAAAATAATCATTCATATCCGCAAAAATAACTAGTTTAATTGATATTGGGGCACCATATGACTAGTTTCATCACATGAAAACCATAGATGTTTGAGTCTAAACATCATGATTACCATATGGCTACTTTCATTGAATTTATATAACTGATATAACACGGCGATTTTTAGAGTGTACACTTTGAGGGGGAGTTTTGCGAAACTCATACAGGTTATAGTTGAAACATTGACGAGTGTAACCCTGTTTTCGAAACTTGAATATAATTTATTTTGACCCTTAGGAGTCGATTTTTGAGAAAAATGCAAATTGACATACGTTTCAACCGCTTGTGCCTAAATTTTGTGGTAAAAAAGTTTTAAAACACATGTAATGTGAAGAAAAAGGTTCAAACAATATTATTCCAAAGTTTCAACTTAGTGCCGTACTTTTTAGACACATTTCGCCACTTTCAAAATAATTGAGCGCCGTGCGTCCCTATACCGGGCTCTCGGCTGCCATGGATACGAGAAGGCGAGAAGTATACACGCGTGCTAAATAAAGCATACGTGGGAGAGAGAGTGGGAGTGATTTAAAGAGCAGGATAATTTTCTCATTCAAAACAATATCAACCACATATAGGTTTGAAAATCCCTATAAAAATATAGATTTTTTTTCCATTGGCACATGTATCATCGATTCCTCAAATTTACTACACATGTTTGTCTATCTCTTGACACAATCTATGTCTTGACATCATTCTTTGACTATACACTCATAAAGCGTGTCGCAAACACCTACACCAGAGTTGTTGTCGTTGGGGATATTTTCTACAAAGGACCATTGAAGACATTGGCCCCGACGAGGAGGCACAAGAAACGTGACACAAAATTGCTAGTGCATTGTTATTATTTTGTTTATTGAAACAAAAAAGACCGAACTGTACCATTAAAGGCATCCGTATACGACTGGCACTTTCATGTATAAGTAGCAGAAAACTCTTTGGTCACCGGCACAGATCTTTTTGAAACAAGATCTTGTGTATCGATACCAACATAAGTGCTGTGTTCTCTTGAACGCAAGGATAATAGATCTCAATTGCAGTCGTAAAAATCATAAAAAATCTCACTGTCTACAAATGGAAATATTATAGTAACTGTTGACAGTTCCAAAAAAAAAGGGCTGTCGAATTGCGGGGTGCCTAAGAAGCTGGCAAAGCACATCGCTTTATTTTGCAATAATGAAGTGAAACGCTCTTTGGTGCCACGATAATCACATTTGCCTTGCAAGTGTCAAGCGGTAATTTCAATCTGTCAGGCCGATATTTCGCGGTAATTTCATCCTAAATGAAGTAGGTGTAAGCAATCCGGGTTGTATGGAAAAAATTTCAAAGTTAATAATACGCATGTTCATGTACGACAAGACGAGCAAATATGCAATACAATAGATATAAAACAAGCTCGGGAGCTCCGCTCCCTTGCTTGGTGCCCATAGGGCACGTTCATACGCCCATAGGGCGTAAATATGCCCATAGGGCATAGATATATGCACATGGGGCATATATCTATACCATATGGGCAAAGATATATGCCAATATGGCAAATATATATATATATATATATATATATATATATATATATATATATATATATATATATATATATATATATATATATATATATATATATATATATATATATATATATATATATATATATATATATATATATATATATATATATATATATATATATATATATATATATATATATATATATATATATATATATATATATATATATATATATATATATATATATATATATATATATATATATATATATATATATATATATATATATATATATATATATATATATATATATATTGTTTTTAGTTTTCACAGCAATTAGTTTTTAAAAAAGACTTTTGGATAAACTGTGGTGTTTTATTATTCATTTTCCCAACGTTTCGACCAAATTGTTTGGTCTTTCTCAAGGGTCAATCAATGAACTACAAAAAACAAAACATTGGACAAAAGGTACCAGAGATCTCAACAATATAAACCAAAGTTATAAAAAAAACACATTTTGACAAGAAACATATAGCGAGAAGGTCAAGGTAATGTATATATATATATATATATATATATATATATATATATATATATATATATATATATATATATATATATATATATATATATATATATATATATATATATATATATATATATATATATATATATATATATATATATATATATATATATATATATATATATATATATATATATATATATATATATATATATATATATTTATATATATATATATATTTATATATATATATATATATATATATATATATGCCCACATGGCAAAGATATATGCTTATAGGACATATTCATCTTCCCATTGGACATAAGTATATGCCAATAGGGCATAAACTCGTTCATTAGACACAAATATGCCAATAGGGTATAAATATTCCCCTAGGGCATGAAAATGTGTTCAATAATATACGCACACAGGGCGTAATTATTCCCTAAAACATAATTATGCCCTTCTGGTTTACAAACGCAGTAATAAAACTGAGTTTTCATATTTTTAAATCATATAATAATAACATAATTATACTCTGCCTAAAGTCATACTATATAGGCGCAGTTATCCGGTAGAATAACTTCCAAAGGGCAAACATAAAATATTGGAAGATTCATTTATATTTATATTTTAAGTATAATAATAGTACCATAGCTCTAAAAGTGTGGGAGATATAAAAACACTAGCGCGTCTCGGTAGGTTTGCCGCTATTTACCCTACTGTCCCTATTCGCTCCACTTCACGGTATACTTACCTCGGTGTCCATAATTGACCTAAGTAGCCAAGCTCAACGGGGGGTAGTATTATTTTCTTATTAAAAAAAAAGTGGCCACGTAATAGATAAGTATGGTTTGGATCGGGAAGGGACAAAATGTTTAGGAAAATGCTTCTTCTCAGTACTTGCAAGGCAGGTGAAAGTTTAGAAGTTTAAATGCGAATAGGTAGTGGGTAGCCAAATTATCTTGTTCGATGATTGCTGCGCGCACAGTATCTACGTGAGACGATGGCGGACCAAAGACTTTTTCACCGATTGGCCCTTTCACGGCCCTCCAAAGCTGAATGCTCGAGGGTCCCTTGACTGGGGAAAGCTTCTGGCCCCTTATGCCTCTAGTCCTGGCACCTCGCCTGCAAATTCTTAATGTTGTCCACATCAGTGGCCACGCGAAGAATGCCGAGTAAAAAAAAATTACCTATGTGGGAAGCTACTCTTTTTTAAAACAGGGCATCGAACTGAAGTTAATATTGGTTCGGGTTCGGATTATTTAAGTTTCGGTGAATGTGAAATTTCGGTTCGGGTTGGGTTTTTTTATTTTGCTTATTGTGTTATGGTTTTTTCAATTTGGTAATTCTGGTTTCGGGTTGGATTTAACACAGAATTGCGGTTTTATAAGGTTCGGGTTCGACCGTTCGATACCCTGCTCATTTAATTTGCAAATTTACTTTCATCGCATTCTGTCATCGCGTTTTCATCATCGTTCTGTAACTCGATTCATTTTTGACGTGGCAATAACTAAAATATTACATTTCGGTAAAGTTTTCCAAAAGTACATTGCATCACTCCTGCAAGGATGGTGCACAATTCAATAAAACCCGCAAAATAATAACAGTTCGAGTTTTCGAAATATCCGGATTCTGGTTCTGGTAATACAATACAATTTATTTTTATTTATTTTTATTTATTTATTGTTATCAGTTTAAAATACATTAAAACATAATGATAAACATTGTCGCATATCGTGTAATTTTAATTAACAAACTCGTCAAATGAGTAAAAAACATTATTTATAAGAAAATCTTTAATGGAGCGCTTGAATTCACTGCGTGAGGCGCATGACTTAAGGGTGACAGAAAACATATTAAAAACTATCGCTCCACGAAGAAGTAGATTTTGGTTCGATCTTTGCAGGCGGTGTTTAGGTTTGTCGAACTTTTCTGCGCCTCGTGTATAGTGCTCGTGGATGGAGCTGCGAGTTTGGAACAGGTTGCGATGATCCCAAACGAATAGCGCGACAGCCAGGATATGCAAACCACAGAGAGTTAAGATGCGCAGTTTCTTGAAGGCGGGACGACAGGATTCGCGACAGCCTAGTCGAGACAACACTCGGATTGTTTTCTTCTGCAGTTTGAATATGGAGTCCGTGCAGTTTGCGCTGCCCAAAAACACCACAGCGTACTGCATAACAGCCTGAAATTGCGCGAAGTAGATTTTGCGCACTGTCTCAGGATGGCATTTCCGAGACAAGGACTTAATGACATAGTAGGACGGAGCTAGCTTTTTGCGCAGCGTATTCACGTGGTGATCCCATTTAAGGTGTTGGTCCATGACGACACCCAAGAATCTGGCGTGACCGACTATTTCGACCGACGTGTCCCGGGGAATCTGAAGGCACTTGGAGGAAAATATCATTGCCAGGGTCTTCTCGTGGTTCATGCTCAGCATGTTGGGCTTGAACCATCTGTCTAACTCTTCTAAGGCAGAAGTCATCTTGACGAAAAGTTCAGACAAGGTTGACGCTTCCACCACGATAGTCGTGTCGTCCGCAAACTGCACAACTGTTCCGATGTTCGCTAGACAGCCGGCCAGGTCGTTCACGTAAACATTGAACAAAGCTGGGCCCAAGATAGAGCCTTGAGGAACTCCGTGCAGGATAGGAGACCACTCAGACGATCCCTCTCCATACCCGAGTTGCACTCTTTGCTTCCTATCGAAGAGATATGATGTAATCCAGTCGACGGCGGCATCATCAGCCCCATATTTCATGATCTTCTCAACCAGCAGTGTATGGTCCATCGTATCGAACGCCTTGTTCAAATCGCACATAATAGCGCCGACAAACTTCTTGCTCTCCATTGCTGGCCAACTGTGTTTAAGAGCTTAAACATTGCAGTGGTCGTGGAGCGGTTCTTCCGAAATCCGTGCTGCTCGTTGGATAAGATATCATTATCCTCCAAGAAGCGTTGGAGACTGAGGAGCGCAAGTTTTTCATGAACCTTCGAGAAAGACGTGAGAAGAGATACGGGCCTATAGTTTTTGCATTCCGTTCTGTCTCCCTTTTTAAAAAGAGGCCGTACAGTCGCATACTTCATCCGGTCCGGAAATACACCGCTACTAAACGATGAATTAATGACACACGATAGTGGTTCAGCGATCCAGTGGGCGCATTTCTTCAGAAGAAACATCGGAACGTCGTCCCATCCAGCTGACATCTTGGGTTTGAACTTGTCCAGTACTTCACAAACCTCCCTGGGTGGCACCAATGGGAAGTGCAGAGCTTCATGAGGGCCATTCGTTGAGGGTTTTCGTTGGTGTCCCTGCTGTAGTCTATTATTCTGCTTGCGATCGAAGTATAATGTACATTGAAAGCTGTAGCTACTTCATGTGGATCAGAGATTATGCCATCCCCAATCTTCAGAGAGATGGTGTCCATCTCAGTCTTGCTCTTCTTGGCTAGTAGCCTAAAGATCTTCCACACCATCGCCTGCTTGTTAGACGCGGCATTAATCAACTCTTCGTGGTGGTCTTTCATGGCACGTTCTAGATCTGCTCTGAGAGTTTTTTTCACGTCGCCCAGCATCTTCCTGTCATCTTCGGCTCCCGCGTTTACTCGTATATTCAGGTCCCGTTTATTCTTGCAATCTAGACGAAGCCTATCAGTCATCCACGCCTTGCTCCTTGAGTCCCTCTTCGGCCGACAAGCTTTCGGTGGAAATTGCTTTTCAAAAAGTATGAGGAAAATGTTAAGGAAAGCCTTAAACATTCGATTCGTGTCGTTGGTTTCATAAATTGGTGTCCAGTTTGTGCAGCTAAGGTCGGTAATTAAGTCTTGGATGCTGCTCTCATCAAAACATCTCTTCATGCGTGCCGAATTCACTTTCTCCCCTCCACGGTTATCTTAATTCTCTGCTACGCACGGTAAGTCCAACACCTGACCACAGTGATCGGATAATCCCGGGTCCATGTTTCCCACGCGGACAGCTTCCTCCCAGTTTGACATAATAAAGTCGATCGCAGATCCATGATCCCCTGATGGTCTCGTGATTCCATAGTCGAGAATAGTGAAGCCCGCAGCTCTCACCGTCTCTCCAGTTTCAGCCTCGCCCGTTCATCTAAGAGGTTGTAGTTCCGATCCCCACATAGGATCGCACGATTCTCCCTTGAGCCCAGCTGAGTCAGTAGACTTGCTTGGTGTGTAAGGAACTCATCAGTTCCGCCAGGGTCCGGTGGCCTGTAGGCAGTGACTACAGTGACTTTCGCAGGGGCAAGTATATCAACCATACACACTTCGAGAGCTCCCACGTCGAGGTTCAAGGTGTGCGTCTTATACTTCAGTCGGTGATCATCGCGAAGGTAGATACAGACACCTCCACCCTTTTTTTTTCGCCTAGAGCGGCAAGCCACCATATGAAAGCCGTTGATAAGGATAGCTTCCTCTTGTCCTGGGCTCAGCCATGATTCAGACACACAAAAAATCTTGACACTAACAGACAGCGAGTCCAGGAAAACTTCAAGTTCTTCTACTTTCTTCTCTAAGCTTCTGACATTAATGTGAAAAAGGCGAAAAAAAGAAGTGTCCTTGTTGCTGAGATGCCGCGACCTATTTATGTCCCTACCGCAGGTTTCGCTCTTTGGTGAAAAAACATTTTAATTGCAGTGCCTGCAGGCCAGAACGTCGGATCCATTAAATCACCTTCCAATGACGAGCACACACCCAATTCGAAAGAGCTATAGTCGCCTCTGGCATTCAGGCTGTCACATGTGACCGTGTCGGCTAGTGGGGCTCTTTCTTTGACGTAGGTGATGACATCATCGCTTGACACCTCCTTGTTGAGACGCCAAACGTGGAGAAGAGATCTTTTCTTCGCTACAGCTAATGAGCAGACTTTATCATTTCTTACTGCGGTCCCAATGATAAAATTTTGTTTTCTGCCTCGTTTCTTATTGATAAACTTGAACCCATCAACATCAGCATCAGTATCGACGAGCTTGTCAGACGAGTTTTTAACGTCCGGGAGCGATTTCGCGGCAGGAGCAGGTATAGCGCTACTATGATCCCGCGTCGCCGAAGAGGATGCATCAGTGGCAGCAAGCTGCACAGTAGAAGCGCTTCCATCGACTTTGAATTAGTAGTAATGCTATTCGACGTCGGTAGAGCGCCCTGCGCGGAAATGAGTTGGACCATCGATTTGACAATCGACTTGCCCGGTGTCTCTGTCACTAATGGCGCCCTATTAATGTCATTAGAACTTGAACTGTCATTATCACTGTGTTTGAGCTTTTCTCTCAGGAGACTAACCTTCTCGATGAGGAGGGAGTTGCTTACATTCATCTCTGCGATCATCTTCTTCAATAAGTTATTCTCATTCTTCAGGTAGAAATTTTCTACTTCGCATGACACTGCCGGTCCTACGTTGCTTACGCACGACGGGCACGCCCATCGCTTGTCCGATGCAACTCCTTCGTTTGCTGACGTCTTCGAATCCAGACTTGCACTGGCACACCTAGTATGAGTAATTAGGTCACAATAGATGCACCGCACACCATTCACAACTTTCTTCGAGCATTTGAAACACTTCAAAGTAAGATACACGTCGGAGCCATCGCCAGTCCCGTCGTCACCGTTCGCCATCTTGACTTCTTCAAATGCAATACTATGGTACCATGATACCTGATGAAAATATAAAACAATTGGTGATAGATTACCTCAGTCTCAGGGATTTTTTGTCAGCTCTTCGGGGCATTTGGCACATATTATAACGTAGTAGAAGACCGGTTTGTTGCTGATTTAAGAACCTGAGACGTACTATAGCTATCAAATTCAGAAGCCATCGTCAATTTCCCTTATTAATTATTAGCTTTTAAGGCCAGTTTGTCCACATGGAGTCTACGGCTATCCGTGCAGGAATTCCCAAAGTCTGCGTTTTTCGGCCTAGGTGCTTTGAAAGCCAACTCCCGTAAGGATTAACCCGTAGCGCTTTTTCGACCCCTAGCACCAAGACAAGCTTCATATCAGATAAAATTTAAATAATTTGAGATTAGTCCTCCATCCTTTCTCTGTGTTGAAATAATTTGGCACTTTGATAAGATAATCCGTTTAGTCACGGTAAGCGGATTGCTGCAGGTATGCAATCAGCGTGTTGCATATTTCTCGTGCAGTGCCGCTCTGCGCTTGCCGCGCCGAGCCGTAGCGGCAGCGACAGCGCTCGTACAGGAGATTCGGTATGGGAGGGGAGAGAGTCACTGTACAAATAAAATCGTACTCATCTCGCATATTGCGCCAAGAGAAAAGACAGAAATCTTAGATAATTTATTACTTTCAGAAATTCTTTTAAATATATCAACTTCTATTCATATTGTAGTTACGAATATGTGGTAAAAATTATTTCAAGAGGTTATTGGTCGTCCTTTAATAAGCGCTCAGCGGCGTGAAATAGAAGCTGGAAATAAGACATATTATGTGCTTGACACTGTTTAGGTTTTAAAGGATTTAGTCGTAACTGAAGGGCAGATTGTGTCACCAGCCAGGTCACAAATTTGTTCAGAGTTACTTGTTGATATTGCATGTCAACCCTTGTCCTACAAATGAGGAGCCCTGATTTAGAATATCATAGAACATTTTCTTTAATTTAGGATATTGTGGGCTCTGCAGCATACCATTTAGATTACTAGAAATTCTGGTAGATACCTAATGTATTCATCTACTGAGAATTAGCTTCAACCAATGTATTATAGCTGATTGGTTGTCCACCAAATCTAGATGATAACTAGATTACCTTCGAAAACTGAAATCAAGTTAATAACAACATTGGATCTTGATATGAACTGGACAACCAAACAAACTTAATGAGAGTGATAAAAGCAAACATTGAACAACGTTTGACTTTTGAAAAAAACTAGTTTCTACACATTAAAAAAAAAAAGTTCTAAAATAGTTCTAATAGTACAGCAGATATAAGAACAATTTGATAATAATTTAAAATAGTTTTCAATTGAAGAGCCCAATGCCCAGCACGTAACTTTAACCACCTTCATTAAACCAAACACACTGAAAGTTCTCATAGGTGTCACGGCAGGCTTAACTAGCAAATCTTCGGAAGCGTACGTTGGATCTCCAGCTATAGGCAAATTGGTGAAAAGAGCCGTTTCGTAAACATGTGCTTTTGTAAACACGTGCTTCCAAGGGAAATCTAAAGGCTGAAAAATGTTTCAATGTCTGAGCCAAGTTTGCACCAAAGCATGTTTAAATCTATATTAAGTAGGTACCTTGGTATTTTTTAAAAGGGAAGAGCAAGTTGCCAGGTCTCACCGTTGTTTGTGACATTAAGATTGAGCAAGTGTGTTCACGTCAAAGCGAAAATAGGGATGACAATTAATCTTCAAGATTTTAAAACATAAGCAGCAGAACACTAACTATGTTCCCTTGGACCCTGAAATATATTTTTTGTGCCATGCTTTCAATTTTTGGATGGGAATAGTGAATAGGTCAGATGGAAACGTTGCTAGGTATAATGCAAAGGTACTAGGATAGGACGTAACCGTATGTCTGTGATAGGACATCGGCACTAAATAGTGCAACAGTTACAATTTAGTGGATTCGTTGAGATAAAGGCTAACTATGTAATTATGATTGTTAACATCGAAACAGTCATCGGTGTCATTTGTTAATATCGGTAACATGCGCAAAATAGGGACACGTATTATTATTTATTTATGATAGGTACTTAATCTGAAGTGAAACATCGAGGAGAATTTTATATTTTTGTCTTTCTTAAAACATAATCAATCATGGTAAGAATGTTAGAATCAGAATATAATTGGAAGACAATAAGTATTTAAAAAAATGCTTGATTAATGCCTATTCATAAATATTTGGTATCTTTAATTATTTTTAAAATATTGGCTTTTCTGAGAATTGAATCCACTACAATAAAGAATTTTTGTCAAAAAACATATTCTTTGAAGAACAGTTTTGCAATACCTACTGAAATCAACAATGTCAATATTTTGTACTTATATTTAATCTACCATCAATAATATGAACAATCAAAAGCTCGAATGGCCACCACTGGCCTGGAAATTGACGCTTGCCCCGCTACGGTGTCTCCTGAAAGCCCTCTTTGGAGAGAACTTGGCCAACCGGTCAAGGGGAAAACATTCTCAGGGAAAAAGGATCACAGTAGAAAGTTTTATTCCTGCAATGGCACAGAACAGACCAAGGCCGTTTCTTGCTACTTGGGAAAACTGTCTAAAACTGGAACGCTATCTCCAAAGCAAAAAATGTGCTAGATAAAAACGTCGAAAGACTTGTTAGAAGAGATAAATCAATAGAAATTATTTATCAGGAGGTATTATTTTATATCTTAAATTCTATCTACCTAAATATAACTGTAGGTAACCAAATAACTATCCAATCTTTTACATCGATACTTAGACAATGTTTTTCTATAATCCATTGCAACCCCAGGAATAAATTTGTGCTCCATGTAGCTTCCTAAGTCGTAAATAAACTGATATTCTATTTTATTCTTTGAGACTCAGCTCAGGCCAACTGCGATCTAGCCCGTATCGGGTGGCATAGGGCCACATGTCAAATGGAAACCCTGGGTCTCTGTGCCACGGTTGCAACAGACATATTATCTAAATATCTGAGGAATCTATGCAATTTTATTGTTTGTGTTCATTACACCGAACAAGGCGGGGCATATGCACTCAATTGTGGTAGCGAAATTCCACCCAAAAATCACTCGCCTGAGGATACTTCGGCATGCAGGCACATTGATCCACTTTAGTATTGGAGTGCAAAATTCCAATACAACTATGGAACCTATAAAAAAAAAAGAGAATGGATTGGATTGCCAAATTTAATTGGCATTAAATTACCTTACTCGACGTACTTTGTACCCAGTTGAGTGCTTCTCAATGAAATGAAACAACCTCTGATGCCTTCGACTCGACCGCCAGACGAGACAGAAAACAAATCTTAGTCCTAGCAAATCTACGAGATATACTATTTAACCTAACTTGCATTATAAAGTTTCTAGACGTCAGGTAGGTACAAGCATTTGATTTCAGTTTGCCCTATCCAGGTGTATCATTTCCATAACCTACAACCTCTTTAAATATTAATTGTTATAAGTTATTAGAAGTTACTACCCATGAAATTGTAACATATTTGTTGACAGCGAAAGGTAGGTATGAAGGTAGGTATGGTTGGTATGAAAGAAGAACTGTTTCCTGGCATTTCATTACCCATTTAATTTTCACCCTGAACATGGCACAGTACAGAATATCAGATCAAACGTATTTAAATTAACATTCTGATAGGTATACCTAGGTAGGTAGTAGTTGCTTACACTGATTAACCCTGTGGTCACTATATTGCAAAACGAATTTCTTTCTGTACGGTACCTTTAAATGAAAATAACATTCATTCACAATTGAAAACTCGGAAGCAAGAAACTATCCATTGCAAACAAACTATCAAATTGGCAAGAAATTGCCCAACAGGGCGATAATAACAATTTAGCATTGTCACATTTTCAATCCTGCTAGTACGTTTTGTCACTTTGGGAGGGAGCCGGTTAAGTCCACTGCCGACCACTCGATGATGCTGTTTCTCATTTGATTGCTGTTTGTAGCCCGGAGAAACGAGCAGAAAGTATCGCCGAGTGATGCTTTCGTGATGTTGCCAACGAACTTGGCCAGGCTAGGTATAGGGACCAGTGAACTTTCTCAGTTCCCAAATATGCTTTGCCAAATAACAAAAAAACTTCATGCGCTGGGACTGAGTGAATCCATTACTTAGTTTAGTAGGTCAACCGGTTACGAAATAAAGCAAAGTTCTATCAATGGTTCTATATCGTTGAGTATCGATGACAAAAGAACACCTATCACCAATAAAGTAGGATACAATATAGGCTACTGATGTCCGGAATTTGATACATAATAGATGCAATTAGACGTAATAATAGTTTAAATAAAACGTAAATAAAACAATTATTTTGAGACTGTAATTCTTTTTGCCACCATTTTGCTAGATTTGACATTGACAGCTCCAGATCCTGCTCGGCTGCTGACATTTTGCACAATGGCTGCTAGCAGCTGCTAGCAGAGGCTGCTAGTGTTGATTTGAAATGTCAAATATTCGATGCAAAACATAAAAATTCGTGTGAAGGCAAATCTAAGCCTTACTAAGTGAGCAAGTAACTTCAGAAGTAGGTAGCCTTTAAGCCCAGTTTTTTTCAGAGGCATTGGTATGTGGGATCCTACTTACCTATCACCTAGTAATACCATTGATGGTATAGGTATACTTATTGGCTTGTGTTGTGAATGCACTTTAAATATATTTATTTCAAATTAACTTGCACTTTCTGCAACAACCTTTTGTGTTTGAAAGTAGAACACACAGTGACAATTTTCTGCCATCTTGACTGATCTCAGCAAAACCTGTCAACACTGACAATGATCCAAACTTTGCCTAGCCAATGGTCAATTTTAGTTTTTTTGACATAATTATCAACTTAATTCCTCAATTAGCACGGAAACAGTTTTCTTAGTGCAATGCCAAAATTTTAAACATTCTAACACACTCTCTATCAATTTCATTAGTTTTTTTGTAACGCTTGGTAGATATCTGAATTTTAAGAGACAAATTTTGCCCCGCTGACATTTCGCCCAAACAGCTGATTTGGAAGAAATCAATCACACTTTTTTGGCTCTTCTCGTTTTCAATTTATTTAATTACTTACTTTCTGGTGTTTAGACTATCGTTCTGCAAAACAGAATAATTTTTCATTCAAAAATAATACACTCAATAATTTTTCCGAAGGGTCCTGTGAAATCCCATAGATGGACGGCAGATCCATTTTGAAACCACTCAGGGCATAAGCCATCTTCCCCATGTTATACTCATATAACACGTTGTAGGAAGCTGCGCTAAAAATAGCAAAAATAGCAGGACTCGTCTCTGTTTTCTTCCGACCCAATCTGCGCTAATAGAACACACATTAGGTATATGCATAAGTCCTATTTGAAGGCTTTTGAGGTAAAGTGGCGAAACGTGCCTAAAAAAGGACGGCACTAAGTTGAAACTTTGAAATAATATTGTTTGAACCTTTTTCTACACATTACATGTGTTTTAAAACTTTTTTACCACAAAATTTGGGCACAAGCGGTTGAAACGTATGGCAATTTGCATTTTTCACAAAAATCGACCCCTAAGGGTCAAAATAAATGATATTCAAGTTTCGAAAACAGGGTTACACTCGTCAATGTTTCAACTATAACCTGTATGAGTTTCGCAAATCTCGTATGAAAATTGTGGACGCGGGATGCTAAAAAGTCACGACGCCTTAAAACGACGCCCCACTTCGCCCCAGACGTCGGATTTCGTGGTTCCATATCTGGAATTGAAGCTGAGACCAAGGAGCATAACATATCCAATATTGGTGCCTCTATCACTATGTGATAGGTCCGACCATAGTTTTGCTATATCCGGGGGGACTCTATTAGGGGATCGAAATCTCGTTTTTAGAAACCAGTTTTCTTATCAGCAGCTGCCTCGCTACATGAAATGAGAATCGACCCAAGCTGATATATCAGTAGTGTGGAGTAATGGGTTCGATTTCACGCAAATCCAATTGCCTAAAATTCGTAAATTTAAGCTAGCAGAAGTTTCAAAAAGTTTCCTGCATCTTCTCTGTAAGAAAGACACATTTATGCCATCACTTTTTCGGTACTTGCAAAAAAGTTGGTATTCGCAATGTGAATTAATTTAAGTATCATAATTGCTTTTGTTGTATCACATTACCTCCGACCCGCATGGACGAGAAATAGCCACAGGAAAGGTAGGGTATAGGTAATAGCCATTTAATTGATATCGAGATAACGGAAGCAATTAACATAAATAACATAAAATTGTGATATGGAAACATATGTTTTCTTTAATATTAAAAAAGTGGTGACATATAGTTCGTCTCAGGTTCTGATGGCAGCAACAAACCGGTTTTTTACAATGTTATAGTACAGGCCCAGTGCCCCGCGGCGCTGCCAAAAGAACATGAGACGTACTATAGATGTGTTCCTATCAAAGAGAGGATTCGTGAAGTTTTTTATTTTCTCTTCTAACTGTACAATTAAGTGTTGTATGCCATTGGGGGTGTGTGGAATCGGATACAAAACTTGCTGAAAAGAAATTCGTGAGTTTTGCGAGGCAGACTGCCTCGCATATCGGATAATAAAACTGGTTTATCAAAACTACATTGCGACCGATCAATGAACATGACATCTCCTGCAACCATGTGCTCATCCACGTGGTCGGTACCTGGCCTTCCTATGCTGTGTTCAAACAAACCTTTCAGAGCACATAGCCGAAAATCTACTTCGCGGATGTCCGTGTCCAGAGGTGTACATGTGCAATTTTTACCAAAAATATGTTTAAATTTTCTTGGCTGGCCAGGAGAAGTTCGCCCTCAAACTTGGCACGACGCAAACACGTACCTACTCGTGTTTAGTTTACAGTGGTACAGTACAATCATTCATAGATAATAATCATATTATAAAACAAAGATCATTTGCACTGCCTCCAAAAGGTGTAAGTTAATTTACACATTTCTGCTCGTCACGGTCTCATAGCGTGTCGTTCTATAAAATAAAAAAACCGACTGCATCTCTTTTCTGTAAACAGCAACTTATTTTTGAACTAGAAATTGAGAAATGTTTGCTCTATTCTCGGATTGTTCGTTTTCGGAATGTGTATTTCATTTCGAATGAAATGACTGGAAGCTGGAAGCTAAGTGGGGAATGGAATGGAATGGGAGAGGAGGGGGCAGGGGGTGGTTCTTGTTCTGATGAAAGCATTCTTTAAAACTCTTTCGGCCGCCAGGGGCAGGCCAGGCGAGCCTAGAAGACACTTGGCCTGTGTTTGTATCAATAAAACATGTGCACGTCGGTCGCGTGCTCACGGCGTGCTGGAAACACGGACGCCCACGGTTGCGTGCTCACGGCGTGCTGGAAACACGGACGCCCACGGTCGCGTGCTCACGGAGTGCTGGAAACACGGACGGCCACGGTCGCGTGCTCGCGGAGTGCTGGAAACACGGACGGCCACGGTCGCATGCTCACGGCGTGCTGGAAACACGGACGGCCACGGTCGCGTGCTCACGGCGTGCTGGAAACACAGACGGACAAAATATCTCAAGTAGCAAAGAAATCGCTGTGAAATTTTCCGAAAATCAGTATATTTTCATTTAAACGTGAGGGCGAGCTCAGCGAGCGCGATACCTCAATCAACAGGGCACTGACTGCAATCTGGCATCACACGCGCTGAGCTGCGACTTTCACAGACCCAAAGAAGCCCCCCGTGCTCCCCGCGCTCCCACCGCCAAATAACCGTCGTCCTATGGGCTCTTTTGAGCTGTGCTTGCTTCACACCTGGCATATACACCAGCGATCTCAGCGAGCACATGCGATTAACGATATCGCAACGCTTTCGCTGTAGCTCAACAATCGGCCCATGCTTTGGGCGATATTCGCCAAAACAAACATTATTATTTTTATGTTCGCGTGTTCGTTGTTCCACTTCACCATTTACCTCGAATCTACCAAACTGAACATCTTAGATCTCGCAACAAATCAGCGACCAGTCAGCTATGAAGTTTTATCACGAATGGTTATTGGAACTTATAACTACCTACCCTGGCACAGTAAAGAAAACTACCATGATACTTCCCCTAAAAGACCTGCAAAAAAATCGCGATCCACGGAAAAAAGCATCACCTTGGCTAAGATGCACGAGCCGTCACTGACTGATACGATATTTTTTTGTTGTATATTGAAAACTTACGGTGGAGCGAATTATCTAATGTACCTAAAAGTGCCTAAAATGGCCCTTTTAGAAAATTCCCTCCGCTGTCAGTTTCCAAAAGACAACAAAAAATAAAGTATCAGCCCTCCAGCAACTCTTTAACAACAAGTGTAGGTTTTTATCAAACATTTACGTTAATATTTTGTAGCTAGGGGAAGTTCCATTTTAGTGTGAAATCTTTGCGAAAATTGGCCAAAGCCACAACCGGTTAGTTCTCTCTATAAAAACAGTGCATTGGTGTATTTTCAAAAACGTGCAGCAGTGGTTTCCAGTGGCGACTGGGAGTGACCACAAGACTATCATGAGAGTCAATTGCATGTGTATCGGAATGCTTACCAAACTCTAAAAACAAATGCATTAAAGTCAGTACTTTTTTGCTACTAATCCGTTGCTGTCGTTTCGGAGTAGGTAAACCGCGACTGAATGTTTTCAGTAGGTTTTCATCGACTTCATTCCAGTAGCTTCAGTGCATAGTTCATAGGTTATGGGTCCCATATTTAGGATGGATTTATAGTATTTAAAGGATAAGGAAAATAATTACGTACAGAAAACGACATAGTAGGTTAAGGATGTTTTTATTCCGCGAAACAATTACTTACTGCATCAAAATGATCAACAACAAATGTACTAGGGATAATAATATAAGTACAGCATTGCTAGTCCGCGTTCGCTGCCGTTACCAGCCACTGCGTGCGCGATGATGGAGCGATGCCAGTCCGCGTTCGCTGCCGTTACCTGCCACGGCGTGCGCGATGAGGGAGCGATGCCAGTCCGCGTTTGCAGCCGTTACCTGCCATGGCGTGCGCGATGAGGGAGCGATGCCAGTCCGCGTTTGCAGCCGTTACCTGCCACGGCGTGCGCGATGAGGGAGCGATGCCAGTCCGCGGTTGCAGCCATTACCAGCCACTGCGTGAGCGATGAGGGAGCGATGCCAGTCCGCGTTCGCTGCCGTTACCTGCCACGGCGTGCGCGATAAGGGAGCGATGCCAGTCCGCGTTCGCTGCCGTTACCAGCCACTGCGTGCGCGATGAGGGAGCTATGCCAGTCCGCGTTCGCTGCCGTTACCAGCCACTACGTGCGCGATGAGGGAGCGATGCCAGTCCACGTTTGCAGCCGTTACCAGCCACTACGTGCGCGATGAGGGAGCGATGCCATTCCGCGTTCGCAGCCGTTAGCAGCCACTACGTGCGCGATGAGGGAGCCATGCCAGTCCGCGTTTGCTGCTGTTCGATTATTTCATGGGGAAGTCGTCCGTGCAATACCACATCAAAAAAGCTGTTTGGCTCTTTGGTCATGGTAAAAGTGTTTCAGACGCTTCAGTACTGTAGCATCCAGGAAAGCTGTAATTAAAATTAAATTTGTTGATTAATCATTCGGTACTAGAAGGCAAAATATAATAATGGGAGTGCAAGACTACTTGCGCGGCTGGACAAACTGACAATGAGACCGAGCGTTAGGTTTACCCCAGCAAATAGGAAAAGTGCACAAATGACGCTGGGAATAAGAATATGGGTAGGTAGAAGTTTCAACGACTCGGCGCCACATCAACCCATCAATTCAGTCGTTCGGTGCGAATAGACATTACGCTAGTAGTCGGCAAATTTGTAGTAAAATTCAGTACCAATAGATCGTTTTGAACGCTTTAGAGCCCGTGGGTTTAAGTCCATATTGGCGAAATGCTGTGTGAGGCCGATAATGTGACGGGTTTGCCACTATACGCTCTGCACTTTACAACCCAAAGGGCTCCAGTCAGAAAGCATAGTGCCATCTGTGTGAAAAGGCTCAGTTCAAGTAAAAATATAAAGACACTAACCTACTTGGAAGACTGAAGTAGTACCGGATAGGTGATGCTGCCGAGCGGTTTGATTCTTTGTTCTCCTTGACCGGACAGCAGAAGTTCTCTAGAATTCTGAAAAATTAAGCCATGAAAACATAAAAGAATCTAGTGATAATAATTTAAATTTCTCATCAATGTTTAAACTTTAACAGTGCCAAAATTCTAGGTGTAGGTAGGTAGGTACTTACATATTGTCAGCTGAGCTAGTCAATTTTTTGCCTGCAAAACTGGACATTTCAGAATGAGCTCTGACTTGCTGGTCAATTGAAGCTCCTTCAAAAGCCATTTTTCTATGGCAAGGAGCATAATCGGGACTGGAAGGTGTGCAATCACTTGTGAACTGTCGTAACCGTTTGATATGACACCGGTCATTAGCGTTGTTACAGTGATGAAATAATTAGTTCCGTTACCCGCATAATCTGGAAGGAAGTTGACTGCTGTTTACAATTTTGTATTAGCACTCAAGTAAGAAGGTATCGAGCAATGTGGCTGACCAACGTTACCTTATCCTTGTCTGACGACGATGAGCAAACAAATACAATCTATAGTCTAAACTCTTTTGCGTGCTACAAATGTGAGGAAGAGGTAGTCAATATTTTAAATAATTTTTAATATTTAATCCAGTTATAGTACACAATTTAATGTGTTTGCTGCAAATGCTGGTCATAATTCAGTTTTAATCATCATTTTAGGACTGTATTTGCTTCTGGTAGATGCGCAAGAATAATTGCTTTGTGAACGTCGGTAAAAATGTAAAAAACCTATTTTTTGTCCAAAAAAATTCAAATGAAAGAGTTTTGTGATCAGCCAAATAAAATACAGACTTTTAGTTTGTGTAAAACATAACATACAATTAATCAGGAGTATTTGAGATTTTAACAACTGTACTGTATTTACCAATAGATTTTACGGTTCACGACCGGATACCTTTACTTGGGAACCCCATAGGGGAACAATGGGACGGTTTGGGAATTTATAAACCGCTGGGTCCTGCCTACCAGCAGGGGAGTCTCTTTGACAGTAAAACACCGCTAGCGTTCTTAACGTGAAAAGCAGTTTAGTATTCTCGGCGACGTTGACGTCGAGGCTATAGTATGGCAACTAGTCCACTTGCGATCTAGTCAGGAATCGGCTGTTCGAACAGTGGATTTCGAGCCGGGGGTTTAATGAGAGCAGTCAAAGTAGGTTTCCGAGTAGGTTTTATACTCATGCTGATGGAAGGAATTGAAATTAAAAAATTGGTACCTACCTACTTATCCAACTGCAGCCGCTAGTGTAAATATCTATACTCGTGGAGGTTGTATTAAATTATTTCTCAATATACAATCTAGATATATACTCTATTACTTTAAGGTCATACCATAATAAACTGTGCCATTAATTACTACCTACCAATAATAGTTACCTCACTAATACTAGGTTATTATCACAATTTAGGTCCTTTTCTAGCACCTAGAATAATTGACAAAATATTCTTAATAATATATCTAACTCTGAACCAAACCCTGGTACATAAAAAGACAGAAAACATGTTTTTTGATTGACATAACGAACGATCGGTTATCATTCTAGCATATTACAATAATTGCAGGTTTATTTCCAGCTTCCTATTGTCTGGGGTGAGCACACCCCCTTGAACACTAGCTAGTTCAACAAGCTTTTCACATAAAGGACTATATACTTACATCAGTCCGATCAAAATCTCTTATGGGTGCCTCTAAGTGGCCTTTTCACACAAAAATAACAAAAACTGGACTAGGCATATATCGATGACAACAACTGAAACACAACCTAGGTGCTCTGTTGTCAATCGACCCATTTGATAGCATTCTCGCAGCAAATGTAATGTTTCAACGTACACACGAATGCATATTCTTAACATTACTCGTGTGATGTAAGCATGAAGGTTCCATAAAGTTATAAAAGTTATTATTGTTGCCTGGCTGTGCTATCAAATGCACTATCAGCTGCCGAGCCTGCATCCGTCGAATCTAAGCACAATCGAGTGCCTGGAAGGGAAATAATTAATATTGGCATTTTGAACAAACTTGCCACTATAAAGTAACTACCCCCTAGGCATTGTAGATACAATAATAATAATAATATAATGTTCTTGTAGTTGTAGCATTGTTGTAGCAAATGTGGCTGGACACATACATGCTGGACGCAGGGGGTTATGGTTAGGTTATGTCATTGAGTACCGATTCTAAGGAAGCACTGAAACAAAATATTTTATTGTAGACAGTGTTTCCAAAAATGGTAAGAATCTTGTCACACTAAATTAAGAGTTATTCGCATTTATGTTGTAAATGCAAAGCGTTTATAATAATCCGTGTTTTCGCGTCTGGACTGCTCGGCATGCCAGACAAGTGCAACGGATGTAGTTGTAATGTGATTTAAGCTCCAGCTCGGAGTCGGACCATCTGTATTTGGTTTCGCTCAAGCTCACAGCCAGTGGCGGCTCGTGCTAAAGGGCACAAGGGCACGTGCCCTACCTGCATTTCTGAGAGGGAAAAGAAGAGAAAATGCTTCCCAAAAAAAAAAAAAAAAAAAATCTTTTGAAGTATTATGCTTGATTAGAGTTGTGAAATTACCGGTTATTTAAAATCCGGTAAATTACGCCGTAAATTACCGGTATTTTGCGAATTTGCGGTAATTTACCAAAAAAAGCGATGATTTTGGAAAAAAAGGAAAGCATTGAAAATCATCATTAAAATGCATCGTAATTTTAATAAACCAAAAACATTATAAAAGTAGCCAAACTTTAAGGATATATTATGGTATTTATGGATTTTATTTGATTAGTAATTTGTATTTGTAACAAATCAAGTATCGAATTATTGATGTTTGTTAGTACATATATTATTTTAAATATGTCTAAATATGTATGGTTTAGGTAGACATATGTTATGTATAATTAACAGTAAATATGTTATAATTACAGTAAATATAGTCAGTAAATATGTTATAATAAATATTGGTATTTAGATAATACACACCTATGGTATTAGTCACCTACGTCTCCTATTCATTTTGTCCAATGAAATGTTGTAAATTATACAATTAGGTAATAGTTATTTATGATATTAGTCATTTATAACCTACGAGTTACTAAGGAAATTCTATTCATCTTCAAAATAATCATTCATATCCGCAAAAATAACTAGTTTAATTGATATTGGGGCACCATATGACTAGTTTCATCACATGAAAACCATAGATGTTTGAGTCTAAACATCATGATTACCATATGGCTACTTTCATTGAATTTATATAACTGATATAACACGGCGATTTTTAGAGTGTACACTTTGAGGGGGAGTTTTGCGAAACTCATACAGGTTATAGTTGAAACATTGACGAGTGTAACCCTGTTTTCGAAACTTGAATATAATTTATTTTGACCCTTAGGAGTCGATTTTTGAGAAAAATGCAAATTGACATACGTTTCAACCGCTTGTGCCTAAATTTTGTGGTAAAAAAGTTTTAAAACACATGTAATGTGAAGAAAAAGGTTCAAACAATATTATTCCAAAGTTTCAACTTAGTGCCGTACTTTTTAGACACATTTCGCCACTTTCAAAATAATTGAGCGCCGTGCGTCCCTATACCGGGCTCTCGGCTGCCATGGATACGAGAAGGCGAGAAGTATACACGCGTGCTAAATAAAGCATACGTGGGAGAGAGAGTGGGAGTGATTTAAAGAGCAGGATAATTTTCTCATTCAAAACAATATCAACCACATATAGGTTTGAAAATCCCTATAAAAATATAGATTTTTTTTCCATTGGCACATGTATCATCGATTCCTCAAATTTACTACACATGTTTGTCTATCTCTTGACACAATCTATGTCTTGACATCATTCTTTGACTATACACTCATAAAGCGTGTCGCAAACACCTACACCAGAGTTGTTGTCGTTGGGGATATTTTCTACAAAGGACCATTGAAGACATTGGCCCCGACGAGGAGGCACAAGAAACGTGACACAAAATTGCTAGTGCATTGTTATTATTTTGTTTATTGAAACAAAAAAGACCGAACTGTACCATTAAAGGCATCCGTATACGACTGGCACTTTCATGTATAAGTAGCAGAAAACTCTTTGGTCACCGGCACAGATCTTTTTGAAACAAGATCTTGTGTATCGATACCAACATAAGTGCTGTGTTCTCTTGAACGCAAGGATAATAGATCTCAATTGCAGTCGTAAAAATCATAAAAAATCTCACTGTCTACAAATGGAAATATTATAGTAACTGTTGACAGTTCCAAAAAAAAAGGGCTGTCGAATTGCGGGGTGCCTAAGAAGCTGGCAAAGCACATCGCTTTATTTTGCAATAATGAAGTGAAACGCTCTTTGGTGCCACGATAATCACATTTGCCTTGCAAGTGTCAAGCGGTAATTTCAATCTGTCAGGCCGATATTTCGCGGTAATTTCATCCTAAATGAAGTAGGTGTAAGCAATCCGGGTTGTATGGAAAAAATTTCAAAGTTAATAATACGCATGTTCATGTACGACAAGACGAGCAAATATGCAATACAATAGATATAAAACAAGCTCGGGAGCTCCGCTCCCTTGCTTGGTGCCCATAGGGCACGTTCATACGCCCATAGGGCGTAAATATGCCCATAGGGCATAGATATATGCACATGGGGCATATATCTATACCATATGGGCAAAGATATATGCCAATATGGCAAATATATATATATATATATATATATATATATATATATATATATATATATATATATATATATATATATATAAATATATATATATATATATATATATATATATATATATATATATATATATATATATATATATATATATATATATATATATATATATATATATATATATATTGTTTTTAGTTTTCACAGCAATTAGTTTTTAAAAAAGACTTTTGGATAAACTGTGGTGTTTTATTATTCATTTTCCCAACGTTTCGACCAAATTGTTTGGTCTTTCTCAAGGGTCAATCAATGAACTACAAAAAACAAAACATTGGACAAAAGGTACCAGAGATCTCAACAATATAAACCAAAGTTATAAAAAAAACACATTTTGACAAGAAACATATAGCGAGAAGGTCAAGGTAATGTATATATATATATATATATATATATATATATATATATATATATATATATATATATATATATATATATATATATATATATATATATATATATATATATATATATATATATATATATATATATATATATATATATATATATATATATATATATATTTATATATATATATATATTTATATATATATATATATATATATATATATATATATGCCCACATGGCAAAGATATATGCTTATAGGACATATTCATCTTCCCATTGGACATAAGTATATGCCAATAGGGCATAAACTCGTTCATTAGACACAAATATGCCAATAGGGTATAAATATTCCCCTAGGGCATGAAAATGTGTTCAATAATATACGCACACAGGGCGTAATTATTCCCTAAAACATAATTATGCCCTTCTGGTTTACAAACGCAGTAATAAAACTGAGTTTTCATATTTTTAAATCATATAATAATAACATAATTATACTCTGCCTAAAGTCATACTATATAGGCGCAGTTATCCGGTAGAATAACTTCCAAAGGGCAAACATAAAATATTGGAAGATTCATTTATATTTATATTTTAAGTATAATAATAGTACCATAGCTCTAAAAGTGTGGGAGATATAAAAACACTAGCGCGTCTCGGTAGGTTTGCCGCTATTTACCCTACTGTCCCTATTCGCTCCACTTCACGGTATACTTACCTCGGTGTCCATAATTGACCTAAGTAGCCAAGCTCAACGGGGGGTAGTATTATTTTCTTATTAAAAAAAAAGTGGCCACGTAATAGATAAGTATGGTTTGGATCGGGAAGGGACAAAATGTTTAGGAAAATGCTTCTTCTCAGTACTTGCAAGGCAGGTGAAAGTTTAGAAGTTTAAATGCGAATAGGTAGTGGGTAGCCAAATTATCTTGTTCGATGATTGCTGCGCGCACAGTATCTACGTGAGACGATGGCGGACCAAAGACTTTTTCACCGATTGGCCCTTTCACGGCCCTCCAAAGCTGAATGCTCGAGGGTCCCTTGACTGGGGAAAGCTTCTGGCCCCTTATGCCTCTAGTCCTGGCACCTCGCCTGCAAATTCTTAATGTTGTCCACATCAGTGGCCACGCGAAGAATGCCGAGTAAAAAAAAATTACCTATGTGGGAAGCTACTCTTTTTTAAAACAGGGCATCGAACTGAAGTTAATATTGGTTCGGGTTCGGATTATTTAAGTTTCGGTGAATGTGAAATTTCGGTTCGGGTTGGGTTTTTTTATTTTGCTTATTGTGTTATGGTTTTTTCAATTTGGTAATTCTGGTTTCGGGTTGGATTTAACACAGAATTGCGGTTTTATAAGGTTCGGGTTCGACCGTTCGATACCCTGCTCATTTAATTTGCAAATTTACTTTCATCGCATTCTGTCATCGCGTTTTCATCATCGTTCTGTAACTCGATTCATTTTTGACGTGGCAATAACTAAAATATTACATTTCGGTAAAGTTTTCCAAAAGTACATTGCATCACTCCTGCAAGGATGGTGCACAATTCAATAAAACCCGCAAAATAATAACAGTTCGAGTTTTCGAAATATCCGGATTCTGGTTCTGGTAATACAATACAATTTATTTTTATTTATTTTTATTTATTTATTGTTATCAGTTTAAAATACATTAAAACATAATGATAAACATTGTCGCATATCGTGTAATTTTAATTAACAAACTCGTCAAATGAGTAAAAAACATTATTTATAAGAAAATCTTTAATGGAGCGCTTGAATTCACTGCGTGAGGCGCATGACTTAAGGGTGACAGAAAACATATTAAAAACTATCGCTCCACGAAGAAGTAGATTTTGGTTCGATCTTTGCAGGCGGTGTTTAGGTTTGTCGAACTTTTCTGCGCCTCGTGTATAGTGCTCGTGGATGGAGCTGCGAGTTTGGAACAGGTTGCGATGATCCCAAACGAATAGCGCGACAGCCAGGATATGCAAACCACAGAGAGTTAAGATGCGCAGTTTCTTGAAGGCGGGACGACAGGATTCGCGACAGCCTAGTCGAGACAACACTCGGATTGTTTTCTTCTGCAGTTTGAATATGGAGTCCGTGCAGTTTGCGCTGCCCAAAAACACCACAGCGTACTGCATAACAGCCTGAAATTGCGCGAAGTAGATTTTGCGCACTGTCTCAGGATGGCATTTCCGAGACAAGGACTTAATGACATAGTAGGACGGAGCTAGCTTTTTGCGCAGCGTATTCACGTGGTGATCCCATTTAAGGTGTTGGTCCATGACGACACCCAAGAATCTGGCGTGACCGACTATTTCGACCGACGTGTCCCGGGGAATCTGAAGGCACTTGGAGGAAAATATCATTGCCAGGGTCTTCTCGTGGTTCATGCTCAGCATGTTGGGCTTGAACCATCTGTCTAACTCTTCTAAGGCAGAAGTCATCTTGACGAAAAGTTCAGACAAGGTTGACGCTTCCACCACGATAGTCGTGTCGTCCGCAAACTGCACAACTGTTCCGATGTTCGCTAGACAGCCGGCCAGGTCGTTCACGTAAACATTGAACAAAGCTGGGCCCAAGATAGAGCCTTGAGGAACTCCGTGCAGGATAGGAGACCACTCAGACGATCCCTCTCCATACCCGAGTTGCACTCTTTGCTTCCTATCGAAGAGATATGATGTAATCCAGTCGACGGCGGCATCATCAGCCCCATATTTCATGATCTTCTCAACCAGCAGTGTATGGTCCATCGTATCGAACGCCTTGTTCAAATCGCACATAATAGCGCCGACAAACTTCTTGCTCTCCATTGCTGGCCAACTGTGTTTAAGAGCTTAAACATTGCAGTGGTCGTGGAGCGGTTCTTCCGAAATCCGTGCTGCTCGTTGGATAAGATATCATTATCCTCCAAGAAGCGTTGGAGACTGAGGAGCGCAAGTTTTTCATGAACCTTCGAGAAAGACGTGAGAAGAGATACGGGCCTATAGTTTTTGCATTCCGTTCTGTCTCCCTTTTTAAAAAGAGGCCGTACAGTCGCATACTTCATCCGGTCCGGAAATACACCGCTACTAAACGATGAATTAATGACACACGATAGTGGTTCAGCGATCCAGTGGGCGCATTTCTTCAGAAGAAACATCGGAACGTCGTCCCATCCAGCTGACATCTTGGGTTTGAACTTGTCCAGTACTTCACAAACCTCCCTGGGTGGCACCAATGGGAAGTGCAGAGCTTCATGAGGGCCATTCGTTGAGGGTTTTCGTTGGTGTCCCTGCTGTAGTCTATTATTCTGCTTGCGATCGAAGTATAATGTACATTGAAAGCTGTAGCTACTTCATGTGGATCAGAGATTATGCCATCCCCAATCTTCAGAGAGATGGTGTCCATCTCAGTCTTGCTCTTCTTGGCTAGTAGCCTAAAGATCTTCCACACCATCGCCTGCTTGTTAGACGCGGCATTAATCAACTCTTCGTGGTGGTCTTTCATGGCACGTTCTAGATCTGCTCTGAGAGTTTTTTTCACGTCGCCCAGCATCTTCCTGTCATCTTCGGCTCCCGCGTTTACTCGTATATTCAGGTCCCGTTTATTCTTGCAATCTAGACGAAGCCTATCAGTCATCCACGCCTTGCTCCTTGAGTCCCTCTTCGGCCGACAAGCTTTCGGTGGAAATTGCTTTTCAAAAAGTATGAGGAAAATGTTAAGGAAAGCCTTAAACATTCGATTCGTGTCGTTGGTTTCATAAATTGGTGTCCAGTTTGTGCAGCTAAGGTCGGTAATTAAGTCTTGGATGCTGCTCTCATCAAAACATCTCTTCATGCGTGCCGAATTCACTTTCTCCCCTCCACGGTTATCTTAATTCTCTGCTACGCACGGTAAGTCCAACACCTGACCACAGTGATCGGATAATCCCGGGTCCATGTTTCCCACGCGGACAGCTTCCTCCCAGTTTGACATAATAAAGTCGATCGCAGATCCATGATCCCCTGATGGTCTCGTGATTCCATAGTCGAGAATAGTGAAGCCCGCAGCTCTCACCGTCTCTCCAGTTTCAGCCTCGCCCGTTCATCTAAGAGGTTGTAGTTCCGATCCCCACATAGGATCGCACGATTCTCCCTTGAGCCCAGCTGAGTCAGTAGACTTGCTTGGTGTGTAAGGAACTCATCAGTTCCGCCAGGGTCCGGTGGCCTGTAGGCAGTGACTACAGTGACTTTCGCAGGGGCAAGTATATCAACCATACACACTTCGAGAGCTCCCACGTCGAGGTTCAAGGTGTGCGTCTTATACTTCAGTCGGTGATCATCGCGAAGGTAGATACAGACACCTCCACCCTTTTTTTTTCGCCTAGAGCGGCAAGCCACCATATGAAAGCCGTTGATAAGGATAGCTTCCTCTTGTCCTGGGCTCAGCCATGATTCAGACACACAAAAAATCTTGACACTAACAGACAGCGAGTCCAGGAAAACTTCAAGTTCTTCTACTTTCTTCTCTAAGCTTCTGACATTAATGTGAAAAAGGCGAAAAAAAGAAGTGTCCTTGTTGCTGAGATGCCGCGACCTATTTATGTCCCTACCGCAGGTTTCGCTCTTTGGTGAAAAAACATTTTAATTGCAGTGCCTGCAGGCCAGAACGTCGGATCCATTAAATCACCTTCCAATGACGAGCACACACCCAATTCGAAAGAGCTATAGTCGCCTCTGGCATTCAGGCTGTCACATGTGACCGTGTCGGCTAGTGGGGCTCTTTCTTTGACGTAGGTGATGACATCATCGCTTGACACCTCCTTGTTGAGACGCCAAACGTGGAGAAGAGATCTTTTCTTCGCTACAGCTAATGAGCAGACTTTATCATTTCTTACTGCGGTCCCAATGATAAAATTTTGTTTTCTGCCTCGTTTCTTATTGATAAACTTGAACCCATCAACATCAGCATCAGTATCGACGAGCTTGTCAGACGAGTTTTTAACGTCCGGGAGCGATTTCGCGGCAGGAGCAGGTATAGCGCTACTATGATCCCGCGTCGCCGAAGAGGATGCATCAGTGGCAGCAAGCTGCACAGTAGAAGCGCTTCCATCGACTTTGAATTAGTAGTAATGCTATTCGACGTCGGTAGAGCGCCCTGCGCGGAAATGAGTTGGACCATCGATTTGACAATCGACTTGCCCGGTGTCTCTGTCACTAATGGCGCCCTATTAATGTCATTAGAACTTGAACTGTCATTATCACTGTGTTTGAGCTTTTCTCTCAGGAGACTAACCTTCTCGATGAGGAGGGAGTTGCTTACATTCATCTCTGCGATCATCTTCTTCAATAAGTTATTCTCATTCTTCAGGTAGAAATTTTCTACTTCGCATGACACTGCCGGTCCTACGTTGCTTACGCACGACGGGCACGCCCATCGCTTGTCCGATGCAACTCCTTCGTTTGCTGACGTCTTCGAATCCAGACTTGCACTGGCACACCTAGTATGAGTAATTAGGTCACAATAGATGCACCGCACACCATTCACAACTTTCTTCGAGCATTTGAAACACTTCAAAGTAAGATACACGTCGGAGCCATCGCCAGTCCCGTCGTCACCGTTCGCCATCTTGACTTCTTCAAATGCAATACTATGGTACCATGATACCTGATGAAAATATAAAACAATTGGTGATAGATTACCTCAGTCTCAGGGATTTTTTGTCAGCTCTTCGGGGCATTTGGCACATATTATAACGTAGTAGAAGACCGGTTTGTTGCTGATTTAAGAACCTGAGACGTACTATAGCTATCAAATTCAGAAGCCATCGTCAATTTCCCTTATTAATTATTAGCTTTTAAGGCCAGTTTGTCCACATGGAGTCTACGGCTATCCGTGCAGGAATTCCCAAAGTCTGCGTTTTTCGGCCTAGGTGCTTTGAAAGCCAACTCCCGTAAGGATTAACCCGTAGCGCTTTTTCGACCCCTAGCACCAAGACAAGCTTCATATCAGATAAAATTTAAATAATTTGAGATTAGTCCTCCATCCTTTCTCTGTGTTGAAATAATTTGGCACTTTGATAAGATAATCCGTTTAGTCACGGTAAGCGGATTGCTGCAGGTATGCAATCAGCGTGTTGCATATTTCTCGTGCAGTGCCGCTCTGCGCTTGCCGCGCCGAGCCGTAGCGGCAGCGACAGCGCTCGTACAGGAGATTCGGTATGGGAGGGGAGAGAGTCACTGTACAAATAAAATCGTACTCATCTCGCATATTGCGCCAAGAGAAAAGACAGAAATCTTAGATAATTTATTACTTTCAGAAATTCTTTTAAATATATCAACTTCTATTCATATTGTAGTTACGAATATGTGGTAAAAATTATTTCAAGAGGTTATTGGTCGTCCTTTAATAAGCGCTCAGCGGCGTGAAATAGAAGCTGGAAATAAGACATATTATGTGCTTGACACTGTTTAGGTTTTAAAGGATTTAGTCGTAACTGAAGGGCAGATTGTGTCACCAGCCAGGTCACAAATTTGTTCAGAGTTACTTGTTGATATTGCATGTCAACCCTTGTCCTACAAATGAGGAGCCCTGATTTAGAATATCATAGAACATTTTCTTTAATTTAGGATATTGTGGGCTCTGCAGCATACCATTTAGATTACTAGAAATTCTGGTAGATACCTAATGTATTCATCTACTGAGAATTAGCTTCAACCAATGTATTATAGCTGATTGGTTGTCCACCAAATCTAGATGATAACTAGATTACCTTCGAAAACTGAAATCAAGTTAATAACAACATTGGATCTTGATATGAACTGGACAACCAAACAAACTTAATGAGAGTGATAAAAGCAAACATTGAACAACGTTTGACTTTTGAAAAAAACTAGTTTCTACACATTAAAAAAAAAAAGTTCTAAAATAGTTCTAATAGTACAGCAGATATAAGAACAATTTGATAATAATTTAAAATAGTTTTCAATTGAAGAGCCCAATGCCCAGCACGTAACTTTAACCACCTTCATTAAACCAAACACACTGAAAGTTCTCATAGGTGTCACGGCAGGCTTAACTAGCAAATCTTCGGAAGCGTACGTTGGATCTCCAGCTATAGGCAAATTGGTGAAAAGAGCCGTTTCGTAAACATGTGCTTTTGTAAACACGTGCTTCCAAGGGAAATCTAAAGGCTGAAAAATGTTTCAATGTCTGAGCCAAGTTTGCACCAAAGCATGTTTAAATCTATATTAAGTAGGTACCTTGGTATTTTTTAAAAGGGAAGAGCAAGTTGCCAGGTCTCACCGTTGTTTGTGACATTAAGATTGAGCAAGTGTGTTCACGTCAAAGCGAAAATAGGGATGACAATTAATCTTCAAGATTTTAAAACATAAGCAGCAGAACACTAACTATGTTCCCTTGGACCCTGAAATATATTTTTTGTGCCATGCTTTCAATTTTTGGATGGGAATAGTGAATAGGTCAGATGGAAACGTTGCTAGGTATAATGCAAAGGTACTAGGATAGGACGTAACCGTATGTCTGTGATAGGACATCGGCACTAAATAGTGCAACAGTTACAATTTAGTGGATTCGTTGAGATAAAGGCTAACTATGTAATTATGATTGTTAACATCGAAACAGTCATCGGTGTCATTTGTTAATATCGGTAACATGCGCAAAATAGGGACACGTATTATTATTTATTTATGATAGGTACTTAATCTGAAGTGAAACATCGAGGAGAATTTTATATTTTTGTCTTTCTTAAAACATAATCAATCATGGTAAGAATGTTAGAATCAGAATATAATTGGAAGACAATAAGTATTTAAAAAAATGCTTGATTAATGCCTATTCATAAATATTTGGTATCTTTAATTATTTTTAAAATATTGGCTTTTCTGAGAATTGAATCCACTACAATAAAGAATTTTTGTCAAAAAACATATTCTTTGAAGAACAGTTTTGCAATACCTACTGAAATCAACAATGTCAATATTTTGTACTTATATTTAATCTACCATCAATAATATGAACAATCAAAAGCTCGAATGGCCACCACTGGCCTGGAAATTGACGCTTGCCCCGCTACGGTGTCTCCTGAAAGCCCTCTTTGGAGAGAACTTGGCCAACCGGTCAAGGGGAAAACATTCTCAGGGAAAAAGGATCACAGTAGAAAGTTTTATTCCTGCAATGGCACAGAACAGACCAAGGCCGTTTCTTGCTACTTGGGAAAACTGTCTAAAACTGGAACGCTATCTCCAAAGCAAAAAATGTGCTAGATAAAAACGTCGAAAGACTTGTTAGAAGAGATAAATCAATAGAAATTATTTATCAGGAGGTATTATTTTATATCTTAAATTCTATCTACCTAAATATAACTGTAGGTAACCAAATAACTATCCAATCTTTTACATCGATACTTAGACAATGTTTTTCTATAATCCATTGCAACCCCAGGAATAAATTTGTGCTCCATGTAGCTTCCTAAGTCGTAAATAAACTGATATTCTATTTTATTCTTTGAGACTCAGCTCAGGCCAACTGCGATCTAGCCCGTATCGGGTGGCATAGGGCCACATGTCAAATGGAAACCCTGGGTCTCTGTGCCACGGTTGCAACAGACATATTATCTAAATATCTGAGGAATCTATGCAATTTTATTGTTTGTGTTCATTACACCGAACAAGGCGGGGCATATGCACTCAATTGTGGTAGCGAAATTCCACCCAAAAATCACTCGCCTGAGGATACTTCGGCATGCAGGCACATTGATCCACTTTAGTATTGGAGTGCAAAATTCCAATACAACTATGGAACCTATAAAAAAAAAAGAGAATGGATTGGATTGCCAAATTTAATTGGCATTAAATTACCTTACTCGACGTACTTTGTACCCAGTTGAGTGCTTCTCAATGAAATGAAACAACCTCTGATGCCTTCGACTCGACCGCCAGACGAGACAGAAAACAAATCTTAGTCCTAGCAAATCTACGAGATATACTATTTAACCTAACTTGCATTATAAAGTTTCTAGACGTCAGGTAGGTACAAGCATTTGATTTCAGTTTGCCCTATCCAGGTGTATCATTTCCATAACCTACAACCTCTTTAAATATTAATTGTTATAAGTTATTAGAAGTTACTACCCATGAAATTGTAACATATTTGTTGACAGCGAAAGGTAGGTATGAAGGTAGGTATGGTTGGTATGAAAGAAGAACTGTTTCCTGGCATTTCATTACCCATTTAATTTTCACCCTGAACATGGCACAGTACAGAATATCAGATCAAACGTATTTAAATTAACATTCTGATAGGTATACCTAGGTAGGTAGTAGTTGCTTACACTGATTAACCCTGTGGTCACTATATTGCAAAACGAATTTCTTTCTGTACGGTACCTTTAAATGAAAATAACATTCATTCACAATTGAAAACTCGGAAGCAAGAAACTATCCATTGCAAACAAACTATCAAATTGGCAAGAAATTGCCCAACAGGGCGATAATAACAATTTAGCATTGTCACATTTTCAATCCTGCTAGTACGTTTTGTCACTTTGGGAGGGAGCCGGTTAAGTCCACTGCCGACCACTCGATGATGCTGTTTCTCATTTGATTGCTGTTTGTAGCCCGGAGAAACGAGCAGAAAGTATCGCCGAGTGATGCTTTCGTGATGTTGCCAACGAACTTGGCCAGGCTAGGTATAGGGACCAGTGAACTTTCTCAGTTCCCAAATATGCTTTGCCAAATAACAAAAAAACTTCATGCGCTGGGACTGAGTGAATCCATTACTTAGTTTAGTAGGTCAACCGGTTACGAAATAAAGCAAAGTTCTATCAATGGTTCTATATCGTTGAGTATCGATGACAAAAGAACACCTATCACCAATAAAGTAGGATACAATATAGGCTACTGATGTCCGGAATTTGATACATAATAGATGCAATTAGACGTAATAATAGTTTAAATAAAACGTAAATAAAACAATTATTTTGAGACTGTAATTCTTTTTGCCACCATTTTGCTAGATTTGACATTGACAGCTCCAGATCCTGCTCGGCTGCTGACATTTTGCACAATGGCTGCTAGCAGCTGCTAGCAGAGGCTGCTAGTGTTGATTTGAAATGTCAAATATTCGATGCAAAACATAAAAATTCGTGTGAAGGCAAATCTAAGCCTTACTAAGTGAGCAAGTAACTTCAGAAGTAGGTAGCCTTTAAGCCCAGTTTTTTTCAGAGGCATTGGTATGTGGGATCCTACTTACCTATCACCTAGTAATACCATTGATGGTATAGGTATACTTATTGGCTTGTGTTGTGAATGCACTTTAAATATATTTATTTCAAATTAACTTGCACTTTCTGCAACAACCTTTTGTGTTTGAAAGTAGAACACACAGTGACAATTTTCTGCCATCTTGACTGATCTCAGCAAAACCTGTCAACACTGACAATGATCCAAACTTTGCCTAGCCAATGGTCAATTTTAGTTTTTTTGACATAATTATCAACTTAATTCCTCAATTAGCACGGAAACAGTTTTCTTAGTGCAATGCCAAAATTTTAAACATTCTAACACACTCTCTATCAATTTCATTAGTTTTTTTGTAACGCTTGGTAGATATCTGAATTTTAAGAGACAAATTTTGCCCCGCTGACATTTCGCCCAAACAGCTGATTTGGAAGAAATCAATCACACTTTTTTGGCTCTTCTCGTTTTCAATTTATTTAATTACTTACTTTCTGGTGTTTAGACTATCGTTCTGCAAAACAGAATAATTTTTCATTCAAAAATAATACACTCAATAATTTTTCCGAAGGGTCCTGTGAAATCCCATAGATGGACGGCAGATCCATTTTGAAACCACTCAGGGCATAAGCCATCTTCCCCATGTTATACTCATATAACACGTTGTAGGAAGCTGCGCTAAAAATAGCAAAAATAGCAGGACTCGTCTCTGTTTTCTTCCGACCCAATCTGCGCTAATAGAACACACATTAGGTATATGCATAAGTCCTATTTGAAGGCTTTTGAGGTAAAGTGGCGAAACGTGCCTAAAAAAGGACGGCACTAAGTTGAAACTTTGAAATAATATTGTTTGAACCTTTTTCTACACATTACATGTGTTTTAAAACTTTTTTACCACAAAATTTGGGCACAAGCGGTTGAAACGTATGGCAATTTGCATTTTTCACAAAAATCGACCCCTAAGGGTCAAAATAAATGATATTCAAGTTTCGAAAACAGGGTTACACTCGTCAATGTTTCAACTATAACCTGTATGAGTTTCGCAAATCTCGTATGAAAATTGTGGACGCGGGATGCTAAAAAGTCACGACGCCTTAAAACGACGCCCCACTTCGCCCCAGACGTCGGATTTCGTGGTTCCATATCTGGAATTGAAGCTGAGACCAAGGAGCATAACATATCCAATATTGGTGCCTCTATCACTATGTGATAGGTCCGACCATAGTTTTGCTATATCCGGGGGGACTCTATTAGGGGATCGAAATCTCGTTTTTAGAAACCAGTTTTCTTATCAGCAGCTGCCTCGCTACATGAAATGAGAATCGACCCAAGCTGATATATCAGTAGTGTGGAGTAATGGGTTCGATTTCACGCAAATCCAATTGCCTAAAATTCGTAAATTTAAGCTAGCAGAAGTTTCAAAAAGTTTCCTGCATCTTCTCTGTAAGAAAGACACATTTATGCCATCACTTTTTCGGTACTTGCAAAAAAGTTGGTATTCGCAATGTGAATTAATTTAAGTATCATAATTGCTTTTGTTGTATCACATTACCTCCGACCCGCATGGACGAGAAATAGCCACAGGAAAGGTAGGGTATAGGTAATAGCCATTTAATTGATATCGAGATAACGGAAGCAATTAACATAAATAACATAAAATTGTGATATGGAAACATATGTTTTCTTTAATATTAAAAAAGTGGTGACATATAGTTCGTCTCAGGTTCTGATGGCAGCAACAAACCGGTTTTTTACAATGTTATAGTACAGGCCCAGTGCCCCGCGGCGCTGCCAAAAGAACATGAGACGTACTATAGATGTGTTCCTATCAAAGAGAGGATTCGTGAAGTTTTTTATTTTCTCTTCTAACTGTACAATTAAGTGTTGTATGCCATTGGGGGTGTGTGGAATCGGATACAAAACTTGCTGAAAAGAAATTCGTGAGTTTTGCGAGGCAGACTGCCTCGCATATCGGATAATAAAACTGGTTTATCAAAACTACATTGCGACCGATCAATGAACATGACATCTCCTGCAACCATGTGCTCATCCACGTGGTCGGTACCTGGCCTTCCTATGCTGTGTTCAAACAAACCTTTCAGAGCACATAGCCGAAAATCTACTTCGCGGATGTCCGTGTCCAGAGGTGTACATGTGCAATTTTTACCAAAAATATGTTTAAATTTTCTTGGCTGGCCAGGAGAAGTTCGCCCTCAAACTTGGCACGACGCAAACACGTACCTACTCGTGTTTAGTTTACAGTGGTACAGTACAATCATTCATAGATAATAATCATATTATAAAACAAAGATCATTTGCACTGCCTCCAAAAGGTGTAAGTTAATTTACACATTTCTGCTCGTCACGGTCTCATAGCGTGTCGTTCTATAAAATAAAAAAACCGACTGCATCTCTTTTCTGTAAACAGCAACTTATTTTTGAACTAGAAATTGAGAAATGTTTGCTCTATTCTCGGATTGTTCGTTTTCGGAATGTGTATTTCATTTCGAATGAAATGACTGGAAGCTGGAAGCTAAGTGGGGAATGGAATGGAATGGGAGAGGAGGGGGCAGGGGGTGGTTCTTGTTCTGATGAAAGCATTCTTTAAAACTCTTTCGGCCGCCAGGGGCAGGCCAGGCGAGCCTAGAAGACACTTGGCCTGTGTTTGTATCAATAAAACATGTGCACGTCGGTCGCGTGCTCACGGCGTGCTGGAAACACGGACGCCCACGGTTGCGTGCTCACGGCGTGCTGGAAACACGGACGCCCACGGTCGCGTGCTCACGGAGTGCTGGAAACACGGACGGCCACGGTCGCGTGCTCGCGGAGTGCTGGAAACACGGACGGCCACGGTCGCATGCTCACGGCGTGCTGGAAACACGGACGGCCACGGTCGCGTGCTCACGGCGTGCTGGAAACACAGACGGACAAAATATCTCAAGTAGCAAAGAAATCGCTGTGAAATTTTCCGAAAATCAGTATATTTTCATTTAAACGTGAGGGCGAGCTCAGCGAGCGCGATACCTCAATCAACAGGGCACTGACTGCAATCTGGCATCACACGCGCTGAGCTGCGACTTTCACAGACCCAAAGAAGCCCCCCGTGCTCCCCGCGCTCCCACCGCCAAATAACCGTCGTCCTATGGGCTCTTTTGAGCTGTGCTTGCTTCACACCTGGCATATACACCAGCGATCTCAGCGAGCACATGCGATTAACGATATCGCAACGCTTTCGCTGTAGCTCAACAATCGGCCCATGCTTTGGGCGATATTCGCCAAAACAAACATTATTATTTTTATGTTCGCGTGTTCGTTGTTCCACTTCACCATTTACCTCGAATCTACCAAACTGAACATCTTAGATCTCGCAACAAATCAGCGACCAGTCAGCTATGAAGTTTTATCACGAATGGTTATTGGAACTTATAACTACCTACCCTGGCACAGTAAAGAAAACTACCATGATACTTCCCCTAAAAGACCTGCAAAAAAATCGCGATCCACGGAAAAAAGCATCACCTTGGCTAAGATGCACGAGCCGTCACTGACTGATACGATATTTTTTTGTTGTATATTGAAAACTTACGGTGGAGCGAATTATCTAATGTACCTAAAAGTGCCTAAAATGGCCCTTTTAGAAAATTCCCTCCGCTGTCAGTTTCCAAAAGACAACAAAAAATAAAGTATCAGCCCTCCAGCAACTCTTTAACAACAAGTGTAGGTTTTTATCAAACATTTACGTTAATATTTTGTAGCTAGGGGAAGTTCCATTTTAGTGTGAAATCTTTGCGAAAATTGGCCAAAGCCACAACCGGTTAGTTCTCTCTATAAAAACAGTGCATTGGTGTATTTTCAAAAACGTGCAGCAGTGGTTTCCAGTGGCGACTGGGAGTGACCACAAGACTATCATGAGAGTCAATTGCATGTGTATCGGAATGCTTACCAAACTCTAAAAACAAATGCATTAAAGTCAGTACTTTTTTGCTACTAATCCGTTGCTGTCGTTTCGGAGTAGGTAAACCGCGACTGAATGTTTTCAGTAGGTTTTCATCGACTTCATTCCAGTAGCTTCAGTGCATAGTTCATAGGTTATGGGTCCCATATTTAGGATGGATTTATAGTATTTAAAGGATAAGGAAAATAATTACGTACAGAAAACGACATAGTAGGTTAAGGATGTTTTTATTCCGCGAAACAATTACTTACTGCATCAAAATGATCAACAACAAATGTACTAGGGATAATAATATAAGTACAGCATTGCTAGTCCGCGTTCGCTGCCGTTACCAGCCACTGCGTGCGCGATGAGGGAGCGATGCCAGTCCGCGTTCGCTGCCGTTACCTGCCACGGCGTGCGCGATGAGGGAGCGATGCCAGTCCGCGTTTGCAGCCGTTACCTGCCATGGCGTGCGCGATGAGGGAGCGATGCCAGTCCGCGTTTGCAGCCGTTACCTGCCACGGCGTGCGCGATGAGGGAGCGATGCCAGTCCGCGGTTGCAGCCATTACCAGCCACTGCGTGAGCGATGAGGGAGCGATGCCAGTCCGCGTTCGCTGCCGTTACCTGCCACGGCGTGCGCGATAAGGGAGCGATGCCAGTCCGCGTTCGCTGCCGTTACCAGCCACTGCGTGCGCGATGAGGGAGCTATGCCAGTCCGCGTTCGCTGCCGTTACCAGCCACTACGTGCGCGATGAGGGAGCGATGCCAGTCCACGTTTGCAGCCGTTACCAGCCACTACGTGCGCGATGAGGGAGCGATGCCATTCCGCGTTCGCAGCCGTTAGCAGCCACTACGTGCGCGATGAGGGAGCCATGCCAGTCCGCGTTTGCTGCTGTTCGATTATTTCATGGGGAAGTCGTCCGTGCAATACCACATCAAAAAAGCTGTTTGGCTCTTTGGTCATGGTAAAAGTGTTTCAGACGCTTCAGTACTGTAGCATCCAGGAAAGCTGTAATTAAAATTAAATTTGTTGATTAATCATTCGGTACTAGAAGGCAAAATATAATAATGGGAGTGCAAGACTACTTGCGCGGCTGGACAAACTGACAATGAGACCGAGCGTTAGGTTTACCCCAGCAAATAGGAAAAGTGCACAAATGACGCTGGGAATAAGAATATGGGTAGGTAGAAGTTTCAACGACTCGGCGCCACATCAACCCATCAATTCAGTCGTTCGGTGCGAATAGACATTACGCTAGTAGTCGGCAAATTTGTAGTAAAATTCAGTACCAATAGATCGTTTTGAACGCTTTAGAGCCCGTGGGTTTAAGTCCATATTGGCGAAATGCTGTGTGAGGCCGATAATGTGACGGGTTTGCCACTATACGCTCTGCACTTTACAACCCAAAGGGCTCCAGTCAGAAAGCATAGTGCCATCTGTGTGAAAAGGCTCAGTTCAAGTAAAAATATAAAGACACTAACCTACTTGGAAGACTGAAGTAGTACCGGATAGGTGATGCTGCCGAGCGGTTTGATTCTTTGTTCTCCTTGACCGGACAGCAGAAGTTCTCTAGAATTCTGAAAAATTAAGCCATGAAAACATAAAAGAATCTAGTGATAATAATTTAAATTTCTCATCAATGTTTAAACTTTAACAGTGCCAAAATTCTAGGTGTAGGTAGGTAGGTACTTACATATTGTCAGCTGAGCTAGTCAATTTTTTGCCTGCAAAACTGGACATTTCAGAATGAGCTCTGACTTGCTGGTCAATTGAAGCTCCTTCAAAAGCCATTTTTCTATGGCAAGGAGCATAATCGGGACTGGAAGGTGTGCAATCACTTGTGAACTGTCGTAACCGTTTGATATGACACCGGTCATTAGCGTTGTTACAGTGATGAAATAATTAGTTCCGTTACCCGCATAATCTGGAAGGAAGTTGACTGCTGTTTACAATTTTGTATTAGCACTCAAGTAAGAAGGTATCGAGCAATGTGGCTGACCAACGTTACCTTATCCTTGTCTGACGACGATGAGCAAACAAATACAATCTATAGTCTAAACTCTTTTGCGTGCTACAAATGTGAGGAAGAGGTAGTCAATATTTTAAATAATTTTTAATATTTAATCCAGTTATAGTACACAATTTAATGTGTTTGCTGCAAATGCTGGTCATAATTCAGTTTTAATCATCATTTTAGGACTGTATTTGCTTCTGGTAGATGCGCAAGAATAATTGCTTTGTGAACGTCGGTAAAAATGTAAAAAACCTATTTTTTGTCCAAAAAAATTCAAATGAAAGAGTTTTGTGATCAGCCAAATAAAATACAGACTTTTAGTTTGTGTAAAACATAACATACAATTAATCAGGAGTATTTGAGATTTTAACAACTGTACTGTATTTACCAATAGATTTTACGGTTCACGACCGGATACCTTTACTTGGGAACCCCATAGGGGAACAATGGGACGGTTTGGGAATTTATAAACCGCTGGGTCCTGCCTACCAGCAGGGGAGTCTCTTTGACAGTAAAACACCGCTAGCGTTCTTAACGTGAAAAGCAGTTTAGTATTCTCGGCGACGTTGACGTCGAGGCTATAGTATGGCAACTAGTCCACTTGCGATCTAGTCAGGAATCGGCTGTTCGAACAGTGGATTTCGAGCCGGGGGTTTAATGAGAGCAGTCAAAGTAGGTTTCCGAGTAGGTTTTATACTCATGCTGATGGAAGGAATTGAAATTAAAAAATTGGTACCTACCTACTTATCCAACTGCAGCCGCTAGTGTAAATATCTATACTCGTGGAGGTTGTATTAAATTATTTCTCAATATACAATCTAGATATATACTCTATTACTTTAAGGTCATACCATAATAAACTGTGCCATTAATTACTACCTACCAATAATAGTTACCTCACTAATACTAGGTTATTATCACAATTTAGGTCCTTTTCTAGCACCTAGAATAATTGACAAAATATTCTTAATAATATATCTAACTCTGAACCAAACCCTGGTACATAAAAAGACAGAAAACATGTTTTTTGATTGACATAACGAACGATCGGTTATCATTCTAGCATATTACAATAATTGCAGGTTTATTTCCAGCTTCCTATTGTCTGGGGTGAGCACACCCCCTTGAACACTAGCTAGTTCAACAAGCTTTTCACATAAAGGACTATATACTTACATCAGTCCGATCAAAATCTCTTATGGGTGCCTCTAAGTGGCCTTTTCACACAAAAATAACAAAAACTGGACTAGGCATATATCGATGACAACAACTGAAACACAACCTAGGTGCTCTGTTGTCAATCGACCCATTTGATAGCATTCTCGCAGCAAATGTAATGTTTCAACGTACACACGAATGCATATTCTTAACATTACTCGTGTGATGTAAGCATGAAGGTTCCATAAAGTTATAAAAGTTATTATTGTTGCCTGGCTGTGCTATCAAATGCACTATCAGCTGCCGAGCCTGCATCCGTCGAATCTAAGCACAATCGAGTGCCTGGAAGGGAAATAATTAATATTGGCATTTTGAACAAACTTGCCACTATAAAGTAACTACCCCCTAGGCATTGTAGATACAATAATAATAATAATATAATGTTCTTGTAGTTGTAGCATTGTTGTAGCAAATGTGGCTGGACACATACATGCTGGACGCAGGGGGTTATGGTTAGGTTATGTCATTGAGTACCGATTCTAAGGAAGCACTGAAACAAAATATTTTATTGTAGACAGTGTTTCCAAAAATGGTAAGAATCTTGTCACACTAAATTAAGAGTTATTCGCATTTATGTTGTAAATGCAAAGCGTTTATAATAATCCGTGTTTTCGCGTCTGGACTGCTCGGCATGCCAGACAAGTGCAACGGATGTAGTTGTAATGTGATTTAAGCTCCAGCTCGGAGTCGGACCATCTGTATTTGGTTTCGCTCAAGCTCACAGCCAGTGGCGGCTCGTGCTAAAGGGCACAAGGGCACGTGCCCTACCTGCATTTCTGAGAGGGAAAAGAAGAGAAAATGCTTCCCAAAAAAAAAAAAAAAAAAAATCTTTTGAAGTATTATGCTTGATTAGAGTTGTGAAATTACCGGTTATTTAAAATCCGGTAAATTACGCCGTAAATTACCGGTATTTTGCGAATTTGCGGTAATTTACCAAAAAAAGCGATGATTTTGGAAAAAAAGGAAAGCATTGAAAATCATCATTAAAATGCATCGTAATTTTAATAAACCAAAAACATTATAAAAGTAGCCAAACTTTAAGGATATATTATGGTATTTATGGATTTTATTTGATTAGTAATTTGTATTTGTAACAAATCAAGTATCGAATTATTGATGTTTGTTAGTACATATATTATTTTAAATATGTCTAAATATGTATGGTTTAGGTAGACATATGTTATGTATAATTAACAGTAAATATGTTATAATTACAGTAAATATAGTCAGTAAATATGTTATAATAAATATTGGTATTTAGATAATACACACCTATGGTATTAGTCACCTACGTCTCCTATTCATTTTGTCCAATGAAATGTTGTAAATTATACAATTAGGTAATAGTTATTTATGATATTAGTCATTTATAACCTACGAGTTACTAAGGAAATTCTATTCATCTTCAAAATAATCATTCATATCCGCAAAAATAACTAGTTTAATTGATATTGGGGCACCATATGACTAGTTTCATCACATGAAAACCATAGATGTTTGAGTCTAAACATCATGATTACCATATGGCTACTTTCATTGAATTTATATAACTGATATAACACGGCGATTTTTAGAGTGTACACTTTGAGGGGGAGTTTTGCGAAACTCATACAGGTTATAGTTGAAACATTGACGAGTGTAACCCTGTTTTCGAAACTTGAATATAATTTATTTTGACCCTTAGGAGTCGATTTTTGAGAAAAATGCAAATTGACATACGTTTCAACCGCTTGTGCCTAAATTTTGTGGTAAAAAAGTTTTAAAACACATGTAATGTGAAGAAAAAGGTTCAAACAATATTATTCCAAAGTTTCAACTTAGTGCCGTACTTTTTAGACACATTTCGCCACTTTCAAAATAATTGAGCGCCGTGCGTCCCTATACCGGGCTCTCGGCTGCCATGGATACGAGAAGGCGAGAAGTATACACGCGTGCTAAATAAAGCATACGTGGGAGAGAGAGTGGGAGTGATTTAAAGAGCAGGATAATTTTCTCATTCAAAACAATATCAACCACATATAGGTTTGAAAATCCCTATAAAAATATAGATTTTTTTTCCATTGGCACATGTATCATCGATTCCTCAAATTTACTACACATGTTTGTCTATCTCTTGACACAATCTATGTCTTGACATCATTCTTTGACTATACACTCATAAAGCGTGTCGCAAACACCTACACCAGAGTTGTTGTCGTTGGGGATATTTTCTACAAAGGACCATTGAAGACATTGGCCCCGACGAGGAGGCACAAGAAACGTGACACAAAATTGCTAGTGCATTGTTATTATTTTGTTTATTGAAACAAAAAAGACCGAACTGTACCATTAAAGGCATCCGTATACGACTGGCACTTTCATGTATAAGTAGCAGAAAACTCTTTGGTCACCGGCACAGATCTTTTTGAAACAAGATCTTGTGTATCGATACCAACATAAGTGCTGTGTTCTCTTGAACGCAAGGATAATAGATCTCAATTGCAGTCGTAAAAATCATAAAAAATCTCACTGTCTACAAATGGAAATATTATAGTAACTGTTGACAGTTCCAAAAAAAAAGGGCTGTCGAATTGCGGGGTGCCTAAGAAGCTGGCAAAGCACATCGCTTTATTTTGCAATAATGAAGTGAAACGCTCTTTGGTGCCACGATAATCACATTTGCCTTGCAAGTGTCAAGCGGTAATTTCAATCTGTCAGGCCGATATTTCGCGGTAATTTCATCCTAAATGAAGTAGGTGTAAGCAATCCGGGTTGTATGGAAAAAATTTCAAAGTTAATAATACGCATGTTCATGTACGACAAGACGAGCAAATATGCAATACAATAGATATAAAACAAGCTCGGGAGCTCCGCTCCCTTGCTTGGTGCCCATAGGGCACGTTCATACGCCCATAGGGCGTAAATATGCCCATAGGGCATAGATATATGCACATGGGGCATATATCTATACCATATGGGCAAAGATATATGCCAATATGGCAAATATATATATATATATATATATATATATATATATATATATATATATATATATATATATATATATATATAAATATATATATATATATATATATATATATATATATATATATATATATATATATATATATATATATATATATATATATATATATATATATATATATATATTGTTTTTAGTTTTCACAGCAATTAGTTTTTAAAAAAGACTTTTGGATAAACTGTGGTGTTTTATTATTCATTTTCCCAACGTTTCGACCAAATTGTTTGGTCTTTCTCAAGGGTCAATCAATGAACTACAAAAAACAAAACATTGGACAAAAGGTACCAGAGATCTCAACAATATAAACCAAAGTTATAAAAAAAACACATTTTGACAAGAAACATATAGCGAGAAGGTCAAGGTAATGTATATATATATATATATATATATATATATATATATATATATATATATATATATATATATATATATATATATATATATATATATATATATATATATATATATATATATATATATATATATATATATATATATATATATATATATATATATATATTTATATATATATATATATTTATATATATATATATATATATATATATATATATATGCCCACATGGCAAAGATATATGCTTATAGGACATATTCATCTTCCCATTGGACATAAGTATATGCCAATAGGGCATAAACTCGTTCATTAGACACAAATATGCCAATAGGGTATAAATATTCCCCTAGGGCATGAAAATGTGTTCAATAATATACGCACACAGGGCGTAATTATTCCCTAAAACATAATTATGCCCTTCTGGTTTACAAACGCAGTAATAAAACTGAGTTTTCATATTTTTAAATCATATAATAATAACATAATTATACTCTGCCTAAAGTCATACTATATAGGCGCAGTTATCCGGTAGAATAACTTCCAAAGGGCAAACATAAAATATTGGAAGATTCATTTATATTTATATTTTAAGTATAATAATAGTACCATAGCTCTAAAAGTGTGGGAGATATAAAAACACTAGCGCGTCTCGGTAGGTTTGCCGCTATTTACCCTACTGTCCCTATTCGCTCCACTTCACGGTATACTTACCTCGGTGTCCATAATTGACCTAAGTAGCCAAGCTCAACGGGGGGTAGTATTATTTTCTTATTAAAAAAAAAGTGGCCACGTAATAGATAAGTATGGTTTGGATCGGGAAGGGACAAAATGTTTAGGAAAATGCTTCTTCTCAGTACTTGCAAGGCAGGTGAAAGTTTAGAAGTTTAAATGCGAATAGGTAGTGGGTAGCCAAATTATCTTGTTCGATGATTGCTGCGCGCACAGTATCTACGTGAGACGATGGCGGACCAAAGACTTTTTCACCGATTGGCCCTTTCACGGCCCTCCAAAGCTGAATGCTCGAGGGTCCCTTGACTGGGGAAAGCTTCTGGCCCCTTATGCCTCTAGTCCTGGCACCTCGCCTGCAAATTCTTAATGTTGTCCACATCAGTGGCCACGCGAAGAATGCCGAGTAAAAAAAAATTACCTATGTGGGAAGCTACTCTTTTTTAAAACAGGGCATCGAACTGAAGTTAATATTGGTTCGGGTTCGGATTATTTAAGTTTCGGTGAATGTGAAATTTCGGTTCGGGTTGGGTTTTTTTATTTTGCTTATTGTGTTATGGTTTTTTCAATTTGGTAATTCTGGTTTCGGGTTGGATTTAACACAGAATTGCGGTTTTATAAGGTTCGGGTTCGACCGTTCGATACCCTGCTCATTTAATTTGCAAATTTACTTTCATCGCATTCTGTCATCGCGTTTTCATCATCGTTCTGTAACTCGATTCATTTTTGACGTGGCAATAACTAAAATATTACATTTCGGTAAAGTTTTCCAAAAGTACATTGCATCACTCCTGCAAGGATGGTGCACAATTCAATAAAACCCGCAAAATAATAACAGTTCGAGTTTTCGAAATATCCGGATTCTGGTTCTGGTAATACAATACAATTTATTTTTATTTATTTTTATTTATTTATTGTTATCAGTTTAAAATACATTAAAACATAATGATAAACATTGTCGCATATCGTGTAATTTTAATTAACAAACTCGTCAAATGAGTAAAAAACATTATTTATAAGAAAATCTTTAATGGAGCGCTTGAATTCACTGCGTGAGGCGCATGACTTAAGGGTGACAGAAAACATATTAAAAACTATCGCTCCACGAAGAAGTAGATTTTGGTTCGATCTTTGCAGGCGGTGTTTAGGTTTGTCGAACTTTTCTGCGCCTCGTGTATAGTGCTCGTGGATGGAGCTGCGAGTTTGGAACAGGTTGCGATGATCCCAAACGAATAGCGCGACAGCCAGGATATGCAAACCACAGAGAGTTAAGATGCGCAGTTTCTTGAAGGCGGGACGACAGGATTCGCGACAGCCTAGTCGAGACAACACTCGGATTGTTTTCTTCTGCAGTTTGAATATGGAGTCCGTGCAGTTTGCGCTGCCCAAAAACACCACAGCGTACTGCATAACAGCCTGAAATTGCGCGAAGTAGATTTTGCGCACTGTCTCAGGATGGCATTTCCGAGACAAGGACTTAATGACATAGTAGGACGGAGCTAGCTTTTTGCGCAGCGTATTCACGTGGTGATCCCATTTAAGGTGTTGGTCCATGACGACACCCAAGAATCTGGCGTGACCGACTATTTCGACCGACGTGTCCCGGGGAATCTGAAGGCACTTGGAGGAAAATATCATTGCCAGGGTCTTCTCGTGGTTCATGCTCAGCATGTTGGGCTTGAACCATCTGTCTAACTCTTCTAAGGCAGAAGTCATCTTGACGAAAAGTTCAGACAAGGTTGACGCTTCCACCACGATAGTCGTGTCGTCCGCAAACTGCACAACTGTTCCGATGTTCGCTAGACAGCCGGCCAGGTCGTTCACGTAAACATTGAACAAAGCTGGGCCCAAGATAGAGCCTTGAGGAACTCCGTGCAGGATAGGAGACCACTCAGACGATCCCTCTCCATACCCGAGTTGCACTCTTTGCTTCCTATCGAAGAGATATGATGTAATCCAGTCGACGGCGGCATCATCAGCCCCATATTTCATGATCTTCTCAACCAGCAGTGTATGGTCCATCGTATCGAACGCCTTGTTCAAATCGCACATAATAGCGCCGACAAACTTCTTGCTCTCCATTGCTGGCCAACTGTGTTTAAGAGCTTAAACATTGCAGTGGTCGTGGAGCGGTTCTTCCGAAATCCGTGCTGCTCGTTGGATAAGATATCATTATCCTCCAAGAAGCGTTGGAGACTGAGGAGCGCAAGTTTTTCATGAACCTTCGAGAAAGACGTGAGAAGAGATACGGGCCTATAGTTTTTGCATTCCGTTCTGTCTCCCTTTTTAAAAAGAGGCCGTACAGTCGCATACTTCATCCGGTCCGGAAATACACCGCTACTAAACGATGAATTAATGACACACGATAGTGGTTCAGCGATCCAGTGGGCGCATTTCTTCAGAAGAAACATCGGAACGTCGTCCCATCCAGCTGACATCTTGGGTTTGAACTTGTCCAGTACTTCACAAACCTCCCTGGGTGGCACCAATGGGAAGTGCAGAGCTTCATGAGGGCCATTCGTTGAGGGTTTTCGTTGGTGTCCCTGCTGTAGTCTATTATTCTGCTTGCGATCGAAGTATAATGTACATTGAAAGCTGTAGCTACTTCATGTGGATCAGAGATTATGCCATCCCCAATCTTCAGAGAGATGGTGTCCATCTCAGTCTTGCTCTTCTTGGCTAGTAGCCTAAAGATCTTCCACACCATCGCCTGCTTGTTAGACGCGGCATTAATCAACTCTTCGTGGTGGTCTTTCATGGCACGTTCTAGATCTGCTCTGAGAGTTTTTTTCACGTCGCCCAGCATCTTCCTGTCATCTTCGGCTCCCGCGTTTACTCGTATATTCAGGTCCCGTTTATTCTTGCAATCTAGACGAAGCCTATCAGTCATCCACGCCTTGCTCCTTGAGTCCCTCTTCGGCCGACAAGCTTTCGGTGGAAATTGCTTTTCAAAAAGTATGAGGAAAATGTTAAGGAAAGCCTTAAACATTCGATTCGTGTCGTTGGTTTCATAAATTGGTGTCCAGTTTGTGCAGCTAAGGTCGGTAATTAAGTCTTGGATGCTGCTCTCATCAAAACATCTCTTCATGCGTGCCGAATTCACTTTCTCCCCTCCACGGTTATCTTAATTCTCTGCTACGCACGGTAAGTCCAACACCTGACCACAGTGATCGGATAATCCCGGGTCCATGTTTCCCACGCGGACAGCTTCCTCCCAGTTTGACATAATAAAGTCGATCGCAGATCCATGATCCCCTGATGGTCTCGTGATTCCATAGTCGAGAATAGTGAAGCCCGCAGCTCTCACCGTCTCTCCAGTTTCAGCCTCGCCCGTTCATCTAAGAGGTTGTAGTTCCGATCCCCACATAGGATCGCACGATTCTCCCTTGAGCCCAGCTGAGTCAGTAGACTTGCTTGGTGTGTAAGGAACTCATCAGTTCCGCCAGGGTCCGGTGGCCTGTAGGCAGTGACTACAGTGACTTTCGCAGGGGCAAGTATATCAACCATACACACTTCGAGAGCTCCCACGTCGAGGTTCAAGGTGTGCGTCTTATACTTCAGTCGGTGATCATCGCGAAGGTAGATACAGACACCTCCACCCTTTTTTTTTCGCCTAGAGCGGCAAGCCACCATATGAAAGCCGTTGATAAGGATAGCTTCCTCTTGTCCTGGGCTCAGCCATGATTCAGACACACAAAAAATCTTGACACTAACAGACAGCGAGTCCAGGAAAACTTCAAGTTCTTCTACTTTCTTCTCTAAGCTTCTGACATTAATGTGAAAAAGGCGAAAAAAAGAAGTGTCCTTGTTGCTGAGATGCCGCGACCTATTTATGTCCCTACCGCAGGTTTCGCTCTTTGGTGAAAAAACATTTTAATTGCAGTGCCTGCAGGCCAGAACGTCGGATCCATTAAATCACCTTCCAATGACGAGCACACACCCAATTCGAAAGAGCTATAGTCGCCTCTGGCATTCAGGCTGTCACATGTGACCGTGTCGGCTAGTGGGGCTCTTTCTTTGACGTAGGTGATGACATCATCGCTTGACACCTCCTTGTTGAGACGCCAAACGTGGAGAAGAGATCTTTTCTTCGCTACAGCTAATGAGCAGACTTTATCATTTCTTACTGCGGTCCCAATGATAAAATTTTGTTTTCTGCCTCGTTTCTTATTGATAAACTTGAACCCATCAACATCAGCATCAGTATCGACGAGCTTGTCAGACGAGTTTTTAACGTCCGGGAGCGATTTCGCGGCAGGAGCAGGTATAGCGCTACTATGATCCCGCGTCGCCGAAGAGGATGCATCAGTGGCAGCAAGCTGCACAGTAGAAGCGCTTCCATCGACTTTGAATTAGTAGTAATGCTATTCGACGTCGGTAGAGCGCCCTGCGCGGAAATGAGTTGGACCATCGATTTGACAATCGACTTGCCCGGTGTCTCTGTCACTAATGGCGCCCTATTAATGTCATTAGAACTTGAACTGTCATTATCACTGTGTTTGAGCTTTTCTCTCAGGAGACTAACCTTCTCGATGAGGAGGGAGTTGCTTACATTCATCTCTGCGATCATCTTCTTCAATAAGTTATTCTCATTCTTCAGGTAGAAATTTTCTACTTCGCATGACACTGCCGGTCCTACGTTGCTTACGCACGACGGGCACGCCCATCGCTTGTCCGATGCAACTCCTTCGTTTGCTGACGTCTTCGAATCCAGACTTGCACTGGCACACCTAGTATGAGTAATTAGGTCACAATAGATGCACCGCACACCATTCACAACTTTCTTCGAGCATTTGAAACACTTCAAAGTAAGATACACGTCGGAGCCATCGCCAGTCCCGTCGTCACCGTTCGCCATCTTGACTTCTTCAAATGCAATACTATGGTACCATGATACCTGATGAAAATATAAAACAATTGGTGATAGATTACCTCAGTCTCAGGGATTTTTTGTCAGCTCTTCGGGGCATTTGGCACATATTATAACGTAGTAGAAGACCGGTTTGTTGCTGATTTAAGAACCTGAGACGTACTATAGCTATCAAATTCAGAAGCCATCGTCAATTTCCCTTATTAATTATTAGCTTTTAAGGCCAGTTTGTCCACATGGAGTCTACGGCTATCCGTGCAGGAATTCCCAAAGTCTGCGTTTTTCGGCCTAGGTGCTTTGAAAGCCAACTCCCGTAAGGATTAACCCGTAGCGCTTTTTCGACCCCTAGCACCAAGACAAGCTTCATATCAGATAAAATTTAAATAATTTGAGATTAGTCCTCCATCCTTTCTCTGTGTTGAAATAATTTGGCACTTTGATAAGATAATCCGTTTAGTCACGGTAAGCGGATTGCTGCAGGTATGCAATCAGCGTGTTGCATATTTCTCGTGCAGTGCCGCTCTGCGCTTGCCGCGCCGAGCCGTAGCGGCAGCGACAGCGCTCGTACAGGAGATTCGGTATGGGAGGGGAGAGAGTCACTGTACAAATAAAATCGTACTCATCTCGCATATTGCGCCAAGAGAAAAGACAGAAATCTTAGATAATTTATTACTTTCAGAAATTCTTTTAAATATATCAACTTCTATTCATATTGTAGTTACGAATATGTGGTAAAAATTATTTCAAGAGGTTATTGGTCGTCCTTTAATAAGCGCTCAGCGGCGTGAAATAGAAGCTGGAAATAAGACATATTATGTGCTTGACACTGTTTAGGTTTTAAAGGATTTAGTCGTAACTGAAGGGCAGATTGTGTCACCAGCCAGGTCACAAATTTGTTCAGAGTTACTTGTTGATATTGCATGTCAACCCTTGTCCTACAAATGAGGAGCCCTGATTTAGAATATCATAGAACATTTTCTTTAATTTAGGATATTGTGGGCTCTGCAGCATACCATTTAGATTACTAGAAATTCTGGTAGATACCTAATGTATTCATCTACTGAGAATTAGCTTCAACCAATGTATTATAGCTGATTGGTTGTCCACCAAATCTAGATGATAACTAGATTACCTTCGAAAACTGAAATCAAGTTAATAACAACATTGGATCTTGATATGAACTGGACAACCAAACAAACTTAATGAGAGTGATAAAAGCAAACATTGAACAACGTTTGACTTTTGAAAAAAACTAGTTTCTACACATTAAAAAAAAAAAGTTCTAAAATAGTTCTAATAGTACAGCAGATATAAGAACAATTTGATAATAATTTAAAATAGTTTTCAATTGAAGAGCCCAATGCCCAGCACGTAACTTTAACCACCTTCATTAAACCAAACACACTGAAAGTTCTCATAGGTGCCACGGCAGGCTTAACTAGCAAATCTTCGGAAGCGTACGTTGGATCTCCAGCTATAGGCAAATTGGTGAAAAGAGCCGTTTCGTAAACATGTGCTTTTGTAAACACGTGCTTCCAAGGGAAATCTAAAGGCTGAAAAATGTTTCAATGTCTGAGCCAAGTTTGCACCAAAGCATGTTTAAATCTATATTAAGTAGGTACCTTGGTATTTTTTAAAAGGGAAGAGCAAGTTGCCAGGTCTCACCGTTGTTTGTGACATTAAGATTGAGCAAGTGTGTTCACGTCAAAGCGAAAATAGGGATGACAATTAATCTTCAAGATTTTAAAACATAAGCAGCAGAACACTAACTATGTTCCCTTGGACCCTGAAATATATTTTTTGTGCCATGCTTTCAATTTTTGGATGGGAATAGTGAATAGGTCAGATGGAAACGTTGCTAGGTATAATGCAAAGGTACTAGGATAGGACGTAACCGTATGTCTGTGATAGGACATCGGCACTAAATAGTGCAACAGTTACAATTTAGTGGATTCGTTGAGATAAAGGCTAACTATGTAATTATGATTGTTAACATCGAAACAGTCATCGGTGTCATTTGTTAATATCGGTAACATGCGCAAAATAGGGACACGTATTATTATTTATTTATGATAGGTACTTAATCTGAAGTGAAACATCGAGGAGAATTTTATATTTTTGTCTTTCTTAAAACATAATCAATCATGGTAAGAATGTTAGAATCAGAATATAATTGGAAGACAATAAGTATTTAAAAAAATGCTTGATTAATGCCTATTCATAAATATTTGGTATCTTTAATTATTTTTAAAATATTGGCTTTTCTGAGAATTGAATCCACTACAATAAAGAATTTTTGTCAAAAAACATATTCTTTGAAGAACAGTTTTGCAATACCTACTGAAATCAACAATGTCAATATTTTGTACTTATATTTAATCTACCATCAATAATATGAACAATCAAAAGCTCGAATGGCCACCACTGGCCTGGAAATTGACGCTTGCCCCGCTACGGTGTCTCCTGAAAGCCCTCTTTGGAGAGAACTTGGCCAACCGGTCAAGGGGAAAACATTCTCAGGGAAAAAGGATCACAGTAGAAAGTTTTATTCCTGCAATGGCACAGAACAGACCAAGGCCGTTTCTTGCTACTTGGGAAAACTGTCTAAAACTGGAACGCTATCTCCAAAGCAAAAAATGTGCTAGATAAAAACGTCGAAAGACTTGTTAGAAGAGATAAATCAATAGAAATTATTTATCAGGAGGTATTATTTTATATCTTAAATTCTATCTACCTAAATATAACTGTAGGTAACCAAATAACTATCCAATCTTTTACATCGATACTTAGACAATGTTTTTCTATAATCCATTGCAACCCCAGGAATAAATTTGTGCTCCATGTAGCTTCCTAAGTCGTAAATAAACTGATATTCTATTTTATTCTTTGAGACTCAGCTCAGGCCAACTGCGATCTAGCCCGTATCGGGTGGCATAGGGCCACATGTCAAATGGAAACCCTGGGTCTCTGTGCCACGGTTGCAACAGACATATTATCTAAATATCTGAGGAATCTATGCAATTTTATTGTTTGTGTTCATTACACCGAACAAGGCGGGGCATATGCACTCAATTGTGGTAGCGAAATTCCACCCAAAAATCACTCGCCTGAGGATACTTCGGCATGCAGGCACATTGATCCACTTTAGTATTGGAGTGCAAAATTCCAATACAACTATGGAACCTATAAAAAAAAAAGAGAATGGATTGGATTGCCAAATTTAATTGGCATTAAATTACCTTACTCGACGTACTTTGTACCCAGTTGAGTGCTTCTCAATGAAATGAAACAACCTCTGATGCCTTCGACTCGACCGCCAGACGAGACAGAAAACAAATCTTAGTCCTAGCAAATCTACGAGATATACTATTTAACCTAACTTGCATTATAAAGTTTCTAGACGTCAGGTAGGTACAAGCATTTGATTTCAGTTTGCCCTATCCAGGTGTATCATTTCCATAACCTACAACCTCTTTAAATATTAATTGTTATAAGTTATTAGAAGTTACTACCCATGAAATTGTAACATATTTGTTGACAGCGAAAGGTAGGTATGAAGGTAGGTATGGTTGGTATGAAAGAAGAACTGTTTCCTGGCATTTCATTACCCATTTAATTTTCACCCTGAACATGGCACAGTACAGAATATCAGATCAAACGTATTTAAATTAACATTCTGATAGGTATACCTAGGTAGGTAGTAGTTGCTTACACTGATTAACCCTGTGGTCACTATATTGCAAAACGAATTTCTTTCTGTACGGTACCTTTAAATGAAAATAACATTCATTCACAATTGAAAACTCGGAAGCAAGAAACTATCCATTGCAAACAAACTATCAAATTGGCAAGAAATTGCCCAACAGGGCGATAATAACAATTTAGCATTGTCACATTTTCAATCCTGCTAGTACGTTTTGTCACTTTGGGAGGGAGCCGGTTAAGTCCACTGCCGACCACTCGATGATGCTGTTTCTCATTTGATTGCTGTTTGTAGCCCGGAGAAACGAGCAGAAAGTATCGCCGAGTGATGCTTTCGTGATGTTGCCAACGAACTTGGCCAGGCTAGGTATAGGGACCAGTGAACTTTCTCAGTTCCCAAATATGCTTTGCCAAATAACAAAAAAACTTCATGCGCTGGGACTGAGTGAATCCATTACTTAGTTTAGTAGGTCAACCGGTTACGAAATAAAGCAAAGTTCTATCAATGGTTCTATATCGTTGAGTATCGATGACAAAAGAACACCTATCACCAATAAAGTAGGATACAATATAGGCTACTGATGTCCGGAATTTGATACATAATAGATGCAATTAGACGTAATAATAGTTTAAATAAAACGTAAATAAAACAATTATTTTGAGACTGTAATTCTTTTTGCCACCATTTTGCTAGATTTGACATTGACAGCTCCAGATCCTGCTCGGCTGCTGACATTTTGCACAATGGCTGCTAGCAGCTGCTAGCAGAGGCTGCTAGTGTTGATTTGAAATGTCAAATATTCGATGCAAAACATAAAAATTCGTGTGAAGGCAAATCTAAGCCTTACTAAGTGAGCAAGTAACTTCAGAAGTAGGTAGCCTTTAAGCCCAGTTTTTTTCAGAGGCATTGGTATGTGGGATCCTACTTACCTATCACCTAGTAATACCATTGATGGTATAGGTATACTTATTGGCTTGTGTTGTGAATGCACTTTAAATATATTTATTTCAAATTAACTTGCACTTTCTGCAACAACCTTTTGTGTTTGAAAGTAGAACACACAGTGACAATTTTCTGCCATCTTGACTGATCTCAGCAAAACCTGTCAACACTGACAATGATCCAAACTTTGCCTAGCCAATGGTCAATTTTAGTTTTTTTGACATAATTATCAACTTAATTCCTCAATTAGCACGGAAACAGTTTTCTTAGTGCAATGCCAAAATTTTAAACATTCTAACACACTCTCTATCAATTTCATTAGTTTTTTTGTAACGCTTGGTAGATATCTGAATTTTAAGAGACAAATTTTGCCCCGCTGACATTTCGCCCAAACAGCTGATTTGGAAGAAATCAATCACACTTTTTTGGCTCTTCTCGTTTTCAATTTATTTAATTACTTACTTTCTGGTGTTTAGACTATCGTTCTGCAAAACAGAATAATTTTTCATTCAAAAATAATACACTCAATAATTTTTCCGAAGGGTCCTGTGAAATCCCATAGATGGACGGCAGATCCATTTTGAAACCACTCAGGGCATAAGCCATCTTCCCCATGTTATACTCATATAACACGTTGTAGGAAGCTGCGCTAAAAATAGCAAAAATAGCAGGACTCGTCTCTGTTTTCTTCCGACCCAATCTGCGCTAATAGAACACACATTAGGTATATGCATAAGTCCTATTTGAAGGCTTTTGAGGTAAAGTGGCGAAACGTGCCTAAAAAAGGACGGCACTAAGTTGAAACTTTGAAATAATATTGTTTGAACCTTTTTCTACACATTACATGTGTTTTAAAACTTTTTTACCACAAAATTTGGGCACAAGCGGTTGAAACGTATGGCAATTTGCATTTTTCACAAAAATCGACCCCTAAGGGTCAAAATAAATGATATTCAAGTTTCGAAAACAGGGTTACACTCGTCAATGTTTCAACTATAACCTGTATGAGTTTCGCAAATCTCGTATGAAAATTGTGGACGCGGGATGCTAAAAAGTCACGACGCCTTAAAACGACGCCCCACTTCGCCCCAGACGTCGGATTTCGTGGTTCCATATCTGGAATTGAAGCTGAGACCAAGGAGCATAACATATCCAATATTGGTGCCTCTATCACTATGTGATAGGTCCGACCATAGTTTTGCTATATCCGGGGGGACTCTATTAGGGGATCGAAATCTCGTTTTTAGAAACCAGTTTTCTTATCAGCAGCTGCCTCGCTACATGAAATGAGAATCGACCCAAGCTGATATATCAGTAGTGTGGAGTAATGGGTTCGATTTCACGCAAATCCAATTGCCTAAAATTCGTAAATTTAAGCTAGCAGAAGTTTCAAAAAGTTTCCTGCATCTTCTCTGTAAGAAAGACACATTTATGCCATCACTTTTTCGGTACTTGCAAAAAAGTTGGTATTCGCAATGTGAATTAATTTAAGTATCATAATTGCTTTTGTTGTATCACATTACCTCCGACCCGCATGGACGAGAAATAGCCACAGGAAAGGTAGGGTATAGGTAATAGCCATTTAATTGATATCGAGATAACGGAAGCAATTAACATAAATAACATAAAATTGTGATATGGAAACATATGTTTTCTTTAATATTAAAAAAGTGGTGACATATAGTTCGTCTCAGGTTCTGATGGCAGCAACAAACCGGTTTTTTACAATGTTATAGTACAGGCCCAGTGCCCCGCGGCGCTGCCAAAAGAACATGAGACGTACTATAGATGTGTTCCTATCAAAGAGAGGATTCGTGAAGTTTTTTATTTTCTCTTCTAACTGTACAATTAAGTGTTGTATGCCATTGGGGGTGTGTGGAATCGGATACAAAACTTGCTGAAAAGAAATTCGTGAGTTTTGCGAGGCAGACTGCCTCGCATATCGGATAATAAAACTGGTTTATCAAAACTACATTGCGACCGATCAATGAACATGACATCTCCTGCAACCATGTGCTCATCCACGTGGTCGGTACCTGGCCTTCCTATGCTGTGTTCAAACAAACCTTTCAGAGCACATAGCCGAAAATCTACTTCGCGGATGTCCGTGTCCAGAGGTGTACATGTGCAATTTTTACCAAAAATATGTTTAAATTTTCTTGGCTGGCCAGGAGAAGTTCGCCCTCAAACTTGGCACGACGCAAACACGTACCTACTCGTGTTTAGTTTACAGTGGTACAGTACAATCATTCATAGATAATAATCATATTATAAAACAAAGATCATTTGCACTGCCTCCAAAAGGTGTAAGTTAATTTACACATTTCTGCTCGTCACGGTCTCATAGCGTGTCGTTCTATAAAATAAAAAAACCGACTGCATCTCTTTTCTGTAAACAGCAACTTATTTTTGAACTAGAAATTGAGAAATGTTTGCTCTATTCTCGGATTGTTCGTTTTCGGAATGTGTATTTCATTTCGAATGAAATGACTGGAAGCTGGAAGCTAAGTGGGGAATGGAATGGAATGGGAGAGGAGGGGGCAGGGGGTGGTTCTTGTTCTGATGAAAGCATTCTTTAAAACTCTTTCGGCCGCCAGGGGCAGGCCAGGCGAGCCTAGAAGACACTTGGCCTGTGTTTGTATCAATAAAACATGTGCACGTCGGTCGCGTGCTCACGGCGTGCTGGAAACACGGACGCCCACGGTTGCGTGCTCACGGCGTGCTGGAAACACGGACGCCCACGGTCGCGTGCTCACGGAGTGCTGGAAACACGGACGGCCACGGTCGCGTGCTCGCGGAGTGCTGGAAACACGGACGGCCACGGTCGCATGCTCACGGCGTGCTGGAAACACGGACGGCCACGGTCGCGTGCTCACGGCGTGCTGGAAACACAGACGGACAAAATATCTCAAGTAGCAAAGAAATCGCTGTGAAATTTTCCGAAAATCAGTATATTTTCATTTAAACGTGAGGGCGAGCTCAGCGAGCGCGATACCTCAATCAACAGGGCACTGACTGCAATCTGGCATCACACGCGCTGAGCTGCGACTTTCACAGACCCAAAGAAGCCCCCCGTGCTCCCCGCGCTCCCACCGCCAAATAACCGTCGTCCTATGGGCTCTTTTGAGCTGTGCTTGCTTCACACCTGGCATATACACCAGCGATCTCAGCGAGCACATGCGATTAACGATATCGCAACGCTTTCGCTGTAGCTCAACAATCGGCCCATGCTTTGGGCGATATTCGCCAAAACAAACATTATTATTTTTATGTTCGCGTGTTCGTTGTTCCACTTCACCATTTACCTCGAATCTACCAAACTGAACATCTTAGATCTCGCAACAAATCAGCGACCAGTCAGCTATGAAGTTTTATCACGAATGGTTATTGGAACTTATAACTACCTACCCTGGCACAGTAAAGAAAACTACCATGATACTTCCCCTAAAAGACCTGCAAAAAAATCGCGATCCACGGAAAAAAGCATCACCTTGGCTAAGATGCACGAGCCGTCACTGACTGATACGATATTTTTTTGTTGTATATTGAAAACTTACGGTGGAGCGAATTATCTAATGTACCTAAAAGTGCCTAAAATGGCCCTTTTAGAAAATTCCCTCCGCTGTCAGTTTCCAAAAGACAACAAAAAATAAAGTATCAGCCCTCCAGCAACTCTTTAACAACAAGTGTAGGTTTTTATCAAACATTTACGTTAATATTTTGTAGCTAGGGGAAGTTCCATTTTAGTGTGAAATCTTTGCGAAAATTGGCCAAAGCCACAACCGGTTAGTTCTCTCTATAAAAACAGTGCATTGGTGTATTTTCAAAAACGTGCAGCAGTGGTTTCCAGTGGCGACTGGGAGTGACCACAAGACTATCATGAGAGTCAATTGCATGTGTATCGGAATGCTTACCAAACTCTAAAAACAAATGCATTAAAGTCAGTACTTTTTTGCTACTAATCCGTTGCTGTCGTTTCGGAGTAGGTAAACCGCGACTGAATGTTTTCAGTAGGTTTTCATCGACTTCATTCCAGTAGCTTCAGTGCATAGTTCATAGGTTATGGGTCCCATATTTAGGATGGATTTATAGTATTTAAAGGATAAGGAAAATAATTACGTACAGAAAACGACATAGTAGGTTAAGGATGTTTTTATTCCGCGAAACAATTACTTACTGCATCAAAATGATCAACAACAAATGTACTAGGGATAATAATATAAGTACAGCATTGCTAGTCCGCGTTCGCTGCCGTTACCAGCCACTGCGTGCGCGATGATGGAGCGATGCCAGTCCGCGTTCGCTGCCGTTACCTGCCACGGCGTGCGCGATGAGGGAGCGATGCCAGTCCGCGTTTGCAGCCGTTACCTGCCATGGCGTGCGCGATGAGGGAGCGATGCCAGTCCGCGTTTGCAGCCGTTACCTGCCACGGCGTGCGCGATGAGGGAGCGATGCCAGTCCGCGGTTGCAGCCATTACCAGCCACTGCGTGAGCGATGAGGGAGCGATGCCAGTCCGCGTTCGCTGCCGTTACCTGCCACGGCGTGCGCGATAAGGGAGCGATGCCAGTCCGCGTTCGCTGCCGTTACCAGCCACTGCGTGCGCGATGAGGGAGCTATGCCAGTCCGCGTTCGCTGCCGTTACCAGCCACTACGTGCGCGATGAGGGAGCGATGCCAGTCCACGTTTGCAGCCGTTACCAGCCACTACGTGCGCGATGAGGGAGCGATGCCATTCCGCGTTCGCAGCCGTTAGCAGCCACTACGTGCGCGATGAGGGAGCCATGCCAGTCCGCGTTTGCTGCTGTTCGATTATTTCATGGGGAAGTCGTCCGTGCAATACCACATCAAAAAAGCTGTTTGGCTCTTTGGTCATGGTAAAAGTGTTTCAGACGCTTCAGTACTGTAGCATCCAGGAAAGCTGTAATTAAAATTAAATTTGTTGATTAATCATTCGGTACTAGAAGGCAAAATATAATAATGGGAGTGCAAGACTACTTGCGCGGCTGGACAAACTGACAATGAGACCGAGCGTTAGGTTTACCCCAGCAAATAGGAAAAGTGCACAAATGACGCTGGGAATAAGAATATGGGTAGGTAGAAGTTTCAACGACTCGGCGCCACATCAACCCATCAATTCAGTCGTTCGGTGCGAATAGACATTACGCTAGTAGTCGGCAAATTTGTAGTAAAATTCAGTACCAATAGATCGTTTTGAACGCTTTAGAGCCCGTGGGTTTAAGTCCATATTGGCGAAATGCTGTGTGAGGCCGATAATGTGACGGGTTTGCCACTATACGCTCTGCACTTTACAACCCAAAGGGCTCCAGTCAGAAAGCATAGTGCCATCTGTGTGAAAAGGCTCAGTTCAAGTAAAAATATAAAGACACTAACCTACTTGGAAGACTGAAGTAGTACCGGATAGGTGATGCTGCCGAGCGGTTTGATTCTTTGTTCTCCTTGACCGGACAGCAGAAGTTCTCTAGAATTCTGAAAAATTAAGCCATGAAAACATAAAAGAATCTAGTGATAATAATTTAAATTTCTCATCAATGTTTAAACTTTAACAGTGCCAAAATTCTAGGTGTAGGTAGGTAGGTACTTACATATTGTCAGCTGAGCTAGTCAATTTTTTGCCTGCAAAACTGGACATTTCAGAATGAGCTCTGACTTGCTGGTCAATTGAAGCTCCTTCAAAAGCCATTTTTCTATGGCAAGGAGCATAATCGGGACTGGAAGGTGTGCAATCACTTGTGAACTGTCGTAACCGTTTGATATGACACCGGTCATTAGCGTTGTTACAGTGATGAAATAATTAGTTCCGTTACCCGCATAATCTGGAAGGAAGTTGACTGCTGTTTACAATTTTGTATTAGCACTCAAGTAAGAAGGTATCGAGCAATGTGGCTGACCAACGTTACCTTATCCTTGTCTGACGACGATGAGCAAACAAATACAATCTATAGTCTAAACTCTTTTGCGTGCTACAAATGTGAGGAAGAGGTAGTCAATATTTTAAATAATTTTTAATATTTAATCCAGTTATAGTACACAATTTAATGTGTTTGCTGCAAATGCTGGTCATAATTCAGTTTTAATCATCATTTTAGGACTGTATTTGCTTCTGGTAGATGCGCAAGAATAATTGCTTTGTGAACGTCGGTAAAAATGTAAAAAACCTATTTTTTGTCCAAAAAAATTCAAATGAAAGAGTTTTGTGATCAGCCAAATAAAATACAGACTTTTAGTTTGTGTAAAACATAACATACAATTAATCAGGAGTATTTGAGATTTTAACAACTGTACTGTATTTACCAATAGATTTTACGGTTCACGACCGGATACCTTTACTTGGGAACCCCATAGGGGAACAATGGGACGGTTTGGGAATTTATAAACCGCTGGGTCCTGCCTACCAGCAGGGGAGTCTCTTTGACAGTAAAACACCGCTAGCGTTCTTAACGTGAAAAGCAGTTTAGTATTCTCGGCGACGTTGACGTCGAGGCTATAGTATGGCAACTAGTCCACTTGCGATCTAGTCAGGAATCGGCTGTTCGAACAGTGGATTTCGAGCCGGGGGTTTAATGAGAGCAGTCAAAGTAGGTTTCCGAGTAGGTTTTATACTCATGCTGATGGAAGGAATTGAAATTAAAAAATTGGTACCTACCTACTTATCCAACTGCAGCCGCTAGTGTAAATATCTATACTCGTGGAGGTTGTATTAAATTATTTCTCAATATACAATCTAGATATATACTCTATTACTTTAAGGTCATACCATAATAAACTGTGCCATTAATTACTACCTACCAATAATAGTTACCTCACTAATACTAGGTTATTATCACAATTTAGGTCCTTTTCTAGCACCTAGAATAATTGACAAAATATTCTTAATAATATATCTAACTCTGAACCAAACCCTGGTACATAAAAAGACAGAAAACATGTTTTTTGATTGACATAACGAACGATCGGTTATCATTCTAGCATATTACAATAATTGCAGGTTTATTTCCAGCTTCCTATTGTCTGGGGTGAGCACACCCCCTTGAACACTAGCTAGTTCAACAAGCTTTTCACATAAAGGACTATATACTTACATCAGTCCGATCAAAATCTCTTATGGGTGCCTCTAAGTGGCCTTTTCACACAAAAATAACAAAAACTGGACTAGGCATATATCGATGACAACAACTGAAACACAACCTAGGTGCTCTGTTGTCAATCGACCCATTTGATAGCATTCTCGCAGCAAATGTAATGTTTCAACGTACACACGAATGCATATTCTTAACATTACTCGTGTGATGTAAGCATGAAGGTTCCATAAAGTTATAAAAGTTATTATTGTTGCCTGGCTGTGCTATCAAATGCACTATCAGCTGCCGAGCCTGCATCCGTCGAATCTAAGCACAATCGAGTGCCTGGAAGGGAAATAATTAATATTGGCATTTTGAACAAACTTGCCACTATAAAGTAACTACCCCCTAGGCATTGTAGATACAATAATAATAATAATATAATGTTCTTGTAGTTGTAGCATTGTTGTAGCAAATGTGGCTGGACACATACATGCTGGACGCAGGGGGTTATGGTTAGGTTATGTCATTGAGTACCGATTCTAAGGAAGCACTGAAACAAAATATTTTATTGTAGACAGTGTTTCCAAAAATGGTAAGAATCTTGTCACACTAAATTAAGAGTTATTCGCATTTATGTTGTAAATGCAAAGCGTTTATAATAATCCGTGTTTTCGCGTCTGGACTGCTCGGCATGCCAGACAAGTGCAACGGATGTAGTTGTAATGTGATTTAAGCTCCAGCTCGGAGTCGGACCATCTGTATTTGGTTTCGCTCAAGCTCACAGCCAGTGGCGGCTCGTGCTAAAGGGCACAAGGGCACGTGCCCTACCTGCATTTCTGAGAGGGAAAAGAAGAGAAAATGCTTCCCAAAAAAAAAAAAAAAAAAAATCTTTTGAAGTATTATGCTTGATTAGAGTTGTGAAATTACCGGTTATTTAAAATCCGGTAAATTACGCCGTAAATTACCGGTATTTTGCGAATTTGCGGTAATTTACCAAAAAAAGCGATGATTTTGGAAAAAAAGGAAAGCATTGAAAATCATCATTAAAATGCATCGTAATTTTAATAAACCAAAAACATTATAAAAGTAGCCAAACTTTAAGGATATATTATGGTATTTATGGATTTTATTTGATTAGTAATTTGTATTTGTAACAAATCAAGTATCGAATTATTGATGTTTGTTAGTACATATATTATTTTAAATATGTCTAAATATGTATGGTTTAGGTAGACATATGTTATGTATAATTAACAGTAAATATGTTATAATTACATATTACATCAGTGGATATTATGTAAAAAAAATATAAGATTATTTTTGATCTACAATATTAAGGCAGTAGGAGGACTGAGACAAGATAATCACAAACACAATGCACAACGGAGAGGTGCTCATGCCTGCGGCCTGCGATGCCTGTTACAGGTTATCCGCATTGTCCGAGCCCGATTTATTTCCTTCTTCATCATCACTAGTCGCGGACGCGCTTGATTCTGAATCAGGTTCAGTATTCTGGGGAAGATCTGGGAGCGATGAGCCTCTTTTGGCAACATTCAAATTGTGTTTGATGAACACTAGTTTGCCGGCTCTTGCATTTGTTAATCGGTTTCGTTTAGCAGTATGCACAATGCCATACGTACTAAACGATCTTTCGGTGGCAGCAGAGGTAGCTGGTGCTTCCAGAAGCACGATAGCCACTTTACTCAGGGGCGACGAGTTGCAAATTCCCTTCCACCACGTCAAGACGGATATCTTCGTCCCGTCTGATTTTGTTTTCAGGGAGTCCCACACAAATTGTTTGGCCCACAAAGCCTCCTTGCATTAGTACGATGCTAGATCGGATAAAACGTCGGTGCTTGAAACGTTGGGGAGAGCTTCAGCCACAGCATGGATGTGTCCACTGCCCTCCACATCTTCGTCTGGTGAAAGGCTTTTTCCCATCAGGTTTGGGTCCAAGATATTGGCAGCCAGGTGGATGGGGTGGATTGCCATCGCTCTTCTTGCAGCAAGCTGCTCCAGCACTCTTTTTTCTTCGCTTTGAGATCCCGGTGCCTGCGGAAGTTTGGCCCGAAAATGCTTTTGAATATCCTTGAACGCTTCAATGACAAGAGAAATTCTTGGTTGATCTGACCCGAGGATATCAATCCACTTTTTCAGCGGCTCTAACAGTTCGTGGAGCAACTTCACCTTTACCCAAAATATGTCATCATCCATGATGTTCGTTTTGACAGCTCTGGTTATAAGCTTCTTATTTGTAACAATTTCTCTGCGTACAGCGAGGCCTTGCAAAGCATGCTTATTCAAGAGCAGGCTGCTCAAGCAGTGTATTATGGAAGCCCAACGTGTTTTTACGGGAAGTTTTAAAGTGACAATTGAACTATTTGGATTGCTAAGCTTCTCGGCCTTCTGCATTTCTGCAAAAAGGGCGCCAACAATATGCGAACCCTTAACGGCCTTAACAATTTCTTTGGCACTGCTTCTGATGCTTGCAAAGGAGGGCAGCTTCAGTACATCATTTACCAAGAGATTCAAAATGTGTGCTGCACAGCCATAGTATGCTATAGGCGAATCAGGAAACTTCTCTTGCAACAAATCCCATGATTTTTGCATGTTAGCAGCGTTATCGGTTACGACAGAAAAAAATCGTTGCACGCCATTTTCGATTAGGACATCAGACATTATCTTCGACATGTAATCTCCCGTGTGTCGATTTTCTTTCGTGTCGATCACCTTATATACCACTGGCTCCGGTGTCGTGATGACGACGTTGACAATTGGCTCGTTCCTGGAAAAAAGCCAAGTGCTGTAAAGACCTTCATATTGCTGTTTACCTACTTGAAGCTGCAAATTGTTCATTTTTATTTTGATTTGTAAAACACAGCATGCTTATAAATTATTTATTTATTAATTACCTCAAATTAGTCCAGCCATCAAGCTGTAGACCAAGTGATGCTGCTGACTGTATCTTTGATTTCACTTGGTCATATATCCTAGTAAATTCATCATCCAGGAGAGGTCCAGCTAGAAAATATCGCGATGGCAGCTCCATAGACGGGCGTATCTTTTTGAACACTGCGATCCAATGCTCATTTTCCGTGAAGCTCAATGGTGTAGCTGTTGCGTAACATGCTCTGGCAAGGAGCTCCAAAATTTCCTCCTGAAGAGAAAGAAGGACAGGTTAGTAAAAACTGCAACCCACAAAGATGTGCACTTAATCCAGAGACTGAGACTATATTATAGACTAGGGATTATGCGCATGCCTTTTTATAGGCATTTTTCATACCTGGCTGCCTCTAGGCATGATGTCAATGAAAGAGTCCAGGGAGCTTCCTCCACGTATTCCACTGGGAGGCCGAGGGGTAGCCATAGGTGGACTCATAGGGCTGGGCAAGCCACAAGCACTGTTCCGATCATCCCCAAGATCATTGCCATCGGATCCCGCTGGAGAAAAGATGATCTCTTCATCCGACTCCTCGGACATTAAGCCTGAAGTCGGACTCTTTGAAGTCGATTCTCTACTCACTCTTCTCGGAGTACTTGCATCAAAGATAGTGGACTGAGTTGCTCTTGCCTGTCTCTGTGCATATGCACCACTACTACAAGATGATGATGATGTTGATGGAGTAGGTACCGATACTTTGGACTTCGATACGTTGCCAACCTCAGCTTTGGCAGCAGGTGGGCTCTTTACACACGTTCGCAGGTGTAGAGACATTCTTGTTACGTTGTACGCATATTTTGACCACAAAATGAACATGCATAAGTGTTGCACTTCTCATCACCAGACCGGGAAGAACATACTAAAAAGTATTTCTTGACAGCTTTTGCTCCCCTGCTGGGTTTCACAATTCTAGAAAAAAATATCAAGAATGTAAAACAAATAAATCTTTCGCCCACCATGACATTCTGTTAAACTACACAACTATAGAAATTGGGTTAAGGAGGAAGTAATAACAAAACAAATCACATCAATACATAAAGTATACTACTGTTTACTTTATGTATTGATGTGATTTTGTGTGTGACCTAGGCTTTCAGGCTTCCCCGAATTAACCTCAAAAATAACCCCAATATGTTTTTTTTCAATATAAAGTACTGAACACATTCCTAGTCACACAAAATCAAATAAAAATGATTAGATATATTAACAACATAGTAGTTATACTTCGGAAAAAGCCTGTGAAAATGGCAGGCTATAATTTCCCGGCAATTTCTGTACCGGTAAAATGTGACGATAATCCGGTGGACGATCGTCACATCCAAATGTGACGCTGTTCCGGTGGACTAAAGTCACATTAAAAAATGTGACGCTGTTCCGCCCAAGGAGCTACGATTTTCAGCAGTTACCGGAGCGGAGAAATGTGACGAAAATCCGGTGGACGAACGTCACACTCAAATGTGACGGTTTTCCGGTGGAATATGGTCACATTGCCCGAATGTGACGATGTTCCGGTGGACTAGTGTCACATCGCATGAATGTGACGCTTTTCCGGTGGATTTATGTCACATTGCAGGAGCGGGAAGATATGGCTATAATCCGGTGGAAGATCGTCACACTCGATTAGTATTAATGTGACCGAAATCCGGTGTCTATAGTGGAACATCGTCACATTTCATGTAGTTATTGGCCGAGCCTCCGTTGCAACTGTTGGTAGGTACTAGATGATGGCGTCAGGTAGCGCCACAGTGTCAGTTACTGGCACCGTGAAGGCGAACTGTCAGCGCCAAGTGTCCAGAATGAAAATAAATTAATACGACATTAAAAAATGAAAACTGGGTTCAAAAGGAAACTCGTGATATTCGGTGACAGCTAATACAAAATCAATGCAAACAATGCAAATGGACATTGCAAACTACGTCACCACGAGAATCTGTAGTACCTAGAAACGCAGGACATTATTATGCAATTTCTAATAACCCGTTGCCGTTGGTACCTATATGTAAAGCACCTGCATTAAGAAACGCAAAGTATGGTAGTACCTAGGTACTTATAGATAATTCAATATTTAGTAGTGATTACATCAATTTGAATGAACGTCAAAAACCGATTAAACTTAAACGGAAAATGATACAATAAGACGGCCGCCATCGCCATTTGCAATGGCGGCTCATTGACAGAACTTGTCAATGAGCCTTAGTTATAAACAATAAAGTGCCTAGGTAAAACAATATTCAGCCAAGTGAAAAGTTGTCTAAAAAAATGACGCAACTACCTCGAATACTAACGAGTTGTGTTTGTGTGATTAGATAAATATTGTGAAATGTTGCATGAACCTGTTCTCGGCCCGCCCTAGTTCAAACCGACAGCTTCGCTGAACCGCACGCCCCTAGTGGCGAGTACGAGAAACTTCGATTTCCTTGATCAACTGGTGGCTTTGCGCCAATGTACACTTCTGGAATCAGAAACTGCGCCCGCAAAATTTTACAAGTCCCGACGTATGGGCTTGGCGGAAAAACAGTGTAGTTTAAAACTGGTTAGGGCTCTATGAAAGACCCACACCACATCCCAACAAAAACGTGGTCGATCCAAAAGGTATAGAGAGGCTTATCTTGATTCAGCCCATTACTATAGTTGGGATCGATCTGCTTCATCGAATAGGCAAATAAAACAATAGCCGCGAAATATTTTCCGCATCGGAATAATATGATGATACTAATTAAATTATGTGGTTAACCATTGTTAAAAAGCGAAATTGACAGTCCAGCCAATTAATCATCCCGTTCTTGTTATCCACGACCTGCCTGGGTGAGCATGGCCAGCAAAAAGGTAGGGTCTCGGTACGATTGACTACCTTGATTGAGAGATAACAGAAGCAATTTAATAAAGCACTTAAGATTGCTTTGCGACAGCTAGTTTTTTTCAAATAACGGAAATGTGATGCTCACATATTGTTGGGAGTTAAGAATAGACGTTAGAAGTTTTTAAAATTTAATTATATCTCCAAAATTACGCATTTTAGAATATTGCTATACTAGTGGCCTGCAAATTGATAAAGGATAACGATTAGCTGTGGTGTGGAACAAAAATAAATGCTCAAAACAAATAAATCTTAGACATACATGTGTATAATCGCAATTAGTATATTTTTTCTTCCATATTACCATTGGTATAATAATTTAAAGCGTAACCATGATTCCCATGGTTAAAAAGTAACAAAATGAAACACAACAAGTAAACTAAATAATAAAAATACAGTTGCTCTCGCAACAAAATAGGCAACAAAGAAAAAAAATAACAAATCTCGGGCTCGTAGCCGGTCCAGCCGCCCTCGTACTTCAGGACTTTGGCCAATCGCCGAGGCATCGACTCGGTCAAAGCCCGGACGTAGCGCTCGCTACCCGTCACGTCCAGCCAGGCGGCCTCGACGGCGTCCCAGAGCTCGTCTCGGTCCGCGGGCGGCTCCCAGTCCTCCTTCATGGACCGGACCACCTCGGCCCACACGTTCTCTATGGGGCTGAGGTCGCAGCCCCTCGGTATCCAATCCACCAAATGGATGTCCTGTTGCGTCGCCAGCCACTCCTGGACCACGCCAGCAAAGTGGACGGGGCTGTGATCCTGAAATAAAATATACGCATTTCAAATCGCTATTTTTATTTCACCACTACAAATCGCGTATAGCTTTACTCGCAAAAGAATGCTTACATGCTGGAAAGATATGGGCCCATCGGGGTACAACACCCGCACCGAGGGCACCATGACGTCCCTCAGGATGTCCCGGTATTGCTCCCCGGTGAGGTACCCATCGACGCGCCATAGTGCCCCCCCTCCGGCCGCGGACATCCACCCCCAGGCGCACACAAAGAAGCGTCCACTCTTCTGCCGCTGGTGGACGTATTTCGGGTCGAATCGGCTGTTACTCGGCCTGTACACGATCTGGGGGCCGTCGTTCGAAGAGGAAAACGTCTTCTCGTCGGAAAAAACCACCCTCGACCAGTCGGCGTCGCCATGCGTTGCCGCGTACGCCATGCGGACAACGCTATGGGCGTCGCTGAGGACCTCCTAGATGGCGGCTCTCCTCGCATGCAAGTCGGCCTCCCCGAGCCGATTCCTGGTGGTCTTCGAGCAGCCCGGGAAATTGCTGTTGGCCACCAACCAGGAGAAATGGCAGAAAGGAATTCCCTCGGACAGCGCCACGAGGTTGGCATCTTGCTCCGCCGTGGAGACTCGCTGTCTACCGGTGCCAGGCCTGAAAATGTAATAACAACATCGAGCGAATTGCTAATAACATTGCAGAGGTAATTTGTGATTACGCTTTGTGTTTGTTTTCGTTTAAACGACTGATCGATGACTGAATATCACATTCACAGGCACGGCAGCAGGCATGATGCCTTGTTCAAATAATATATTATGTTAATAGATTAATAGATTTTATATTTAGGTGGTAAAATACACGAGATGAACTTTTAATTATTTCAAAGCATGATTTACCTTCGCTGCATGCTGCCAGTATCCTGGTAGCGCTTCCACCACCTCTTCGCACTTGCCGCGGACACACCGAATTGCTCCCCTGCCGCCACGTGAGATTGCCGTGCTCTACGAGCCCCAAAACTGCCACCCTGGTATCATGGTCCCAGTGTGCAGCCTTTGCAACTTTGCGTTGGCGAATAAATTAACTTGTCATTCGCCGAGATTTGTTTCATTACATGATTCAGGGAATACAGCTGACTGGAGGGAACAGGTAGTTCTATAAAAATAGGTCAAAGTGCGCCTTCCCATTGCGCTTCTGTATGGCAATGGCCAAAGGCTTATCGTTTCTGGATGTCTTTATTGATGAGCTCATGAAAAGAATATAATTCCTTTTGTGGAAAATATTTGAATTAATATTTTATCTTGATAATTAGCTAAATATGTAATCTCTAAAGTATTCTTTCCCCGGTGACGTATCGAAATAAATTGTGCATCAGTAATAAACACTAATCCCCCGATCTTGTAATCAGCTCCCAGCCTGCCTGGCCGGGCAGCCATCGAAAAGGTCGGGTCTCGGTACGATTGACTACCTCGATTGAGAGATAACGGATGCAATTAAAAGAATGCACATCGAATTTCATTAGGAAGTCAACTTTTTCATAGATAATGGAAAAATGATATTATATTAAGGTTAGTTGTGAAGACAAGATCTAGATAGTTTTTTGTTTTTATTTATTATAGCTTTAAAATTACGCATTTTAGACTAGTAAAAATGTGGTAACATCGTGCAAAAATCCACAGTGAACCAAATCAAGAGCATTTCCGATCCTCATTTGACGGAGCAAAGCAGCTAATGATAACGGAACGGGTTTATCAAACTAGTCCCAGGCCCGCAAAAGCACATGGCATAGCCACGTGCTCAGTACCCGGCCTACCTATACTATTTTCAAACGAACCTGAAAAGGACTTGTATATTTTTACGACGGGCGCAGTTTATGATTCCGCAAGTGTTCCTATATCAAAACCAGTACCTCCCTTCAAAAAAATAATTGTTGGGTGAATGCAATGTAGTAGGTAACACATTTTGAATTTGTCGAGTGGCATGATCTTTCTCTCAAAGTTGAGATTACAAAATGAAACTATACTAATAAAAGGCAACATTATTTAGCGATCACAAGTAGATTGAACTGGACACCATACAAGTTGGTTCATTCATGGGGAGTAAGAATTGTCTCAGGCTATGGAATATCACAGATAGTACCTAACTCAAGCTCACTTTTGTCCAATAATTCTAAAAATATATTTCCCCATGTAATGCAATATATACACATTTGAAACTAAATGTTCATAAAAACACCAAAATATTGAGCCCAAAATTGAGCTTTAATAGGTGGCAGTATCTTCAAAATAAATAATAAGCACCCTTGCCACATAAAAACATTTAAAAGACTTGATTTAAGTTTGTTTAACAGCAAAAATCAAATAATTTGCCTAAAGGAACGCATATTTGCAAACCATCTTTGTGAAATAACTGGTTAAACGCTGGTTAATACCAGAAAAATAGCGAATAATTTTGCCAGCAGGTCACATGCAATTCATTTAAAAATTTGACAAAAATTGCAACAACTATAGGTACTGCTTCAGGTTTCATGAATCATGACAAACACCAGAGAACTATTGTTTCTACTTTCTGGGGTGCATAGGAGGTAGGACCTCTTCTAGAATTCAGAAACAGTTATAGATAATGAAGCTAGGTACTACCTACTTGCATGTTGCTCTGCCTATCACTCCGACGTTTAAGTTGTACAAAATGCCGTTGACGATTCGTCGCAAATCGTTGCTCGACTCGGCTTCGTCGAGGGCTGGTGGTTGTCTTGGTACGCGGACAGAGATCTCTGGTAATACGCTGCGATTCTTTGGTCTGGCAGCAGCCTGACATTGTAGTGACGTTGTTCTAATGCAGCCTAAAACATAATTCCATGTCAGACAAACCTACAAAAGAATGGAAGGTTAATGCTTGCGTTAGCATGAAGGTAGCCGCATTTTTTGGTAATAATATGTATGATTGTGGAAAGTGGTAAGCATGCAATAGGGCCCAGTCATCCAGAGATTTGCCAGTAGGTTACTGCAATTCATTTCAAAATTTGACAAAAAATTGCAACAACTAGGTACTGCTTCAGGTTTCACGAATCAGGACAAACACCAGAGAACTATAGTTTTAGCTTCGACCATTGCGAGCCGGAATACGCAACTAACTCAGCGCTGTATATATCCCATGCAAAGTTAAAGTAAAGGCACAGATTAATTTATACAGATTGTCTACCCCCGTGCTAGCAGGGGCTACGCGAAGCCCTCCCCCCGCAATTTTCGCGGCGTTCCCCTCACCAACAAGCTAAAATAGTTGCGCATCTGGTCGCTAGTGTCGCATACTCTCAAGTATACAAACTGTTCCAAGCAAGCTCGGTCATCGCTCTACAGTCCTTTCGCACTCATTCGCTCGTCCGCCGATAGGATCTTGGCGCTACCGCTATCCTACTGTTTCCATGCGATAGCTGCAGCAGAGTTAGAGCTAGTCCGAGCAGGCAGAAAAATGTAAACATATCCCCAAACAGATAACGTAATAACGCGCTGCTTCTTCAAAACCTGTCAACTACTTTTATAAATAACATAATAGTAATATATTGGTCTGTTAAATTCGACATTTTAATTGCATAACTCGAATGGACTTCGCCGGTTAGAATATTTTCTTTGTGACGCTTGCAGCCTATCAATTAGTCAGTTAAAACTGCAACATTTGTGAATTCAATTGAAAGTTAGCAAGCTTTTCCTGGATTTGATATCGAAAGGTGCATATGTCGCGCAAGCTTGCGTGTATGTCTGGGAGTAGTGGTGTTGGCTCTCTTTCCCAAATAGGGGGCACGACGTCACAAAGTTCAAGCAGGAAGTGGGATTTGATTATAATCAAGTAGCATGGATGGCCTCGAAGATACCTTTTTAAAAATGTGATTATTACTTTCCCAATTCCTGGCTAGGATCAGCCGGTCAATTTTTAGGTGGCATTTTGCTGCCCCACTCGCGAGTACGTATTCAGACTCGTATAAGCAAGTATATATTCCTCGCCTCGTGTGATGTCCCGAATATAAACAATAATAATTTTTCATAAGCCCCCAAAATGTTAGATGAGCATGACTGTTGCACTAGCCGCGTCACGGCGTTCAGATATTCCTTTGACACTGACTCCATGCCGCTCGGTACTGACCGTGAACCGAGAGCCGAATCTCATGTTGCGTCTCCATACTAGGTTGCATGGTCCAAAACGAGCGCATTGTTTTTGCTTTGCTCAGTTTAATGCGATTGCAATAATCTTATCTAGTGACCGAACTATCATGTGACCCTGCACTGCTTGTATGCATCTACTTTGGGGTGGATCCACTGCAGTTTATTGATAGGTATATTCATTTTCGACAAGTCTTTTTAAGAAAGCAAATATCCATTAATATGATTATTACGGCACGTGGACAGATCATCACATTCATATATTGTGGGAATTGGGTCAATAATTACCAGCGTCTGCTTAGGTATACTCTAGCAAATTGATATTGATAAAGATAAACTATGATCGCCCGAAAAAAATTCGCTCACTGAACGGCATAATGGATATAATTTCAAATTGGTTTGAAGATATCTTAGGCGATATCATAATATGGGTCCAAGGCCGGTCTGCATAATTTTTATCGCTGCTGAGCTCAGGCAATGATAACATTTCCCCATTTTGATTGAGTAAACTTGTCTGGAGCTGACTTTATAAAATATTACTCGGGTACACGAATCGAGAACGTAGTGTAATGTGTCTGGCTAGAAGAAAAAACCCTGAAAACGTTCTGAACCTACATATTCCAAATAAAGACAGACAATTCGATATAAGGATTGACCATCATCACGGAAGTTGATTTTTACAGTAAAGCACGTGATGAAATTGGTGATTGGCGTCATCCGATAAACTGCGGTACCCGGATGCGTAAAATGACTTTGGCGCCAGCGGGTGTATGACTGCGTTGAGCAAAGATAGAGATCAAATGATTGCACATTAGTGACGTTAAAAGAAGACAAAACAAGGATACGTACAAGAACAGACCTGCCGTAATTGGCGAGTCTGGCTGCGCGATGCGCGGAGTGCAAGAGAGACTCATTCCTCAGGGCGATTGCCTCGGGGTAAGAGGAGGACTGAGCGAGAGCGAGGCAACGCTATTGCAATGCTAACGCATGTTAGAGAGCTCGTTGACCGCCACAGCGCTATGGAGACCCATGCATTAGAGCCGCGGAAGCCGCTGGCGCCCGAGCCGACAAAACAAAGTCATTTTACGCTACCCATACACCGAACTAGTGCCATGCTAGAACACTGCCCAGTCTAGTATTCAAACCAAGACCAAGGCCGCAGCGTGGAGATAACATTGGATGAGCTTGGCAGCGATTGCAATGTCACAGCTAGCGTGGAAACAGAATGGTCTTTGCTCCTCTGTCTTTATGAAACATGATACTACTGTCGGTCTGTGTGATAGTCGGCTAGTGAACGTGAGGCGCTGGCCGCGATGTCAACTTCTTTCCTATAGCACTCGGATGCTTATTGCAATTCACCATTGAGAAGATATTTTCGAATGCAGTGTCTGTCCGATTTCGGCGGCACCTTTATAGCTTATGTAGGTCCTTTTGCCACTGCCAAACAATAATTCGGAGGCTAATAAAAAGAACCCAGTGTATAAAATAGAGGAATATCGGGTCCTAGCTACAGTTGTAACATCGCCAGCGGCCATCTTTCAGTTGAGCAAAATGTTCGCACCCCACCACTACTCGTGAACCGATTGCCCTGAACTCTGGCGGCCAAATGTTCAATTGATGCCACTCACTCATAGCTAGCATCGCGATGCCAACGCACCTAGGCGGGCGATTGCGGAGTTACTAGCGTCAATTTTTTGCCGTAGCCGTGCCCCCGTAAGGTAATAGATCTGTATATATCAATCTGTGGTAAAGGCCTTACCAGCTGTCATCATCGGTCAGATCAGCTCTATAACCATGATTATGCCGTTATGTATTGCTTAAAAAAATATATATATATATACTAGTTCATTCTAAATAAGACAATTGAATTTTAGCAGTAGCTAAATAATCCCCTAGTGTGTTGGTTTTAATCAGGGATCCGAACCGGAACCGGAACCAGAACCGGAACCCGATAGAACCCCTATTTCCATGGAACCAGAACCGGAATCAGAACCGTTATTCAAAAATATTGAGAACCAGAATCGGAATCAAAACCATTATTTAATTTTTTATAGAACCGGAATCGGAACCGGAATCGCTATTGGGGATCGAAAAAATATTGGTTCCTCTCAAATTCATAAAGGTTCCACAAACTTAAAAAAGCAAAATTAAATTTCAAGTTATTTCCTTCGGTGGGGAAAATGTAACATTTCAGTCGTCTGTGGCCTAGAGTGAGTTGCAACTTCGTAGAGCGATGCACTGAGTTAATTTGGTGCAGGGATTGAGTGTTCGAAGGTAAACAATTTCAGCAACATTATGCATCTGTTGCCACTTCGAAGAAGACCGCGAACAGTATTGCGTCAGCATTTGTGATTGTGGATTGACGTGACGGATCTACAGTGTGGGTGTGACATATTGTAGCAGTAAAATTACTAATAAATCGCTTAACGAAGTTGCGTAAGACATACCAAGGCATCGACGGAAATAATAATCTTTAGCGACCCGTTAACGGTACCGTAAGTAAAAAATTGGAACGCAAACTTCTAAACGTAAATCTTTCATTGGAACCTTAATTAGCACCTTTATTTTTTTTTGGAACCGATATTGGAACCTAAATTTTTATCCAAAGAACCGGAACCGAAATCGAAACCTGAATGAATTGTTTCAAAAACCGGAACCAGAACCAGAACCGATAATCAAAATATCATGGAACCAGAACCCGAACCAGAACCATAATTTGAAGTAATTCAGAACCAGAACCGGAACCAGTACAGAATATTTAAAAAATCAGAACCAGAACCGGAATCGGAACCGTTATTGATTTCGGTTCGGATCCCTGGTTTTAATGTTTACCCAGTTTTAAGATAACGCAAAAGTGGCAACAAACATCGTGAATGCAGTAAGAGCTGGCTAGGCACGCTTGTTGCCTATACCGTACCGTAGCTGTGATCGAAGGTTTTAGGCAGGTACTCCCATACTTTCAGGGTGCATAGGAGGTGCGACCTCTTCTATTTCAGAAACAGTAATAGATAATGAAGCTATGTATTACCTATTTGCATGTTGCTCTGCCTATCACTCTGACGTTTAAGTTGTAAGAAGTGCCGTTGATGATACATCGCGAAACGTTGCTCGCGACTCGGCTTCGTCGAGGGCTGGTGGTCGTCTTGGGACGCGGACAGAGTTCTCTGGTAATAAGCTGCGATTCTTTGGTCTGGCAGCAGCCTGACAGTAGTATGGACATCACTGTGGTACACATTCCATTGAACACCTGCATGGGGTGGGGGAAACATTTGACAAGGGTTTGACAGGTAATTAAGCTAAGAGGTTTCGTTTGAATGGGAACAATGGAACAGTTTGACAAGGGTTTGACAGGTTTATAACCTAAGATGTTAATTAATTTGACAGGTATATAATCTAAGAGGAGAATGGTGTAATTACGTAAATAAGGGTATGGACCTGCACAATGAGAACAAAAGAGGGTAAGGTTTCCTATGGTGCACATTCCATTGAACACCTGCAGGGGGTGGCGGAAACATTTGACAAGGGTTTGACAGGTAATTAACCCAAGTGGTTTCGTTTGAATGGGAAAAATGGAACAATTTGACAAGGGTTGGCGGGTTTATAACCTAAGATGGTAATTAATTTGACAGGTATATAATCTAAGAGGAGAATGGTGTAATTACGTAAATAAGGGTATGGACCTGCACAATGAGAACAAAAGAGGGTTGTAATGGGAACAATGGGACAGTTTGACAAGGGTTTGACAGGTACCAAAGAAGTTTGGACAAAAGCTAAGAGGATAATGGTGTAATTGGGTTTATAATTGAACAATGGAACGGTTTGACAAGGGTTTGACAGGTAAATAACCAAAGAGGGTAAGGTTTCCTTTGAATGGGAACAATGGAATAGTTTGACAAGGGTTTGACAGGTAATTAACCAAAGAGGGTAAGGTTTCCTTTGAATGGGAACAATGGAACAGTTTTACAAGGGTTTGACAGGTAATTAACCAAAGAGGGTAAGGTTTCCTTTGATGGGAACAATGGAACAGTTTGACAAGGGTTTGACAGGTAATTAACCAAAGAGGGTAAGGTTTCCTTTGAATGGGAACAATGGAACAGTTTGACAAGGGTTTGACAAGGGTATGCACCTGCCAGCGTGAGAACATAAGAGGGTAAATAATAGAGATGCGATTTTTTTTTTTCGTCGGAACGGCCCGGCCTCGGCCCGAAAAGTCTAGGTCGGGCCCGGCCCGGCCCGATAGACTCAATTTTTTTTTGGGCCCGAACCGGCCCGACTTTTTTCCGGAAAGTTCAGTCGGCCCAACAGGCCCGAAAAAGCCCGAAAAAGCCCGAAAGCCCGAAAAAGCCCGAAAGCCCGAAAAAGCCCGAAAGCCCGAAAAAGCCCGAAAGCCCGAAAAAGCCCGAAAGCCCGAAAAAGCCCGAAAACCCGAGAAAGCCCGAAAAAGCCCGAAAGCCCGCGAAAGCCCTGAAAAGCCCCAAAAAGCCCGAAAGTCCAAAAAGACCCGAAAACTTGAGAAACTCTGAAAAAGCTTGAAAGAGCCATTAACCTAAAAAGCCCGAAAGTCCGAAAGCCAGTATAAGAGCCACAAGGTCCGAAAAACCTCGCCAGCATCACGCATACGATCGCGATGTCGATCAGAAATAGCCGATGATCGGCGATTTCGAGAAACAACGACAGCAAATATTTAAAAACTATATAATAGTCACCAGAATGCTCGAATATTCCCAATATTCCTACCCTTGTTCTCAACTTATATCCCATACATATTTTTTTAGCTGTAGAGTGTGGAACCAAAATTTATAAATGGATATTTACGAAACTTTGCAGTTCCAGAGTTAATCACTTATGTAGGCAAATGATTGCAATGGTTTTCTTATGGCAATAATTATTTGTCCGCTAAGTGATTGACTCTGGAACTATGTGTAATACCAATATATTATGTATCGTCAGTCAGTGTGAATTATCGTTTTCTTTTTTGAAGCTGTTGAGTAAAATTTTGCGATATTCATGCGGAACTTAATAACCAACCCATTTTAAATAAGAAATGTTTTGCCCATCATTGAAAAAATAAAGTTATAATTTAAACACATGGTCGAATGAGTTTGGCGTTCTGCCTGCACTGTTTTCGCTACTAACAGCTACTAAGCCATGTTTTTGACTTGCGTCTTACTCTTAGTTTTACACTCGGACATATGTATTATATATTTTGTGCAAGCTTAGGGGTCCTCTTCTGTGCACCGCAACGCAATGGTGTGTTGTAGTGTACTAGGTGGACAGTAGATTATAGCATCTGGCTTCGGTTAAAGTTTTTAGTCGGCCAAGGAATCTCGGCTGAAATGCTGGGCTAACGGTGCTGTGGTCATAAAAGTTGGGATATGGGGTGCAAAAGGGGAAATATTTGCCAGTCTCCTTGTGGATGCTCTCTCGGAGAGACATCGTTTTTACCAGTGGCTCCTCACGTTTGGCGTGAAATAGCTAATTGGAAAGTGTTATTTTGTATTTTATCGCGGATTTTATCGGTATATCGGGCATGTAGATTGTAGATATCGGGCATATATGCCACTATCATGGCATCGGGCGAGGAACCGGTGAGCGAGACCGATCAGGTGTTAGTAATTGCACCAAAAAAATTGGAACAGGATGATATTGAAAAGTTAGTACGACAACATGACCCTTCAGTAGCATTAGCAACAAAACAACGTGGGAAGGCCGACGTGTGGAAGTCTTTCGCTGAAATCCTTTATAACGGTGAACCAACGGAGTTTGTCTCTTGTCAAAAATGCGAGTGTGTTTTGAAATATACGTCGAAATCAGGAAACTCACATCTAAGCAGACACGTGACTATTTGTAAGGGCAAGGAAGTGCCGAAGCCGCCCGGTGAGATAAGGTCGTTTATGAAAAGGAAAGTGCCCAACGCAATAAAAGAAAACATTGCGAACGATGCCGTTCTTTTCGTGGCACTGGATATGCGACCACTGTCTGTCAGCGATGGTGAAGGATTCCAGGTAAGACTAATAATTGAAATGTTCATCCCTTTGTTTCCTACTTTAATTAAAGTATAGTGCTATGTATCTGGATTAGTTCAATCGGAAGCGTGGACACTGTTTGACTTATGATCGTTGGTCTTATGATCGTTGGTTGGTATGATCTTATGATCGTTGGGAGGGGAAAGCAATGCGCATTATAGGGGTAGCAAATTCCAACAAATAGCCCTACTGCCTACAGTAAAACAGCTCCCATCTCGAGATAAAACTGGCATTGTCGTTATGCCGTTATCGATTCTGATGGATAAAATCCTTATTGCTGTCCGTGTCCATGTTATTTTTTAGCTTTGTAACCGAGAACGTCAAAGCCAGAGTTACGAAACCACGTGAGATTTCAGGGTAGGTAGGTAGGTAGGTAGGTAGGTAGTCGCATGCAGATTGCCGACCCTTGTAAGCTCTGCTAAGCATTGTTGTTATATCTTCGAGAGTGACAACTGACGGATCTCCTTGTAAATATATGTAGCCGCGTTGTCAATGTAAATTATACTTTTCTCGCTTTCGTCCCTCATGCGTGCTTACCTTCCCCAAAATTGGCAACAAAGGGCTGAGAGAGGGAAATAGTAGTTAGTAGGTGGAAATTTGTTACACTTGTCCAGATACATAATGTGTAAACAATGGCATTGTGTCGGTTTTGACCAGCAAATCGCGAACGAATTATAAAACAAATTATTTTTCGGTAAATTAGGCTAATTGGCACGATTTAATGTTCCAGATGTTAGCACAGTCTTTGATCGACGTGGGTGCTACATACGGAAAAGTAAGCGTCCAAGAAGTTTTACCTTGCCGTAAAACTATAACTGAGAAATATTTGCCACAGAAATTTGCAGAAATGAGAGCACATGTACAAAGGCAGCTACTTCAATCAGCTAGCAACTATGGCACTGCTTTTACCACCGACATTTGGACAGACGATCGGCAAATATCGTTCATTGCCTTGACTGCCCACCAAGTAATTGGTGAGGAGCTGCAGTCGTTTTTCTTGGCCTGTGTTCCTATTTATGAACAGAAAACTGCCCAAAACATCAGAGCGGCGGTTTATTCAATTATTAAGGAATTTTTTAACATCGGGTGTGTCGACACCCCGGACAATGAAAGCGAAATGACGCACTGGCCTAAGGAACACAATGTGGCGCTAGTTACAGACAATGGCGCTAACGTCCTGGCGGCCTTTCGTCAGCAGCCCATGGCACATTTGTCTTGTGCTGGACACAATCTTAATCTTGTCTGGGAAAATTTTGTTGTCCAACTCAAAAAAAAAGGCCCAACTCATGATGACGATGGCGACTCGGATGACGATCTGGAAGGCGAGTCAAGTGCCAAAGTAATTGCCAGTTTCTTCGAGGATGTGAAGAATTTGGTCGGATATTTTAAGCGGGCAGGCCTCAACCCAAAATTAAAAACTAGCTTGAAGCAATCAGTGCCAACTCGTTGGAACTCTAACTATACCATGCTTTTGTCGGTGATGGACAATTACGAAGGAGTAATTGATTTGTTGCGGGGCACACGTGAACTCGGCAGAGTGTACCAAATTGACGAAGAGCTCCTTAAAAGCATGGTCGAGCTTCTGAAGCCGCTTTACGATGCCACTGTTGCACTATCATCTGATAAGGAGGCAACTTTGCCCCTGGTACTTCCCTGGTACGTGAAACTTACGTGGTGCTTCGCTGCCCGCGCTGCTGATGATCGCCACATCAAGACGGCCAGAGAAATGCTCTTGAAAGGAGTGAATTTGAAGTACAAAATTCACGATTTTCACAAGGTATAAGTTTTTCCTATACATAGATTGAAGTGGATTACAGGAAAATTATACCACTCTGCTGTGGTGCAATCAAGCATGATTATCTCAAGAAAGCATTAATTCAATATCTGATCTGCAACACCAACGCTATACCTGCCAACCCCATCCCCTTTTCTACCGTCGAGCGTTTACCGTCGGACGTTGACCCGACCCTTTCACAGCAGCCTATAATACCCGACAGGATTTGTTTTCATAAATTAAATCACTTTCAAACAATATCTCGGTGAACTCTCTTGCACAGATGAACACAATTATTTTTGTAAATAGGATTTATTTTTCGATCATTAGATTTAATGTTAAGACTTTTTAAATTGAATACTATTTTCTTGCCACATATATTATATTTTATCTCTTACAGATGGCATCGGTCCTCGATCCCAGGCAAAAGAGCTTGCCTTTTATCGCAGACCGTGAAGAAAAAAGGAAAATTTACACTCTGCTGGAAGAACAGATCATCAATGTTGTTCCTGACCAAGATCCAGTAGGGCCTGCCATTGTGGCCGCCACATCCTCATTGGCACCAGCATCCGACACACTTGAACCCAGCACATCAAAGCGTCAAAAATTAAACACTGTACAATCGCTGGGCGATGAATTTTTCGATTGCGGGCAAGATGAAACACCTCAGGCAAAAACAGCTGCAGATGAGTTGGCCGATTACCTGAAATCTGCGAAGGTAACAATCCAGACCAATCCAGTTACCTACTGGCAAGAAGTGACACAGAGGAGCAATTTCCCGCGGCTTCGGCAAGTTGCTAATTTTCTTTTAGCAATCCCTGCAACAAGCACGCCAAGTGAGCGTGTTTTTTCCCTGAGTGGACACACACTTCAAAAAAGAAGAAATCGACTGAGCCCAACTGTTGTCAACAAACTACTTTTCATTAAAGGAAATTTCAAGAAAAAAAAGTCGGAGTGATAAAGACATTGTAACTTGCAAATGCCAAATGATATTGTGATTTATATGTACAGTTTTCAATTACCTATATCTGTTATGTTAATTTTTCGTTCATTCTATTTTATATTATTATTTATAATAACTTTTATTCTTGTTCACATTCAGATTCTTATTATTCTCGATATTTTTGATTATACTATACTATCATTGTTGTGTCTTGTGATGCATACTTATTTAATTTTAATGCCAATTTACATTTCCTTGTAAAGTGCAATAATTTATTACCAAAAATGTGTGTCTACTATCTGCTTAGATGGTATAGGTAATTGATTTATTATCATTAGCTAGAAATGTACTTCATCCATAATGCGTGTTGTTTGGTTTTGACAAGACATCAAATAGACAAATTAATATATTCCATAAAACTGATTGCATAATCAATTTTACAAAAAAATTCTAAAAATATTTCTTCATACCTCATGAGCATGGATGATATTGTTTTTAGGTTTACAATTTCCCTAAAATTTTTATTATGATTTATGATAATGTTCTAAATGCATTTAACTTGTCTGAAATCTACATATCACTTTTGTTCAAAATCATTTGATTTTATTAGTAGATATAGGTACTATACATAAATATGTACTATAATATGCTCTAGAGCTGATACTTTGGTTTGTCTACAAGTAAAATATGCCATGTGAAAAAGATATTTCTCCCTCAAAAATACAACAATTGAAAGAGGTCCCAGACTGCCTCTTCAAGTGATATTTACAGGCAATTAGTTGGTAAGCAGAAGCACCATATCAAATACTTTTTAGGGTACAGCACCCATATTCAAAATATTTAACTAAACAATAAAAAATTTGAAATATTATCTACTTGTGTGTCCAATGTCCACCAGGGATTTTATTCATAAAATAAACTCCTTTCCTCTTTCGTATTATCGTTATTTGCTGTGCATTGGAGCATTTTGCATTTTATGGGGTGCTTCGGTTCTTGTTTGGAGTCATTTTATCTTGCCAGGTGTGAGTAGCCATTATGTCCTTATGCCATTATGGCAAAAGGGAAATCAGTTAGAGCAGACAGGTAACGCGTTTAAGATTGAGCGGTAAACACTGAACTTTGAAAGCTACAAGTGCTAGCAAAAAGGCTCATTGTCAAAACTTCGGGGTTAAAACTTCAATGCACTCAGCTGGGGTCAGACACGTGGGTTTTATAGCTTTCTAGCCTAGAGTATCAGCGCTGAAGCAAAATGCTTTCTCAAGACCAAGAACTGATCATACATTATTATTCACTCTATTCACATCACTTAATTAATATCTAATCTTTATTCCATGTAGCCAACAAAACAGGTACAGTGATATAGATAGATGGTTAAATGAAACATATAGCCCGAAATATATCGACACAGTCCGGAAGCCCGAAAGCCCGAAAAAGCCCGAAAAAGCCCGAAAGCCCGAAAAAGCCCGAAAGCCCGAAAAAGCCCGAAAGCCCGAAAAAGCCTGAAAGCCCGAAAAAGCCCGAAACCCGAAAGCCGGGCCCGGCCGGCCCGACCCCAAATATTCTCGGCCCGGGCCCGGCCCGGGCCCGAAATCTTTTTGAGAGTTCGGCCCGAGCCCGGCCCGAAAGTCGGGCCGGGCCCGGGCCGGGCCGGGCTTTCGGGCTTTCGGGCTTTTTTTCGCATCTCTAGTAAATAATTTGCCAGGTATATAACCAAAGAGGGTTATGGGTCGGAATGCACATTTGACCGTGAGTACAAAAGAGGGAAAGGTTTCCCCCCGTGTATCCTTTGACAAGGGTCCGTATGAAAGGTAAGAGGGACAATAGCTTTTAGGCAGGAATTTTAATTAAAATATAAACTGTCTGCTACGGGATTCGAACCCCCATGAGAACATGAACCATTGCCTTAGACGGCTTGGCTAAACAGACAGTACACTTTATGAAGTAATGTTAATGCTTATGACCTTGAAATCGGGCCCGGCCGGCCCGACCCCAAATATTCTCGGCCCGGGCCCGGCCCGGGCCCGAAATCTTTTTGAGAGTTCGGCCCGAGCCCGGCCCGAAAGTCGGGCCGGGCCCGGGCCGGGCCGGGCTTTCGGGCTTTCGGGCTTTTTTTCGCATCTCTAGTAAATAATTTGCCAGGTATATAACCAAAGAGGGTTATGGGTCGGAATGCACATTTGACCGTGAGTACAAAAGTCCGTATGAAAGGTAAGAGGGACAATAGCTTTTAGGCAGGAATTTTAATTAAAATATAAACTGTCTGCTACGGGATTCGAACCCCCATGAGAACATGAACCATTGCCTTAGACGGCTTGGCTAAACAGACAGTACACTTTATGAAGTAATGTTAATGCTTATGACCTTGAAATCAGCTGTGGTAATGCTCATTTTTATGGTTCTATTTGCATCCCGCCGCTCAGTACCTTAGAAGTATCCACATTGATCAGTAAACTATGGACAAGACAACACAAGATAGTGAACCTATGGACGAAACCTCTTCTGAAGAAGATGTTGATGATAGCGATAATTGCCATCAGGCGTGTGGAACATTGGCGTGTCACCTATAGCACACAATACACATTCCATTGAACACCTGCTGGGGGGTGGGGGGGGACCTTTGACAAGGGTTTGACAGGTAATTAGTTTGTCAGGTATAGAACCAAATAAGGTAATTAGTTTATAGCACACATTGAACAGCTGCAGCCTTTAACAAGGGTTTAACAGGTAATTAACATTGAACACCTGCAGCCTTTGACAAGGGTTTGACATGTAATTTACATTGAACACCTGGACATTTGATAAGGTTTGCCAGGTATAGAACCCAAGAAGGTAATTAGTTTATAGTACACATTGAATGCCTGCAGCCTTTGACAAAGGTTAACATTGAACACCTGGACCTTGGTAATTAGTTTGCCAGGTATAGAACCCAAGAATTTAATTAGTTTGACTTAACATTGAACACCTGGACCTTGGTTGACAGGTTTGGTGAGGGTTGCCAGGTAATTAGTTTGCAACCGTGAGAACCTAAAAGGCGGAAAGGTAAGAGACCAGTTTTGACAGGTCAAAGAGAATGTGAGGTACTATAGCGGAAGGTCGCGCTAATTGAAGTTATTAGAAAGCATGTAAGCTGTCAATAAAAAAATGTAAAAACGGGGTAAAAGTATGTCAGCTGTCAAACAAAGAGCCATGAATAAATAACAATAGGTATTTGCGATCAAGTTCGGACTTGTATATTTTTTTTGTCTTGTAGGTAATGTGTTTCTAATGTGTAATTGGTCGGATAAAACTATTTGGCCTGAGGCTCCTGGGGCGGGCCCCCAGGGGTGGGCTCCTGGGGTGGGCTCCTGGGGTTGGCCCCCCGGGGTGGGGTCCTAGGGTGGGCTCCTGGGGTGGGCTCCTGGGGGGGTGGGCTCCCGGCGGCGGAGGAATGCCCCAGGCTCACATCTCACTCGTAGCGTAAATTCGCACTACGTCGCTACGTCGCCAGTTGACCATGCCGCTAGAGCGCTTGCCTACGAGCCGTGGGTCTGGAGTTTAATTCTTCGACAGTCCGTAAATTTTTGGTTTTCCGAAATTAGATTGAACTACTTCAAACATTTAATTTACGTAATCTTTTTCTTGAGATAAATTGTATTAACTATAACTAGCAGTATGGGCCCGTGCTACGCACGGTGAGTTTGTCGGGGCTTGGCCACTTCACTAATGACCTCAAAACATACAAATTCAAACTCCAAAAAAATCTGGTTTTGCGATCATGTTCTTAAAAATTCACTAAGGAAATCTCTGATGGTGGGTTGACCAGATCCCAGAGAAGAGATTCCGAGATTGAGGAGCTGCGCTCCCCAAACCCCCGGTTCACAAACAAACTGTATTCACAACACTCACAGATACACGCCTAAGCCCCACGGCATTTCCCCTGCATAATTTTGCGCCGATCTTGCAAGACGTTAATCCCCGGCAGTGCACCAAATTTGTGTGTTGCAAAAAAACAACCACGAAGCGATTTTCTGATTGTGGGGGGCTTCGCCACCCAAATCCCAGCTCTACGGACCCGACCACGTCATTTGTTTATAATTTGCGCTTTTTAGAAACTTTCCCTATTTTGCGGACGGTGGTTTTATCGGTGGTTTTCGGACTGCCAGCTTTTAATTTCGCCAGCAAATTTCGATTTGTATCCACGGAAACACTGTCTTCGTATTTACTTTACCAACCTTGCCCAAATTTTTTCCTTTCTGTACCGGTATTTTCCTATAGTTTTTCACACTAAAATGACCCTGAAACCGAACAGAACCGACCCAAAAGTAAAAAATTCGTGCGGAAAAGAATTCCGCATCTTTAGAGACCCTATAAGATCGATTTGGTACAGTCGTCGCGACGCGCATTCAAAAAGGGTGTAAATGTGGGATACATACATAGTCCGCAAATTGGGAAAAACACTGGAAATTAATTATATAGGATAAAGAATTGGTGATTACTGATTAAAATAATTATTGCACCTTGGCTCACATCTCACTCGTACCGTAAAATATCTGCGCTTCTCTTCAACATGTCTGAACCTGCGTAGAGTATTTGGGGCGATCTTTCAGTATATTGAATTCGATTTTATGTCGCCATCCAGAATGTTTCACGCCAAAAATGCCATCTAGTAGTGAATCGTACAACTAAAATCGCGGCAATGTTTAATTATTTATTAAGTAATCAATCATTATTAACTCTAGCCTTAAAATGTACTAGCTTGTTTAAACATAGTCAAGTTAAAAAATATAGTCATTTATTCAAAAGTCAAAAGATGTACCATTCATTGTCAAAGAATATGATATGCTCTTTTTAATCTTATTTAAATTACGAAAGCTCGTAATTGGCTATTTATTTTATTATTATGTACACAAATTAGCCTCCCAAAAGTGTTGTCCATTCCGGGAAAGTTGGGGACCCGGGTTCAAATCCCGGAATGGACAACACTTTTGGGAGGCTAATTTGTGTACATAATAATAAAATATGATATGCGTTTTTATTTTTATTGATCAACTTGTACACGCTTTATCTGAATAAATTACCATATTTTTAAAAATAGTAGATAACTTAGATCCAGAGATCACTATGAATGATTAACTTTTAAATATACTTTTCCGACTTAACTATATTCTACTTAAAAGTTGTTAGCAAACTATACGTTAAATTATTAGTGCTCAGTGACAGGTTTGAATATGCTCATGAACAAATTCCTGATAATTTTTATTTTTATCGTTTATAATAATGTAGGGTAACAACAATCCATGAATGACGGGAAAAAAATAGTCTTATAAATATATTTTAATAATACATATATAGTCAAAAAAAAAACGACATCTCGTTCATTGACAATGAATGTGTATTCGTTATAATTCAGTATTTTTAAATCGACTATGCTAATCCTGAAAGTAAGTAATTTTACACAAAATTATGGCCAATGTAGACTAGTGGTTCATATTTTGGACAAACCACTCAAAAATTTTAAAATAAATACGGTAGCGCCGGCGGCTGCGGCGACGGGAATTTCCCCAGACTTGAGTATAATATTCTAAAGGACTATTGCCCTCCATAAAATCTTAGCGCCGGCCGTTGTCGACGACAAATACACAGACAGGCTGCTGTCGAGAGTAGAAAAAAAAACAGCAGGATGGTGTAGGATCATTAAATATTTTTTTCGCTCAACGTTTTAAAGTCTCCAGATTGCCTTGTTTAAAAAATTAAAAGGATGCTGATACGGGTTAATTACCTGTCAAATTCCGTTAGATTTGTACATTCCACCCCTGGTAGGTATTTAATGGACCTTTGTTAGCCGGATTGTGGGTGCTGGAGCGGAGTAAGTAGCGGTTGGGTAATGACTAGTAAAATCTTGTCTATGTGTTGAAAAAAATACATTTTTTTTTGCCGACTAACGGTATCGTAAGCGATTTCTATGATCAAGAAGGTAAATCTTTGATTTTTTATTGAAACACCGAGAGAGGGAATGATTGAGCCCCTGGGTAGAAGCGGTATCCAGGGGTAAAAGTCTGCTACTTTTACAAATAACAAATAGACGTATTTTTCATGGCGAATAAATCAATATATAATTATACTACATTTCTTCTTCTTATATGACAAGTTTGAGAACATTGAAAAGTATATCGAAAATAATAATTATGCTTTTCTTGTCCACTTTTATTTAAATATCTCTGTAGTTCTTAGAGTTCTCTTTACCTTAGTTATAGATAATAAGATGATTAAAGTAACGTATAACTTTAAATTAGCTGAAACATCTTTTGCATCATATCTTCGTTTATATCATATCTACGTCTTGACGTACGGTACCTCACTTTTACAAGAATTGTAAAAATAAAACAAAATACAAATTATGCTGCGTTGAAACGTAACTCTACGTGCTGTTATACGAAACAATTGTGGCTACGTAGATGGTTACAATTTCTATTCACACGTTTTTTTTAATGACTGCGTTTTATGCATAAAATCAATTAACTTCATTGAGTCGTCGTAGATAATTACAAAACAAGTATCTTGTAAAACGAACTCATGTCCATAACCAGGCATACCGAACTTGATATTGCCATTGAAAATTTGTCCTACAAGGTTTTTGTTGTAAGCTCTAACACTGTCTTCAGGCTTTTGCCCTGGTGTGTGGCTCGGATGCTTTTTCTCAAATAATAAATGTAGCAGTGCGACTTAACTCTTATATTTCAGGTTGATACATTTCCGTGTATAGCGACCACAGGTTAGCGATGCCCGCCTCCATTTCAATAATACGAGCAACATTGTCTTCACCTATATAAGCAGTTTGAAGAATATTCAATGATCGTTTGTAATTCGTCACTTTTAACAGTATGACTGGTGATTTTTTGCAAGTGGTACAGGCCTGATTAAATGAGATCCGCTACGGACACTTTCGGGAATAGCATCATTGTCCGATTCGTAGAGTTCTCTATACATCTTCTTCAGGAGACTGTCAAATTCGTACCATTGGTCCCTTTTAAAATGAAGACACTGATTTTCTCCGCAACGAAGACTCATTGTTGGTACGAAACTACAAAATGTAAAAGTTCAAACCAAAAACCACTCGCGTTAATTGATTTTCACTTGTATCAAGACTTATATGGCTTTGAAGCAAACCGCAGTATAATCCATGAACATAATTACGAGACGCAACATTGCGCAGCTTTTTTCAAAAAGTAAAGTGTGAACGTTGACTAACAATTGTAATGTTTACGTTGACACTCCATATTTTCACGAGAGCTGTGTGTTAACTGACGTTTGAGGCTTTACTCAGTCAATTTAACTTTAAAACCCCCTCCCTTCCTGAGAACACGTCGAAACATGTATAAAAAAAACATGTATTGCACTATAAATATTCTGTGAAGAAATTTAACCCAACTAGTCTCTATAATGATCAGCATACAATACTGTCGCGACAATACAAGTTCGAGCCTGTATACCAAGACAGCAAATTCACAGCACAGGTGCATCGCTCAATGCATCAGTCAAATCATTCGCCGCCATATAGTTGAACGTGTGCCAGAAAAGTATTTATAAAATTGGGCATTTACATTGTACATTTAAAAGAAAGAAAAAAAATATATAGATTCAAGTGACAAGACACAAATAAACATGTAAGTAATTTTTATCGCTGTGTACCACAATTCAAAATTGAAACACCTTGCCATATTCATGAATTTAATCTTCATTTCTGAAAATTAATTCATGCATACATTTTTGTTTTAGATAGATTTATTGAACAAGTTGGGCGGTGTTGAACCTAAGACCGCATGACAGCTCATCGACCTTGCCGTGGACGAGCGATACAATATCGACAAATGGGTAACAGTAAGTTCAAAATATTCAGGGGTAAAAAAGAAATTAGGTAGTTACCATGAAACAGCATTGCTAGAATTCGTGGAGAATTAGAGTTTAATTGTTAATGTATAAATAAATAAATACCTTATGTGTTCTAGTACACACATCTAGTACAATCTAGTGGGTTATTTATGTGTAAATGCAACATTGAAAACGTAATTTTACACAGCTAAATATGAAACGCGATGAATATCATAGTTGATGGGCGCTAAGCATTGTATTCTCCGTTAGACTAAGGGTATATGGTGGGGGTGCTAGCTCCTATAAAAGAGAGGGTGATCGCCATCCCCAGAGACAGACCATACGAGAACGAGAAGAAACAGACACACCTATACGTTTCAAGAGACATGGACAACTTTTTTCGGTGAGTTTAAAAAAAGAATCTTTGTTATTCCTTACGCAAAAAATTTATCTGGAAACATATTTTCTTACTTGTTTCGAAAAAAATCTAAGTTTGTTTATAATTCACCATTTAATAAAATCACTATACATAGTTCATTAGACTTAAAAAAGAAACGCTTTTACATAACTTTTACAATTTTACAACTTTTATATGATTTGTGTGTTATCGTCTCAAGCTTCTAAAACGTAAATTTATTAGTCATTTAATAAAATATCAATAAATACATTTTACGACATTATGTGTCAAATAAAAGTGTTTTTGAGTTTCTTGAGAATTGCTACAAATTGGTTCCGTAGTTATTGTACCTCAGCGAATCGTGCACAACAACCACAATTAGTTTTCCAGACTTTACCATAAATACATAAATATTTTTCAAACACATGATAATCTATCCCGAATGTGTTCTATTAATACTAAACATTTTCGAGCTATCATTCGTTCATTTTCGTTCATTCATAAGCTTTAGAATTTGTACTTCGTCAATATTTAGTGCACAGTACCTAGACGGAATCGTTGAAGAGTACAATAATAATGTACAAATGGATTTTTTTCGGCTTTGAGAGAAAGCGTTCCATTAAGAGACTCTCTGAAAAGTCTACTTCTTTAAAACAACATATTGTAATTCATTTAATTTCATTTAACAACAGATATGGAGAACAAGAGGCGACGCGTGCTTTTTCATGAGGAGGAGCCGAGCACAACCCGACCCAAATTTCCCACGAGCACCCGGCGGCAGAAGAGTACTCAACGCATGGAGGAACATTTCGTACAACGGCCTACAACTCTCGCTGGCCCGGAGAAGCTCTGGGGGTATAATTGGTGATGGTGATCTTCCGAAGAGCTCCTCCAAACGTTGAGCCCTCTTCTGCCGTCGGGTGCGACCACGAACAACCGACTGCATGCAATTCTCGATGGCCCAAAGAAACTGTACGGGCCGTGTATGTGACGGTAATTCATGGTGAATATTGGACATCAAATCAACAGTTTTACTTCCTTTGATGAATGAAGCTCGTTTTAAAAGTCCCGTATTATCTTTGAAATCGTTGAATTTTCCTGCAGTATCTTTATACCAAAGTCCTGCCGTCAAATGCGACGTTTTTGCGGAACGACCGTAGTTAAGCAGAGATTCGATATACGCTCTTATACCATATTATGTGTTGGAAGGCGACAATATTTGTTTTCCATTCAATGTGACTTCAACTTGCGAGAACAGCGAGTGGATCCAGTTGTTCACAGGGGCTGTTACATTAGTTTTCTCATCGCCCGTTGAAAGATTATTGCCATCACTTTTAGTGACCTTAGCATGTAGATGTAATTCGGTGTGCGCCAAATCGATCAACTCTTCTCCACTGCCACCAATCACGAACTCAAATTGAGAGCTTTTTACCAAAGACGCCACTAGTTTGTAAGCGACTGTGTAACCATACTCGATAGCTGCCTGCGTCAGTGGCGTAGCGAATAAATCCAATTAAGACTTCATGGCTTCCATTGAATTGCTGTGTATCACGGACATCTTCTTATTCGAAAATATCTCGAAGTTTCCTCGATAGCTTTGGTTTTTTGAAATTTTTCTTCCGTCTAGAAGTAGGAGATTTCCTCTTCTTTTTCACAACCTTTCCTCCTCGATCGCTCGCCACCAACATAAGTGTTCGCTGTTGTTTCATGCGTTTAAGTCCAGCTCCTTGCATTCGCGTTAGTTTATCTTCAGCTTTTCGCTTCAAGTTTGAACCCGCTTCCTTCAATCTAGTTTCAAAAGATTTTCGTGTGTTTTTTCTCTCCATCAAATCATTTGCAAAATTGAGACCAGATGTTAATCCTTCTTGAGCAAGAGATCTTGCACCACTCTTGAATATTGGTACGGCTAGACGCCACATACTTTTCAAAAATGATGCCAATCCATATCCACGTTGAAATTTAGCTCCATGGTATATGTTCATTCCGGATCCACGTTGATTTTCAAAATAATGGATGTAGCGATCATTGTAGCTGTTGTTGCGATGACACATTTTCGCATCTTCTCACGAGGATGACGAAGACGACGAAAATGAAGTACAACCGTGAGAACCTCTGCACCGAATGTGATTGGATTGCCAAAAACATCTCTTTTATCTACAGTAATCGATGTAAACTCTCGTTTTGAAACCGGAAAGTACATTGGTGGATTGAATGACAGTGAGTTTGTCCCACCGTACTTTTCGTTATAAAAGAGCTTATCAAAGTTAACAATTATAAGAATAATTAATTAATTAATTAATTATTATAAATATATATATATATATAAATTTAATTAATAAATAAATTATTATATAATATCTATATATATATATACATATATATATATATATATATATATATATATATATATATATATATATATATATATATATATATATATATATATATATATATATATATATATATATATATATATATATATATATATATATATATATATATATATATATATATATATATATATATATATATATATATATATATATATATATATATATATATATATATATATATATATATATATATATATATATATATATATATATATATATATATATATATATATATATATATATATATATATATATATATATATATATATATATATATATATATATATATATATATATATATATATATATATATATATATATATATATATATATATATATATATATATATATATATATATATATATATATATATATATATATATATATATATATGCACGGGAGAACTTAAATAAATAATTTATAATAAAGTTTTTTCATTTGACATTAAAAAAAATGAAAAAACTTTATTTTAAAATATTTGATTACTTAATATATTTAATTAATGGTTTTTTTAGTAAAATCATTAATTGAGAATAACGTTTTGTTTATTTATAAAATTGTAGAAAACTAAATTTTTCTGCCAATGGTTAAGTTTATTTTTAAATAAAAAAATTAGCCAAATAATTTTTTATTTAAACATCAAAATTTACAGGGAGGAAATTTTATACCGAACCATTACTTTTTTTTTATGTTGGTATTTCTTTTTATAAAGTTTGTACTTAATAAATTTCTTAAATAATTTGATTAAGTGTCAGGTATAAGTTAGTTTATTTTTTATTTAAACTTTAAAAGTTTTATTCTTACTTAAAAATTTACTTAAATTTTGTTTCACATGTAGGTTTTTGCGTGATTTTACACTGTTCTTAAGGAATTGGGTATTCATTTTATTCGCAGTGTTTAATATTACTAATTAAAGAAATTAAGAATTAGCTATAGTTTTTAGTTCCGGCAAAAGTCGTGCCAGCCGCCGCGGTTATACGGAGGGAGCAAGTAAATCTTATTAGCTTATAGGTATACGTTGTAACGATTAATGGTTTTGTTAGCCAGTCATATTGCTTATGGTAGTCTTTCCTGTCTACGTAACCCGAGGTTACCTGCTCGGTGCTGCGAGTCGGTAGGGTCAGTCGTCCTCCAGCATTGACGAGTTTGTGAGCTTGCCTTTCGTCATTTGCTTGGGTGTTTTGGTCGTACATTAAATACTTGTTTCGTTCACTTCAGTCCATTCTATTTATCTTTTACCTGTGAATCCCGAACATCGCTACATGGTAGCAGAGCGTGGTTATCGAGTTTTGATTTTAACTGTTTCGATATTCGGGACCTCTCCGTCAAAATGAACAATCCAGAAATGTTGAAGAATCAAGTTGAGACCCTTACTGCAGCGCTCGACAACGCGTTGAAACGTATCGAGGAGCTTGAAAACGGGAACAGCAAGGACACCGATATCACGAAGCCGAACCTCGGGAGAAAGGATGCGGTAAGCAACATTACGCCCTTCGACCAGGCTAGCCCAAGAAACATTATTGATTTCATCGCTACTGTTGATGGCATCCACCAAATATTTGGGGCAAACGACAAGAATTTCTTGTCAGAATTATTCACGAAATGTCAGGGTGAGCTAGCGTTGTGGTGGGCCAGGACGGTCCCACGCGCGCAAAACTGGACTGAAATGAAGTCGCTGATAATCAAAGAATTTTTCAACCCGCTTCTGCTGGAAACGGTAATTTCAGAAGAAGAGCATCGCTTCCAACGACCAAACGAAACGCTCAGACAATTTGTACTCAGCGTAGAATCAGCCGCCAAAGCACTGAATTTGGGGATCGGAGAAGCGAAATTAACCAATATGATATTGTCACGCATTAACCCGATGACCTTCAGTCTGCTGCGTTATGGCGAGCCGCCTAACACGATCCTGCGGCTACTTCAACTGGCTGGCGACGTGGATGGAGCGCTTTTACGACATCACCAATACATGATCGCCGCCAGCAACTTGTCGCCACCAATGCCTCAAACCTCCGTCGGTCCATCGCAGCAAAACCCCGTCATCGGCAGCGAGTTGGTCAGCGCCCCATCATCCCGGGGGAGCATCACGCAGCGACCCGCCACGTGTCATCGATGCGGCGTCGTCGGGCACACCGGCGATCGATGCACTGGGTCGAAATAGCAATCAACAGGGCGAGGACCGGGCCACCGAAGCAACATCCAACAGACAACGAGATGTAACTATGCCAGATCCCAGAATAAAATCCAACCCCCCCTCCAACCCATCTTGAGAAAACCATTTATTGCCGATTGCCCTCCTCGCCAAGAATTGTATTGTTTTTTATCTCAATCGCCCTCTCCAGATTTTAAACAACTTGTCGTAGAGTTTAGTGACGTAATCAACGAGAAATTGGGTCGTACCCATTTGATCGATTACCAGCTAGAGACGACGGACGATATCCCCGTTCGAGTACCCCCCTTCGGTATGTCCCCCCCTCAGTTGGCTAAAATGCAGGTCATTATCGACAAATACCTGAAAGATGGTCTTATTCGGAAGTCTACCTCTCCCTATAGCGCACCCGCCTTTTTGGTGAGCAAGCCTAACAGCGAAAAGGTTCGCCTAGTGGTCGATTATCGTCGTTTGAACCAGAAGGTCACTATGGAGAATTTCCCCATGCCTACTATCGAATCTGTGTTCCAGCAACTTCACGGAGCTAGATATTTCACTCTGCTTGATTTGAACTCTGCTTTCCACCAGGTACCCCTCGATGATTCCTCTAGGAGGAAAACTGCCTTCTCCACCCCCCGAAATCAGTACGAGTTCAACTACCTCCCGTTTGGTTTGTCCATCTCTAGTTCGGTTTTCTGCCGACTCGTTGATGCTGTATTAGGAGACATTAAATACAAATACGTGTTCCCTTACGTCGATGATTTGTGCATCTATTCTAACACTATCGAAGAGCATTGGTTGCACGTACGCGAGGTCCTTGTGCGTTTACGAGCGGCCAACCTGACCATTAACCCCCTTAAAATATCGATGGCGCAGAAATCGGTTAAATTCCTCGGTTTCATTGTGTCCGATAAAGGCCTAAGTACCGACCCTCAAAAGGTTGCTGACATTCTAAAAATAAAGGCCACGAGGAACGTAGCGGCATTAACCCGTTTAATGGGGATGGTATCGTTCTATAATAGATTTATACCTAATCACTCGGCTATCTGTTCTGTACTCAATCGCCTGCGGCGAAAGAATGTCGATTTTGTCTGGACTGAGGTCGAACAGTCTGCCTTCGACCAGCTTCGTCACGCGTTAACGTCCCCTCCCTTATTGCATTTCGCTGATTTTTAAAACACCTTCACGCTCTCGGTAGACGCCAGTAAGGTTGGCCTGGGCGCTGCGTTACAGCAACGAGGTCCGGACGGCAAACTTGTCCCCATAGCTTATGCCAGTAGGTCTCTCAGCCCTGCCAAGCTAAGTACTCGCCTTACGAACTAGAATGCCTTGGAGCTGTATTCGGAGTCGAAAGGTTCCATAGCTACTTGGAGTGCAGAGAGTTTGTTCTCGAAACGGATAATGCCGCTCTGTCTTGGTTGTTGACCTCGCCCCAGCGCCCTGACAAGTTAGCTAGATGGGTACTGCGTCTTGCTCGCTACAAGTTTCGTCTGAAACATGTGCAAGGGGTGGATAATGTTGTGGCTGATTGTCTCAGTCGTTTGTTTTCTGAGCAGCCGCAGGAGGAGGTCAGTGAGAAAACTGCCGTTTCTAGTTTTGCCCTTTTCCAATTCCCCACCTTACTCAATTCAGTTTCCGACGAGCAAGACGCCGACGTAGAATTGGGTGCCATCAAAAGAGACCTTAGGAACAATACCCCGAGAGAACAGTATTCGTTGTCCGGGAATACTCTCATGTTCAAACCCAACCCAAATGAGAGTAGGAAAGTTGTTGTGCCTAGCGAATTAAAAACTCCTCTGTTGAAAATTTTCCATGACTCACCGTTGTCAGGACATCTAGGGCAATTTAAAACTTATAATAAAATAAAAAAGGATTCTTCTGGTGCCATATGCGCCGGGACGTTTTTCATTACGTTCGAACGTGCGCGAAGTGTCAGAAGGCCAAGCCTAGAAATACCGGTCCTGTCGGTCACATGGCGTCGACCCCTGCCACGTTTAGTAATGAGAAGTTGTTTATTGATTATTTCGGGCCCCTTCCGTCTTCTTCTGGACGAGACGTTCACATCCTGGTCATCGTCGATGCATTTTACAAATGGGTGGAAATGTTCCCGGTGAGAAGCATTAGTGCTTCCAAAACGAACGATTTGCTTATTTCTGAGATATTTCTACGCTATGGGCCACCAAAGTTTATAGTTTCCGACAATGCATCCATTTTTCGTTCTAAAAGATTCCAAGAAATGTGCCTCTCTTTGGGTATTGAACACATTAAAACCACTCCCTACCACCCCCAGGCCAACATTGTCGAACGTGTTAATCGGAACCTAAAGTATGCCCTGTCCATCTATGTCGATCACGATCACACCACGTGGGACCTTTTCCTCCCTTACCTGCGATACGCTTTCAATTCCTCCGTGCACGAGACCACCATGAACTCTCCTGGAAAGTTATTCCTCGCCCATGACCTGTCTGACCCCAAAGGAACGCCTGGAAGATCGACGCCTTGCTCCATGGCGACACCCGGCAAGCCGACCAGCATACCGCCAAGGAGGTGCGAGATGTCGCCACTGCCGCTAGCCGTTTGGCCCACCAAAGAATGGCCAAACATTACAACTCGGATCGCCGCCAGCACAATTTCCGGGTGGGTCAACTCGTGGTGGCCGAAACACATCCTCAAAGCGCCGCCGGAACCAGCACTACATCCAAATTTAGTCCCCGCTGGTCACGACCTATGAAGATCCTCCGCGTCACTTCGCCGGTAAATTTAGAATGCGAAGAAGTTGACTCAGGGCGCATCAAACGAGTCCACGTAGCGCAATGCAAACATTATTTCGCCAGGCAATAATTTAAATTGCCATTAATTTATGCCTTGTCTGCCTTGATTTCTACCTGTTTGTTTTGTTTACCTTATTCTTGATGTTATTAAGTATTGTTTGTTATCTTTTGATTTTGCCTTTTTCTCGATTAAAATTGTTCTTGTTGTTTCTCCTTCCTTCCCTAGAGCGGGGGAGGATGTAACGATTAATGGTTTTGTTAGCCAGTCATAATGCTTAGGGTAGTCTTTCCTGTCTACGTAACCCGAGGTTACCTGCTCGGTGCTGCGAGTCGGTAGGGTCAGTCGTCCTCCAGCATTGACGAGTTTGTGAGCTTGCCTTTCGTCATTTGCTTGGGTGTTTTGGTCGTACATTAAATACTTGTTTCGTTCACTTCAGTCCATTCTATTTATCTTTTACCTGTGAATCCCGAACATCGCTACAACGTTAAGATTAAAAATTAATAATAAGTTTATTACGTGAAATTTTAAACTTAAATGATTTTTTTTATAATGTTGAGGCTATGAAATTTAAATAATAAACGAGGATTAGATACCATTTTATTTTAAATGTAAATTGTATAAGCTTGAGTAGTAATAGTTATGTTCTTGAAAGTAAAAGAATATGGCGGTGTTTTGGCCTTTTCAGAGGAACCTCTCCCGTAATCGATAATCCACGTTAAACCTTACTTATTTTTGTTAACAGCTTGTATACCGCCGTCGTCAGAATGTCCTAAGAAGGGTTTAATTTTCTTGAATTTTTATTAAAAATGATGTCAGGTCAAGGTGAAGCTTACGAATAAGTGGAGATGGGTTACAATAAATTTATTTATAACGGATAAAATCTTGAAATAGATTTTTGAAGGTGGATTTGATGGTAATTAACTTAATTAAATTAATTTGATTTTAGCTCTAAAACATGCACACATCGCCCGTCGCTTTCGTTAATTAAGGCGAGATAAGTCGTAACATAGTAGGTGTACCGGAACGTGTACCTGGAAAGTCAGAATAGAGCTTGATTAGTTAAGCATTTCATTTACACTGAAAATACACTGTGCAATTCAGTTTATTCTGAAAAATTTTAGCTTTATTTATTTGTTTCAAGGATTATTTTTAATTCAATTATTTTTAATAATAAAAGTTTTTGTATAGAATATAGATAAAATTATTTGTGTGGTAGGTTAATTGTATCGTGAGAGGTTTTTTGAAATATTTTGAAAATATATTTTATTAAAAGTAGGATAATTTCTGTACCTTGTGTATCAGGGTCTAATAAAAAAATTATAATTATTTATATTTTCCCCGATTTGAAAAGAGCTAAATAAATATGTTAGTTAATGTGGAATAATTATTAATAATATTTATTTATAATAATATAAATATTTAATAAATATTAATTTATTAATTCATTAATTAATATTAATAATAAAGAAGGCCTCATCCTTTTTCCAAACCATCCGGAAATTAATATGGAATAAGGAGTTCCCTACTAAATGTAAACTAATAATTTACGAAATGTATTATTTGCCTATATTAACATACTCAGCAGTAACTTGGAACATGGGAGGTAAAGAAGAGAGTCAGTTGCAGGCAGCAGAGATGAAGTTTTTGAGAAGTGTGAAGGGAGTGACAAAAATGGACAAGGTGCAAAGCAGTATTATCAGGAAAGATTTAGGAGTGGAAAGGTTAGGATTTAAGCTGGGAAGAGAGAGATTTCGATGGTTCGGGCATATGAAAAGCATGCACACAAAGAGAATACCTAGGCGGGAGTTTGAAGCAACTGTTGGGAGTAGAAGAAGGGTGGGGAGACCGAGATTTAAATGGATTGGAAGGATTAAATATGATTTAGAGGAGAGAGGTATCGACTGGAAGGAAGTGGAAAGAAATGAATTGTGGAATGAGAAGAAGTTATGGGGAACAACCATTGAAAAATGCGAGAAAGAAGAGGAAGAAGAAAGTGGAAATAAATAATGAATGAAGGAAGGAAAAGATTAGAGGCGTCAGGCGTGGCTGGCCGGCTTCGTATTTGTGTCGAGCCTATATTAATGTCTGTACCTATCTTATAGTTAATAATGACAATAAAACGATTATTATTATTATTTATTTAGTAATGAAACTTTATCCGTTCTTTAAGATACCTGGTTTTCTAAGAAATGAATTTAATTCAGGTTTTTAGTAGAATTAATTTAATTTATATAATTACTTATTATTAAAGACTAATATTTTGGGAATAAGCTTCAGAAAAGGTTTTATAATTTTATAATTTTTAAAAATTTTATAGGCCTAGAATTTGCCATCTATTAAAGGATGTTATAATTTAATTTTTTGAAATAAATATTTTCTTAAAATTTAAGTTTTATATTAGAACGACTTATTTAATTTTAAAATAATTGTGATAATGATAAAATTAATATAAAAATTGTTTCTATTATTTTTTTGTGTTAGGTTACATTCAGGAATTAGGCAAATTAATACTCGCCTGTTTAACAAAAACATGTCTTCTTGAATAAAATTTGAAGTCTGACCTGCCCTCTGAATTTTATATTTAAAGGGCCGCGGTATTTTGACCGTGCAAAGGAGGCATAATCATTAGTCTTTTAATTGAAGGCTAGAACGAATGGTTGGACGAGGTATTGACTGTCTCGGTGTGATTGATATTAGAATTTAACTTTTAAGTTAAAAGGCTTAAATGTTTTTAGAGGACGAGAAGACCCTATAGAGCTTTATATTTATAAATTATTATTTATTTAGTGAAATTTTTTTAATAGTTGAAAAAGTATTTTGTTGGGGTGACAGGAAGATAAAAAAAACTCTTTTTAGTTTATTTACATTGATATATGAATTTTTGATCCATTATTATTGATTATAAGACTAAGTTACCTTAGGGATAACAGCGTAATCTTTTTCGAGAGTTCTTATCGACAAAAAGGGTTGCGACCTCGATGTTGGATTAAGGGTAATTTTGGGTGTAGATGTTCAAAGTTTAGGTCTGTTCGACCTTTAGATCCTTACATGATCTGAGTTCAGACCGGTGTAAGCCAGGTAGGTTTCTATCCTGAAATTTATAATGATGTTTTAGTACGAAAGGACCAAGCATTGGGAAATTTTTTCTTTTTTTGTTGATTAATATTAACAGTTTTCTAGTTTGGCAGATAAGTGTAATGAATTTAGAATTCATTTATGTAAATAAATATTACAGATAGAACTTGTTTATATATGATTTATTTCTTCCTTTGATTAGTAGATTAATTTTAGTTATTTGTGTTTTGGTGGGGGTTGCTTTTTTGACTTTGCTGGAGCGTAAGGTTTTAGGTTATATCCAAATTCGTATAGGTCCAAATAAAGTAGGGTTTGCTGGAATTCCTCAAACTTTTTGTGATGCTATTAAATTATTAACAAAGGAACAAACGTATCCTGTTTTGTCTAATTATTTACCTTATTATTTTTCTCCAGTATTTAGTTTATTTTTATCTTTATTAGTTTGGATAATTATGCCATATGGAACAGGCTTATATATACATTTAATTTGGGGTTAATTTTTTTCTTGGCCTGTACAAGTTTAGGAGTTTATACTGTAAATAATTGCTGGTTGATCTTCTAATTCAAACTATGCTTTGTAGGGGGGTTTACGGGCGGTGGCTCAAACAATTTCATACGAAGTAAGTTTAGCTTTAATTTTGTTGTCTTTTGTGTTCTTAATCGGGGGTTATTCTGTTATCGAATTATACCATTATCAAGAAACAATTTGGTTTCTCTTTTTAACTTTTCCTTTAGCTTTAAGTTGATTTGCTTCATGTTTGGCAGAAACTAATCGTACTCCTTTTGATTTTGCTGAAGGTGAATCAGAACTTGTTTCAGGGTTTAATGTTGAGTATAGAAGAGGGGGTTTTGCGTTGATTTTTTTAGCTGAATATGCAAGAATTCTATTTATGAGTATATTGTTTTGTGCCATTTTTTTTAGTTTAATTTTTTATGTTAAATTGACGTTCGTTTCTTTCATATTTATTTGGGCTCGAGGGACATTACCTCGTTTCCGTTATGATAAATTGATATATTTAGCTTGAAAGAGTTTTTTACCCCTTTCATTAAATTATTTATTTATATTTGGGGGATTAAGATTATTTTTTGCTTCTCTTTTATTTTAATGCACAGTTTTAAGTGGGTAAATGTTTTTTCCTTTTAAAAGTTAATAGAAGAATTAAACTTCTGTCTTATGTTTTCAAAACATATGCTTAACGTAAAGCTTCTTAACTAGTTTAAGAGTTTATCTCAAATTTTGAATATCAATGGGTTGAGAATATGGTATAGAACTGTAAGAATTTGTCCAACTAATACGTAAGGGTCTTCAACAGGTCGGGCACCAATTCATGTTAATAAAATTACAATAACTAATAAAGATCAGAATAATACTTGATTGATTGGGTAAAATTGTGTTCCTCGAAAGTTTCTTTTGTTAGTGAATGGAAGAATAATTAAAATGGCAATAGAAAGAACTAAAGCAATAACTCCCCCAAGTTTGTAAGGAATTGATCGTAAAATAGCGTAGGCAAATAAAAAGTATCATTCTGGTTGAATATGAACAGGAGTTACTAGGGGATTTGCAGGTGTGAAATTATCTGGATCTCCTAGTAAATAGGGGTCTAGAAGGGTTAATACAGTTAAAATCATAATTAATACTAAAAATCCTACAATATCCTTGAAAGTGAAGTAAGAGTGGAAGGGGATTTTGTCGATGTCTCTATTTAATCCTAAAGGGTTATTAGATCCTGTTTGGTGTAAGAATAACAAATGGGTTATTGTAGCTGCGGCTACAACAAAAGGGAGAAGAAAGTGGATAGTAAAAAATCGAGTAAGGGTAGCGTTATCAACGGCAAATCCTCCTCATACTCATTGAACTAAGTCTACTCCTAGGTAGGGAACAGCTGATAGAAGGTTAGTTATTACAGAAAATAATTACCCCTACTATTCATGTATGTAAATACATGTAAGATCAATAATATATACCTCGACCAATGTGTAAATAGATGCAGATAAAAAAGAAAGATGGTTAGCGTGAAGGGTTCGTAGTAGTCACCCATAATTTACATCCCGACAAATGTGGGCAACTCTATTGAAAGCTAAATCAATGTGAGCAGTATAGTGTATAGGATGTTGAGTGTAGCGATCGCGTGCAGTCGTGTGCGTTTCGCGCTCCCCAAACATCAGGTTTTATTGCGAGTTCTCCGTGTGAAAGTGAACCGGAAATGGTGAATACAATTGCATTCTGGGCACAGTGAGGGTTATGTTTTGTGAAAATAGTGATTAAGCGCATCAGTTGGGTACAATTAGCGAAAGACAAGAGTGCGATTGCACGTAACAGTGTATTATAGAGATGCCAGTCTCAGCGGCGACAACAAGTGCTAGAGGGTGTACCCCTTCAGTGTTGCCCATTGGGCTGTGTCAACATGCAGTCCTCCAGAATTCCTGCGCCTCGCCCCAATAAGCGCACCGAAGCTTTTGTAGTGGTCCCATCTGACTTCCCGGCTCTCCCAAGCCGGCAACGTCGGTCGACGCGCAGTCAGCCCCCCGGCACAGCCGCCAGCCAAAGCCAGAGCCAGACCACCCACGTGGCCTCTGCCACCCTCGCCTGCAGCCAGACCACAAGCGATGGAAGGGGAGGTCGCGACACCTTTCTACAGACAAAACCGCAAGTAAGAGATGATGAGATTAACACTCTTATAGACAACGCGGTTCAGGCGGCTTTTACCCCAGCCACTGAAAAGAAGAGACACTCGGAACGCCGAGCGTCCAAATCGCCGTCGTCGGCCGAACTATCCCCGGCCAAAAAACGAAGGCAATTCCGCCACGCCGAACTGCCCCCACTGCACACCTCGAACCAATTCGAGGTGTTGTCCGACTCCGATTCGTGCATGGACACCGAATCGGAAGCGGAGAATGAGGAAGACACTGATTCGCAGCCACAGCCAACGACGCAGCCACAGAAGAAAAGGCGCATAGTTCCCATATGCGTTAAGAACTTCAGGACGCACAGGGAACTGCTGAATCTTCTCAAGAAAGTGAGCCCGTCCGCAGAGGCATTCACCGTCACCCCCAGACGCGAATTCTCTAAGGTCATCCCTAGCAACATCAATTACTACATGACGCTGACGTCCTTACTAGATGCCAGGAAAGTAGAGTATTACACATACTCTACAGAGACTAGCGCATCAAAGCGCTTTATTCTGCGAGGTTCCCATTCAACGCCGACCCAGCAGACATCAAGCTGGAGTTAATAGAACGCGGCTACGATGTCAAAGCCGTTGAACAAGTGAAGAGAGGCGACACCATCATGCCGCTCTTCACAGTGGTGCTTGCGCCGGCCCTTCCCGGCAGCAGGCCGGTAGATCTTGGAGAGATTACGCGCCTCCAGGGGTGCGTGGTCTCTGCAGAAGCTCCGCGCAAAGGTATTGCCCCGGCAGTCACCTTGTGCTACCGGTGCCAAAAGACCGGTCACCTAGCGCCCTACTGCAGACAACAGGCCCGCTGTGTCAAGTGCGACGCGCCGCACGCCAGCGCCGAGTGCCCACGTCCCCGCGACCAGCCGTGCACGTGCACGAACTGCGGCGAGGCGCACGCGGCTAATTACCGTGGCTGCGCCTATCTCAAGGCTGCGCAGAAACGCGCACCAGAGACAGCGGCGCGCCGAGCCCCGGGTGCAAACTCTGCGCAGCGCGCCCCCACGCACAACCTGACGACCATCGCGCGCCCGGTGTCGCCGAACGTCAGCTACAGTGCCATCACTGCCAACAACCCGCCGCTCCTCGCCGAGCCCGCTCCTGCCTCCGCTCCTGCCGCGCAGGAATGTCCCCAGACGCAACCACTAGCGCTCGACTGGATGAGCGCCGTGCGGCAAATGGCCAAGCTGGTGATCGACTTGGCTCCACACCCGGTTGTCACCACGATTGCGCAACTCGTATTAACGTTCTGTCACAGCGCGCCCTCCCACCATGGGTAGACGGCCCCCCGCTCTCACCCACCTAGTGATGTGGAACGCCAACGGCGTTATCTCCAGACGGGACGAACTACTAGCATTCGTGACGTCACACGAGTTCGCAGTCGCGCTAATCTCTGAAACGCACCTCCGAAACCCGAACCGATTCGCAATGGCAAACCACCAAGTCTACCGCACCGACCGTCCCATCGCGGCGACCCAGCGAAGCGCGGGAGGCACGGCCATCCTCGTAAATCACAAAGTCCGCCACGAAGAACTCGCCTTGCCGCGGTGCCGCGGGAACGACAAGGGCCTTCGACTCAGAGCGCACGCCATTCGGTCCGGCTTCGATGTTTATGGTCCGACCGAACCAACGCATATTCACCACAACACCACTGCTGACGTACTAGACATCGTACTGACGAAGAACTGCCAGCATTCACTGGAGCTGGAAACACTCGCCGAGCTATCATCGGACCATAACCCAGAGCGCATCACCATCGGGGACGAGCTGCTGCCTGCGCCCCAAGTACCGAGACGCTGCTGGCGACGGTCTGACTGGGACGCGTATCGCGTCGCCGTATCAGAGACCGTGGCCACCTCGCCAATTACGACGGCGGCCGAGCTGGACAAGGCAGTCACTCAACTCACCGACACCATCGTGGCGGCAGTCGAGCGCGCGTGCCCCTGTTACCACCCAGCCACTGCTCGATTTACGACCTCCCGCCCAACCTGATGACGGCCATCCGTGAGAAGAACAAGGCCCGACGCCAATTGCAACAGCTGCGCACGCCAGACCGCAAGGCGCAATACAACAAGCTGGAACGGGAACTGACGCGAGACATCGCCGTCTTTCGCGGCAAGCGCTGGGAGCAAACCGTCGGCGAACTCACGCCCGAAGACGCCAGCATATGGACTATGACTCGCAAACTGCTAAACCGAGCAGAACCAAGTCCGCCACTGCAAGGGCGCAATCACCTCGCGTGCTCGCCCAGAGACAAAGCCGAGGTACTGGCCGATTCGCTCGAGGCCCAGTTCACCCCGAACCCACCAAATGACCACTCAGCAGGAGTAGAGCAGGCCGTGACCCGTCACCTCGCAGCCACCAGACCACGGGACCAATCGCCACCCCCCGTGACCAGGAGCCAAGTGGCCGACATTGTCTTAGAACTTCCGAGGAAAAAGTCCCCCGGCGCCGACGGTGTAACAAACACAATGATTCGTGAACTGCCTGAAGATGGAGCTCTCCGGCTAGTTGCCATCATCAATGCTAGCCTGCAGCTCCAGCACTTCCCAACACCATGGAAACGTGCGAAAATCATCGTGTTTCCCAAACCAGGCAAACCTCTGCGCGACCCGGCGAACTACAGGCCAATCAGTCTGCTATCTTGCCTGTCAAAAGTACTCGAGAAAGTTATACTTAGCCGCCTCAAGGACTTTGTCGAACGCCATGACCTCCTCATTCCGCAGCAATTTGGTTTTCGTTCGAAGCACTCTACAACGCACCAATTGCTGCGAGTGACAAGTCACATACGGGAAGGTCTGAGAACCCAAAAGAGCACGGGGGTCATTTTCCTTGACATCGCCAAAGCATTTGACCGCGTCTGGCACACCGGTATCGTGGGGAAGCTGATCTCCCAGGGCTTCGACAGCTACCTCATTAACTGGGTAGTCAGCTACCTAGACAGCCGCTCTTTCTTCGTGGCGCTGCGCGGGGAGCAATCGTCGACGCGGCCTATCGCAGCGGGCGTTCCACAGGAAGGCCTTATCAGCCCTCTGCTCTTCAACCTGCTGACGAACGACATCCCCACCGACCTGCCGGACACGCAGCTTGCGCTGTATGCCGACGACGCAGCGATCCTCTGCCAGACACACACCGGGGGCGCGATGCGACGTCGCCTCCAAGCGTCCGTGGACAAGGTCTGCGCCTACTACCATCGGGAGCGCATCCTCGTCAATGCCACCAAGACTGAGGCAACCTTCTTCACCCGCCGAACCAAGGTGGTTCGGCCCCTGATTCGAGTAGTAGGTGAGGCCGTCCAGTGGCGACCGCACAGCCGCTACCTAGGAGTCGTGCTCGACAAGAGACTGACGTTTGCCGAACACGTACGCCAAACTGCCACCAAGGCGTATCGCAAGCTGGCCGCACTCCGGCCACTCTTCCGAGCACGCTCCATGCTGGCCGCCACCAAGGTGCGACTCTACGAGGCGTTCATCCGACCAACGATGACGTACGCATCACGGATCTGGGCAAACGCCCAAACAGACTTAAAGGCTTTAATTGCTTACTCTTCAGTGGCTCATATAGGAAATGTATTAGGGGGTTTAATAACTTTAACTTATTGAGGATTTTGTGGATCTTTTATATTAATGATTGCACATGGTTTATGTTCTTCAGGTTTATTTTGTTTAGCAAATATTTCTTATGAGCGTTTAGGAAGTCGTAGATTATTAATTAACAAGGGGTTAATAAATTTTATACCAAGTATAACTTTATGATGATTTTTACTTTGATCTTGTAATATGGCGGCCCCTCCTTCTTTAAATTTATTAAGTGAAATTTGTTTATTGAATAGAATAGTTGCTTGATCTTGGGTAACTAAATTGATATTAAGCTTTTTATCTTTTTTTAGTGCTGCTTACACATTGTATATGTATTCTTATAGACAACATGGAAAGATTTATTCAGGTGTTTATTCATGTTATATAGGGTATACTCGGGAGTATTTATTATTATTTTTACACTGATTCCCGTTAAATTTATTGATTTTGAAGAGTGAGCCTTGTATACTTTGGCTTTAAGGATTTAAGTAGTTTAATATAAAATATTGATTTGTGGTGTCAGTGATATAAATTTATTTATCTTATATCATGTTACAATCTTTATCAATTTGTTTAATTCGATTTGTGGTATTATTTATTTTGGCCATTAGTTTAGTTAGAATAGGGTTTTATTTTTTAATACTTGATCAAGTTTATTTTATTGAATGGGAAGTTTTGTCTATAAATTCTGGTGCAGTTGTTATAACTTTTTTATTCGATTGAATATCTTTAATTTTTATAGGGTTTGTTTTATTTATTTCTTCTTTAGTAATTTTTTATAGCCAAGAGTATATAGCGAGGGATTTAAATTTAAATCGTTTTATTTTGTTAGTTTTGATGTTTGTTTTATCAATAATATTTTTAATTATTTGTCCTAATTTAATTAGAATTTTATTAGGGTGAGATGGATTAGGACTTGTTTCTTACTTGTTAGTTATTTATTATCAGAATGTTAAATCTTATAATGCGGGGATATTGACTGCTTTATCAAATCGAATTGGTGATGTAGCTTTATTATTGGCTATTGCATGATTGTTAAATTTTGGTAGATGAAATTATATTTTTTATTTAGAATGTAGAAAAATATCTTTAGAGATGCAAATTATTGGAGGCTTGGTTTTATTGGCTGCAATAACTAAGAGTGCCCAGATTCCCTTTTCTTCATGGCTTCCTGCAGCTATAGCTGCCCCTACTCCTGTTTCTGCTTTGGTTCATTCTTCAACTCTAGTTACAGCTGGAATTTATTTATTAATTCGTTTAAATGTGTTGTTAGCCGGTACGAGTTTAGGGACTTTCTTATTACTGTTTACAGGTCTAACAATATTTATAGCAGGGTTGGGGGCTAACTTTGATTTTGATTTAAAAAATATATTGCTCTTTCTACCTTGAGCCAACTTGGTTTAATAATAAGAATTTTGGCTATAGGTTTTCCTAAATAAGCTTTTTTTCACTTATTAACTCATGCTTTATTTAAGGCATTACTATTTATGTGTGCAGGAGCTATTATTCATAATATGAAGGACTCTCAGGATATTCGGTTTATAGGTGGATTAGTGGTACATATACCTTTAACATCCTCTTGTTTTAATTTATCTAATTTAGCATTGTGTGGAACTCCTTTTTTAGCAGGATTTTACTCTAAGGATTTAATTTTAGAAATTGCTTCTTTAAGATACATAAATGTTTTTAGATTTATTTTATATATTTTTTCTACTGGATTAACGGTATGTTATTCTTTACGTTTAGTTTATTATTCTATAAGAGGAGATTTTAACACCTTTAGATTACATCCTTAAAGAGATAAAGGGTGAGTTATATTACGGGGGATAGTAAGATTATCTTTAATAGCTGTTTTAGGTGGGAGACTTTTAAGATGAACATTGTTTCCAACTCCTTCTATAATTTGTCTACCATTTATATTAAAAACTTTAGCTTTAACTGTTAGAATTTTTGGGGGTTGGTGAGGTTACGAGTTGGCTAAGTTTGCATTGAGTTATGATTTACAGACTTTACGTTTACATTTTTTGACAAGTTTTATAGGTTCTATATGATTTTTGCCATTTATTAGAACATATGGGGTGAGAAAACAACCTTTAGAATTAGGGGGTTTAGTTAGTAAATCTTTTGATAACGGATGAAGAGAATATTTCGGGGCTCAGGGAATTTACAGTTTATTGATGAAATGGGCTAAGATTAATCAAGGTTGACAAAATAATGATTTGAAAACTTATTTAATTAGTTTTGTTCATTGATTAGTTATTTTATTATTTTTATTAAATTTGTACTTAAATAGCTTATATTAGAGCGTGACACTGAAGCTGTTAAAGAGACTATTGTAGTCTTTAGGTATTTATAAAAATAAATTTTTATTTTTACAGTGAAAATGTAATGTTTTGAATAAACTATATAAATAGAAATGTCAACGGAGTTTAACCGTTAAAGAAAAAAGTTAGCAGCTTTATCTTGAACCTCTCATTTCCTCAATTGGAAATTATATTTCAATTATATCATTAACAGTGATATGCCACTTTTTGGCCTCAATTAATGAATATATTTCTAGAATAAGGGTAAAGTTACCTAAGGGCAGGTCGAAACTGACTGCAATATATCGCTTCTTATTCTAAGACAGATTGAATTTCAATACTTTTTGGATGCAAACCAAATGTTATACTGAACTACAGTCCTAGTTTGCTCAATCAAGGGCTCCTTGATTTCATTCATGGTAAAGTCCAATAATTAAAATTAATAGAAAAAAAATCTTACTATTATTCAAGTTCTTAAATTTGAGATAGGTAGGATCATAATTAACGGTATAAGTAACGCAATTTCAACATCAAAAATTAAGAAAATGACAGCAATTAAAAAAAATCGGAGGGAAAATGGAAATGGAAGACGAGAAGAGCTTTTAGGATCAAACCCACACTCAAAAGGAGAACTTTTTTCTCGATCAATAATTGTTTTTTTTTATAAAATGGATGCTAGTGTTATAACAATAGTTGTAATGGCTGCGAGGATTATTGCAATAATTGAGATAATTATAATTACTTATTCTAAACTAAGTTTAGACCTTCTGATTGGAAGTCAAAAATACTTTTATATTAAATAAGTTAACTACCTCATCAATAAATCGAGATATACAAAAATAATCAGACAACATCTACAAAATGTCAATAACAGGCTGCAGCTTCAAAGCCAAAATGATGATTAATTGAGAAATGAGATAAAGCATGACGTACTAAACAGACAAGAAGAAATGTTGTTCCAATAATTACGTGTAAACCATGGAATCCTGTAGCTACATAAAATGTGGATCCATAAACTGCATCTGAAATGGTAAAAGGAGCTTCAATATATTCATTAGCTTGTAAAATAGAGAAATAAATTACTAAAGTTACTGTGAAAAATAATCCTTGAAGAGTTTGTGAATGATTTCCTTCCATTAATCCATGATGTGCTCAAGTTACGGTTACACCAGAGGCTAGAAGAATAGCGGTATTAAGCAATGGAATCTGTAAAGGAAATGGGTAATTCCTGCTGGGGGTCACATTGCCCCTAATTCTGTTGTTGGGGACAGACTAAAAGCCCAGAAAAAAGATAGGAAAAAAAAGATTTCTGAAACAATGAAGAGAATTATACCTCAGCGTAACCCTAAAGTAACAGGGTATGTATGGATCCCTTGGAAAGTTCCTTTACGGGTAACATCTCGTCATCATTGAAGTATAGTTAGGCTTGTAATTGTTAATTCTTAAAATTATAAATTAGTTCTATATTGATGGAATCAACTTAATACACCTGAAACAGTTACTAAAGCTCCAATTGCTCCAGTTAAAGGTCATGGTCTTTGATCAACTAAGTGATAGGGGTGATTGGCGTGTGTTGACATTAATTAACTTCTCTAGAATATACACCTTTTTATTTTCGCCATCTTTGTTTTCTGACCAACCTGCCGCCGCCATTGCTGGGTTCCTTATCCATGCATTCTCTCATTACACCCTGGGTTAGATCGGTCGACTTGTGTTGCTCTTAGCAGCTTTTTAACTGAGGAACTTGTCTAGTTCAATTAATTTATAATGAGTGGAAGGATGTGTGCCGTGATTGGGTGCCACAATTGTTGGCGAAAATTAACGAAATGGAGAGATATGTTATGCCAAGTTCACCATGAGTTGCACAGGGATTGCCCTTGGTTGCAACCATACAGCATGCACCGTTTCCCCAATGATCCAACTTTGCGACAGGAGTGGGTGCGAACGCTTAACAGAAAATACTTTTCTCCAACTGAAAACTCCAGGGTGAGTAGCATCAAATATGGCATTTGGATTATATTAATATTTACATACAAAGCTTCCAGGCACCTGCAAGCTGTCTGCTCTAACCTCTCTTTTTTGACAGGTTTGCTCCAAACATTTCTTGAATGGTGCACCATCAAAAGAAAACAGAATTCCGCAAATCGAACTAGGCTATGAAAAAAAGGTAATAATTATTTTTATCTCATAGGCCAATAAGTGCTATCTGGAACCTAGTTAGATGTCTTGTAAAGTAAGATATTTTTTATACTCATTTCGGGTTTTTTCAGGTTATTGTCGGGCGACGCACCGTGAAAAAATTTCACATCTTGCCCTCAAAGTTACGTGTTCGTCCATTGGCTCACCCATCACAAGACGACCTCAACCCCCCTTCGGATGACCCAAACCGGGATGAAGTTGATGTTGCCCCAGCCGTGCAGAGGACATACTCTACCATCGGAAATCAGTGGGAAGATTTTAGCCTTCAAGACCATAACTATCATACAAAAACAGTGACAACGTGTGACAAAGGAACTCAGTGCAACTTTCCGGATTATTCACATGAAAACTTGTCGGACAGCGATTCAGTTTTCTAGACTGGTGTAAAACTTAGTATTTTTACATGTCTTGTGAAAATTTTGTCAGCTGTAGATGCTCCCAAGTATCGTCTGCCATTAGGAGACCAAATTTTACTTGTCCTGCTTCGTTTACGGCTGGGGCTCCTCTTTGCCGACTTGGGACGGCGTTTTAAAATCTCTACAAGCTTAGCGAACAATATATTTAATCATTGGTTGCCAGTGATGGCTAACACTCTGAGATCAGCTCGTGTTCTGGCTGCCCAGAGAAACTATCCAAGACAAGATGCCGCAGTCTTTCAAACAATTGTACCCCCGAACTACATGCATCATCGACTGTAGCGAGGTTTTCATTCAGCGGCCACAAAAACTAAGGGCACGAGCACAAACATTCAGTAATTATAAGGCTCACAATACTTCCAAATTCCTTGTTGGAATAGCTCCACATGGCTATGTGATGTTTGTTTCAAAATGTTATGGAGGTAGGGCAAGTGATAAATTTATTGTGCACGACAGTGGCTTTTTGAAAATGCTTGTACCTGGTGATGAAGTGATGGCAGACAGAGGTTTCAATAATAGAGGCAGAGCTTAAAGCACTCCGAATAGGACTGAACATACCTTCATTCACTCGAGGCCAAGAAGTTTAGCTGCCAGAAGAGGAAGTGACTAGAACGCGACGTGTGGCATCTGTACGAATTCATGTGGAACGAGCCATTGCTCGTAGAAAACAATACAGAATTCTGAAGTTTACGTTAAATGCAAAGGGAGCCTCTTTCGGCGTGGATAACTTAGTGATGGTTTGTACGGCTTTAACTAATTTGCAAGGGAAACTGATTCGTGAGAATGACAATTTTTGAGGATATTGTGGTGATAACATGTGGATTTGGAAAATTTGTCAGGAGAGCTGCAATATTGATGTACATGACGCAAGTGTGGTTGTAGCGAGCTAAACGTAGTACTAAAATAAAAAGGTACATATCAATTTGCATATTAGTATCCATTTATTTTAAGAAAAAAAAAAGAAAAAAAAAGAAAAGAAACCTTTCTGCGGTTTCTTTTCGGTTTGTTTGGGCTGTCTCTTCAGGCAAACAACATTTTGTAGTCTTCGTGCAGCATCAAGCAACCTGCTGCATTCAGGTCGGCTAATTCGGGCAGCATTAACTTGTAGTAAAACTTCTGTAAGCGGTCGACGATCTTCTTCACGAAAACTTCATCGAACGGCACGTCCACGAGCAAATTTCCCCCTGTGGTCCACACGAAGAACTTGCAGTGTTTCCTCCCTGTACAGGCCATGGTAAGCTGAACTTGGGTGAAATATCCTCTGCTGCCGCCAGGTTTCAGCGTTGGCTGCCCACCTGTCACGTCTATATTTAGCACTTGTACATTTAACACTTCTGGGCACTTAATCTCCAAAATCAAGTCCTCGCCTATGAGGCCGTCAAGACTGGCCGACAGCCAGTTAAAATCTCTTTGTACGCACGTCCCCGAGTCTGTCACTTTTAGTCCAGTTTTTCCTTGAAAGCCTGTCTGGCCACTGGCTCGAACACGGTACCTCGTTCAGTGTGCCGGTTGCCCCGAAACGGCTTGTGGATGTGGTTCTTCAAGAAATTGTCTGGTCTCGTGGACTCCCTCTTCGGAACATTCTTCGCCGTCGACGCCGTGATCCGCACGATCCTAGAAGACTTCCAGGTGGCAGCCTGCGCCTGCTCTTCCGTCGCAGCTTGCAACTTTTGAATTACGTCTACAGAAGCTTTTACGTATCTTACGTAGAATCTGTCGCACAAAGAGCACGCTGCCGGGAGAACGGCATGCGAATGCGTTGGCCTGGCGGGAGATTGACCAACGTTATTCACAGTTGCCGTCCGGTCAGCCAGAGGCAGCGACGAAGTGGCAAGAGGTGACACAGTATGGTGAAGGCTTGAACCTGGCACACTCATGAGGTCTGCAATGGAGGATTCTGCCAGTTTGGACTTCATGGAGTCGTGCGTTAAGTATCGAGTCTTGCGATGGGAAGCTCGATTCGTCACCTTCTTTCTACCTTCAATGACGATGTTGTCCATTGTGTCCGGCTCTACGTTCCTCTTTGTCCCGCGGTTCCAGTTGGATGAGCCGTCTGTGCATGACGACCCGATGAGCTTTTTCTTGTTAGCCAGCTCGACCTTCCACAGAATTGCTCCCACATGGCTACAAACCTTTCCTTTGCCAGCCATGCACGAGCAACCTCCCTCCAACACTTCACCATCATTCTTGCAAATTACCCACGCAGAGTGTGGCTTCTCATTTATCGACTGTGACCGCCCCACGTCACAATGAAGAGCCACGGAGCTCGAGTCCAACGGGCACAGCAGCACTTGCCCCACCCAACCACTTTCCAAATAATTGTAAGAGTCCAGTGACTTATAAGCTAAAACTTCTTTCATGTCGCACGCCTTAGTTCGCAATAAGTACTGGATGACGTGCACTTGCTCGACGGCTGGCCAGCCACGCATATTGTCCGTCCAACGGTGCTGAGGGATGCTCGCCGGTAGCTCGTACACTACTCCTCCTGAAAATCAAGTCATTTAAAATTAGTTTATGATTACTGCTTTGTTGTTCTGGGTCTTTTCAAAGATTTAGGTAGGTAGGTACCTAGGTGGCCATTATTTAAAAATCATGCCTCATGGTTGGAATCCCACTTTTAACTCAAAAAGCAAAGCAGTCTGGCCAAATCATTAGTAAAAGAGCTTGATGAGCGATGAAGAGCTTGATTTTTTTTTTAAGCAGCATGCTGGGATCAGGTTGTAGGTCAAATACAACTTGGTCACACCATCATATTCGTACGAAGTTTCATATTCTTATTTCATAACGCATTGTTTATTCTTTTGTTCACATATTATTCACATGTTCTTATTTCAATGTTCGTTTTCCTGGTTTCATTCGAAGTTTCTGTGAAATAACATATAGTTTTACTTAGATATTAGGTTTCAAATTGTAGATAGGTAGGTAATAATGTTGCATCACATGCGAGACGAGCTCACTTTAACTTACCAATTGTAATGGTTTTCATCATGAAAACGCCGTAAAGAGAAGTAATCAGAGATACAACACAACTCGGCTTGCAAACTAGTCTTGACTAGCCTATCTGAACGTATCAGATATAATTTAAAAAAATTATTTCGTGATCTGCGAAATACCAGCGTTTTAAAATGGAATGGGGCAGTTCGAAGCAATTTAGCACCCCAGCAATGGCGGCCGAGGACAAAATCAAAGTTGGCTGCGCCCACCATACGGTGCGTAAAAAGGTGTATAGAGTACTTAAAACAGCAAAAACATAAGATTGAATAATAGCTACAGCTGATTCCAATACGAGAAGGGCAATTTGTGCAATAATTAATAGGGACAGGATTGAATATGATAAAGAAGGACCTGTATTTCCCAGAAGGGTTAATAGTAAATGACCAGCAATTATATTAGCAGTTAATCGAACTGCTAAAGTTCCTGGACGAATAACATTTCTAATAGTTTCGATGCATACTATGAAGGGTATTAGCACTGCAGGTGTCCCTTGAGGCACTAAGTGGGCAAACATATGTTGAGTGTGGTTGATTCACCCATAAACTATAAAGCTTAATCATAATGGTAAAGCTAAAGCTAACGTAAGTGTTAAATGACTTGAACTTGTAAATACATAAGGGAAAAGTCCTAAGAAATTATTAAACAAAATTAAAGAAAATAAAGAAATGAATATAAATGAACTCCCAGCATGACCGGTAGGCCCTGAAAGAGTTTTGAATTTCGTTATGGAGTGTTCATAGAATTTTATTTGAAATTAATGAATAACGTGAAGGTATAAATCAACAAGCTCGGGAGTTCCGATATACCCTTCGGGCAAAAATACGTCTGTGGGGCATAGTGTAGGTTCTTTCATCGGAGGAAAATATGCCCAAAGGACATATAATATGCCATTCGGCAAATATTCTTCTCTGGTGCATGGTGTATGTACTTCTACCGGTAAGAGATGCACTCCTAGGGCGTGAAAATACCTTAAAGGCATCAATATGCCCTTAAAAAAAAAACTAGCCCCGTCTGGCTCAGTTGAAGTTAAATCTGTGTTTTCATATTTTAGTTCTAATAACAAGAGCATATTTATATTATGACTAAAGTCATAGTATATTTGCGCAGCTTTTCCGGTAGAATAACTTCTAAGGTGGAACATTATGGAACATAGTGCGTTTTCGTATCCCGGTTGAACAGCACATTTTCCAGCCTGTCCTTCCATCCATCCATCCATCCATCGCTTACTGTTTTAATCAGCAAACCGGGATTTGGGATGGGATAAGATGCATTCGATTCTGTCAGCAAGGCTCGAGTTGACCTTGCGCCAAACATGCGTTGCAAATAATCATTGGATAATGAGTTGCTCAGCCTGTTCTTTAGAGATCGCCTATCCTACCAAAAAGTTTAGCGGGAGAGCATCGACCGGCAAACGGGTGGTCCCGGGTTATATCACGGTGAGGCAACACATTTTCTAGTTTCGTCTTCCTTCCAAAGCAGCTATGGAATCGGAAATCAGAATCAGAAATTGACCAGACGATCAGATGCCACTTGCAAGTGGAACAGTGTAATTTGCATGACAAGAGTCAGCTTGTTCCTACCAGCGACCCGAACTGGAATTGGAGCCAGAATCGGAGCCAGAATCGGAGCCAGAATAGGAACCGCTTAGAACCCTTAATATTTCAGAACCTTAATAGGTAATTGAACCTTTTAAAGAAAAACTTGGAAACCAGAATCTTAATGTAAACAACAAACTAGGTAGGTGAAGTGCCTTAAACCCCACTATTCATTTATTCATTAATATTTTTCCGCTATTCTTAATAAATTGCCAATGTATTTTGGTTCAATGATCACACAGAATAGACTGTTATATGATGCCTGCGAAACACTGTGCATCCATGAAGGGCGTGGGATCTTTTTGTCTGTTTCTGAGGAATCAATACTGGAACTGGAACCGGAATTGTAACAACAATTTCCTCCTCTAGGACTACCACCTTACCGTGGTGACGGGGTTTGCGTGGTCCGACGACCCGGGGGGGGGGGGGGCTATGCCAGGAGGGGAGGTTTCGCTTCGGCCACGCCAACTCTGGTCTAGGGGGGGGGGGGGGGGGCTATGCCAGGAGGGAGGGTTTCGCTTCGGCCACGCCAACTCTGGTCTAGGAAGTTCTGTGCACCCTTTTTCTTTTCTATTTTCCATTCACCATCATTTCTTCACCTCTCTTCTTGCTTCATTCCTTACCACTTGCCGAAGCCCCCGTCTGCCTTCTGCGACAGCAGCGTGGCTCCCTCCCCAAAGATGACTTGGCAACATTTCAACGGATTCTCTTTCCGTAGTCACGGCCTGTGGCTCGCAAAGAGAAGCTGACTTTTCGGTCTGTATTTCATCATAAAAAAACCGTCAAATTAGGCCCAAAACACCCATTTGTATTGCCTACACCCAAAGAAAAGCAGAGTAAAATGTGGAATATCACGTTTAAATGCGTGTTGTACCAAGTGTAGGTATATAGGTACGACTGATATATGGTAACTAAACGTTGCACCTACCAGTCTGTGACCCATACCTACTAAATCGTCTGGAACCGGAAATCAACAATCTATAAAATAGTTCAACAACCATTGAAATTTTACACAATGCCTGTAGACATAAATATCCACCTAACATCTAAGTAAATTTATAATAACACTTGAAACATGACTTATCAGGTAATACTTCGTGATGTAAACCGCAACTCAAACTCGCAGCATGCAACCAATTTTACGTATCTTTTAAGAGAATCGGTGATACTATGGCTTTAAAAACTAGCAATCAAGATACTATTTTTTATGTCTGTCTTGAAATAGATAAGTAGACCCAGAGAACCCCTTCTGTGGCTCACACTACTCATTGTGCATCAAACTCAAAATGAATGTGAATTATCAACCAATAACTTGTATGGCGAGGCAGCTCATGGCACTATTACCACCAAAGTTATAAATTTGTTGGTGAATTAGTAAAAAATATACAAAATAAAATTGAAAAGTAGGTATCTTTGTCAATAGTAAGCTAACCTTCAAATTCAGTATGCAGAGCAGTGCAGAGGTAATAGGAACATTCCTACTCAAGATGTGTGTCCACCTATGACTTGTTTATACTGATATCCCACACAATTTGAATACTATTTTCTTAAGCTTGGTATCACAGAGTATTTATTTTTATTTGGTAGGGCATGTCATATTATTGAAGTGAGATAAGACTATCCCGAGATGAACGACTATACACACGTAGCCGGCAACAAGTTTTAGAACAGATCACAAGTTGACAGGCGACTACAACAAAATAATATTTTTTAAATAGCATGTAAAATTTCGTTATTTTAAAAATATATTGATATGAACAAAACGTTTAACCATACTTTTACGACCCATTAATTGAATGCACTTATATCTACAACAGGGTAATTTGCGTGTGGTGGAAATAGTCAGAGCCAAGTCAGCTGGTAGGTTAGGCTAGACTTGAGCAAAGAAATGAGGTTGTTTGTTGTTTATTATTCATTCAGTGGCTAACTTCTACTATCCAATGATTAAAACGTTTTGAAGCATGGTTGGTTCTGCTTGCTTAGTAATATATACGATCGTAAATTAATTCAATAGAATTGCTGTGAGAGCGATGGTCTATTTCGACAAACTTTTAGGTTTGGAAAAGGCCTACTCGACAGTCTGGATTGGTGTTGATAAAATAATGGCTAGCTACTAGTATAGTAAAACTGGCAAGTACTAGTATTGTCTATCAATAAGAGTATTATACACTTTACTATTTGTAAATGTAAAGCCAGTCTTCCACTTACTGAGATCTTAAAAGGACTGCAGTTCCAAATTCTCTAAATGTTTCTGAAAGATGTCAGATTTGAAGAACCTATATTTCATTATAAAGCACCTTTGTGTTGAAAATACACCTACCTAGGTACCTATACAAAGTACAGCTCTGGACTTTGTAAGTGAGCTAGTCGAATATCGGCTATGTCCTCAGAAAGGTTTGGCTGAAATCAGGGTAGGTATGCCAGGTACCGACCACGTGGCTGAGCACATGGAGGCTTGGGATGACATGCGCTTTGGGTGTCTAATCTTGTTTGACAAACCAGTTTTATCACGGGTACCTGCCATGCCACGCTCGTGAATTCGTCCCCTTTTCTATTTGTGTTTATGCGATTTCAAGCCTCTCATCTCATCTACAACACGTATTTTTATAGTTGGAAGAAAAAATGAAACACGTGTACGATTGTTTTTTCCTAAAGAGCATTTCGGTGCTAGTAATTTTATGAAATTTAAGGAAAATTCGGTTTTCACTTCATGTTATAATTTAATTTCTGCTAATTGCCTGTTATCTCGGAATCAAGTTAATCATTGTTGGTACCGATACCCTACCTTTCTGGTGGCCGAGTCGTGAAGGCGGGTCGGATCTGATGCCAATAGTTTCAAACCAGAAATTACATCGATCTATATGAACATCTAAAAGGTTTTAGGTTTTCGAATATCAGAAAGTGTCATATAAAATATGTTTTATCAATAATTTACTGAGTATTTACAACTACCATTGATGTTGATGTATAAGTATAAAGATTAAATCATTCCAAGAATGAGTATTTTCGTATAAATTTATGAATAACTGCCGTAAATAAGAAATGTGCTAAATCTATAAGTTTATAGGCGGCTTAATTTTGCAATCTCTAATTCCTGTCAAAATAAACATAGCTCGTATTCATCAACGGATGATTCATGGATTAATTGGGATCGAACAGAAATCTTTCTTGTCAAGAATGACGGAGAGGGAAATCAATTAGAACACAAGTTGGATTGCTTTGCCATGTAGAGTCTGATTGGCAAAGCGCCTGTGTTTTCCGCACACGACAAATAATAATGTAAAAAAAAGAAAAGCGAGCTAATTGGTTCAGTAGCCCGTCCAGCCTCCCTCGTACTCGAGCACTTTGGCCATTCGGCGCGGCATGGACTCGACGAGTTTCTGCACGAAAAGAGGCCCCTCGGTGACGTCCAGCCACGCGGCCTCCACGGCGTCTCACAGCTGGTCCCTGTTGGCTGGCTGCACCCAACGATCTTTCATCGTGCGGACGACCTCCGCCCACACGTTCTCGATGGGGTTGAGATCACAACCCCGAGGAACCCAAGCCAAGGGCTCGATGTCGGCTTGGTTGGCCAGCCAGTCCTGCACCACGTGGGCATAATGTATCGGGCTGTTATCCTGGAAATGAGCAATACCATGTTATTTATTTTTTGATGTTATGTTTGCAATGCGTGTAATGCGTTCATGGGTTGGATATTGAGCTGATTCTTACATGCTGGAATTCAAATGGTCCGTCTGGGTATAAAACCCGAAAAGAGGGGACCATTACATCCCCCAGGATGTCCCGATACTGGAGCCCGGTGAGGTAGCCGTCCACCCGCCACAGCACTCCACCCCCCGCCGCCGAAATCCAGCCCCAGGTGCTCACTGAGCAGCGACCGCTCTGCTGGCGCTGGAAGACGTAGTCGGGGTCGAAGCGCGAGTTGTTGGGCCGATACACAATCTGTGGCCCATCGTTCGCCGATAAAAAACACCTTCTCATCGGAAAAGACGACGCGTCCCCAGTCGTGGTCGAGGTGGGCAGCCGCAAACGCCATCCGGTCCACGCGGTGGTCGTCGGTCAGGACTTCCTTGATGGCTGCTCGTCGGGCGATCAGGCCGACTTCGCGAAGCCTCCTTCTCGCCGTCCTGGTGCAGCCAGGGAAGTTGCTGGTCGCCGTCAGCCACGTCGAGTGGTTGAAAGGGTTGTTGGCGGCCAGCGTCGTCAAGGCGTCGTCTTGCGCCTTCGTGAACACGCGCTGCGCTCCAGTGCCCGGCCTAAACGAGTTTGTGTCAGTTCACAGTGGCATGCAGACTTTGTTTACATTCGTCATCATTAAAAATAATAACAAACATACAGATTAAGAAAATCATAATGTTCTTAAAACATCTTCCTTAGCTATGGAGTAAACAATTCCTACGCTTATTAGGAGTTTAAAACTAACAAGCATATTTTTCTATTAAAATAATGGGCAAATATATTTATCTGCGCTCCATGCTGCCAGTGTCACTATATTGTCTCCACCATCTCTTCGCGGTTGCCGCCGAAACGCCAAAATGCTCTCCAGCTGCTCGGGGTGATAGGTGTTCGTGCTCTATCATGCCCAAAACGGCTACTTTAGTATCACGAGGTCAGTGGACATATCCTGCCATCGTGACCAAAATGCGATGCAAGAGTGAATGAATTTGTTCCCTCTGCGGTTCATTGATATAGATAGGGCTTTAGCAGGACTGATAATGAAAATAAAACTGGTTTGCCATTATAAATATTATTTTTTCATGATCATTAGAACACATGCGCATTGTTTGATCACTCGACTTTCGCATGCTAGCATAACACCACCCTTGCCCAAAAATGCGTAATTTTAGAGGTAAAACATTAAATCAAAAACAGCATGTGTTTGTTCTTTGAGACAAACTCAATTATAAAGTCAATTCTTTAGATTTTTGGAAAACGTTTGCGTCCGCAATGCGATTTAATTTTATTCCTCTTTATTACCTCTGTTATCAGCTCTCTATCAAGTCATTTGTCGTGCCGGAGTCCATACCTTTCTGATGGCTATACCTCGTCCCGGCGGGTTGAAATGACGCGTTCAATGATGAAAATTTAATTCTATCTCATAGTGAATGCCATATTTTCCGAAAATATTGCAAAACTAATGCATTTGATCATTTTGTTTTAAAAGGAAGACCCAGGAAGTGATTTAATCATTCTTGTAACTTAAAAATTACGGATTTGATGAAATTTGGTGACTGTGAAATCTCATGCAAACCTCGATAGAGTATCGATTTGTCAGCTTGGTCGTTTGTCATTTCAAAGGGGAAAGAAGTTGCAGATAAAAGAACTGGTTTATAAAAACGAGATTCAGACCCACCATCACTCGTCATGCCTTGTATCCATGTGCTTAGCCACGTGGTCGGTACCTGGCATACCTATGCTGATTTCAGCCAAACCTTTCTGAGGACATAGCTGATATTCGACTAGCTCACTTACAAAGTCCAGAGCTGTACATACCTCATAGCCAAATTAATTTTTCATTTTTATCGCAAAGGTAGTACAATATATTATCCAATTCCAGGTGCGTTCTACCTTACCGCCATTCTCGGCTCAATGGCATCCTCCGCTTATCTCCGCAATTAGAAGATTACATTTATTTTGTAAGGCCTAACACAAGCAAAGTGGCTTGGTACAATAGACTTGGTTCAGGTACACAAGAACCGGTTGGAGACAAACATTTACCTAGCTAGGCAAGAATCAAAATAGTTATTTTACAACTTTTTCAGATGCATTGGTATGTGCGATCCTACTTACCTCTTACCTAGTAATGTCATTGATGGTAATACTTATCGGCGTGTGTTGTGAATGCACTTTAAATATATTTATTTCAAATTAACTTGCACCTTTGGCAACAACCTTTTGAATTGGAAAGTAGAACACAGTGACAATTTTCTGTCATCTTAGCTGATCTCAAATTGTCAACACTGACAATGATCCAAATTTTGCCTAGCCAATGGTGAGGTAATTTTAGTTTTTTTGAAATAATGATAAACTTACTTTCTCAATTTGCAAGGAAACAGTTTTCTTAGTGCAATGCCAAAATTTGAAACATTCTAACACACTCTCTTTCAATTCCATTAGTTTTTTTGTAACGCTTGGTAGATATCTGAATTTTAAGTGACAAATTTTGCCCCGCTGACATTTCGCCCAAACAGCTGAATGGGAAGAAATCAATTACACTTTTTTGGCTCTTCTCGTTTACAATTTAATTAATCACTTATTTTCTGGTGTTTAGACTATCGTTCCGCAAAACAGAATAATTTTTCATTCAAAAATAATACACTCAATAATTTTTCCGAAGGGTCCTGCGGAATCCCATAGATGGACGGCAGATCCATTTTGAAACCACTCAGAGCATAAGCCATCTTCCCCATGTTATACTCATATAACACGTTGTGGGAAGCTGCGCTAAAAAGCGGTGGGGATTAGGGTTAACCCTAAAATTGTTCTGATTCAATTAAGAGATTGATTTACATCACTTGTAGTGGGGTCAAATACAGAAAATAGATTTGTTATCATTTTCAATTTAAAGAATTAGTTTTTTGAACTATTTCAAGGGATTTAGGGAGAAATGAATAATAATTTACGAAATTAAAAATTAATAAATTTAGGGAAAAAGCAATGATAAGGGTTAATCAACTAATAGGGGCTATTTGAGGAATCAAAGAATACCAGGTTAATACTGGTAATTTTAGCATGACATACTAAGGTTACTTTTTAACTAATTCTTTTAATCAGAAGTAAGTGCAACTTTACTATAAAATGGTTTAAGAGACCAGTACTTGCTTTCAGTCATCTGATGATGCCTCTCTTAGGGATGTAATTCAGTTAATGAAAATATTTGTTGGTACTCTTTCAATAACAATAGGTATAAAACTGTGGTTAGCCCCAAAAATTTCTGAACATTGCCCAAAAAATAGTCCAGGTCGGGTTATTAAAAAACTAGTTTGGTTTAAACGTCCATGGGTTGCATCTACCTTTACCCCTAAAGCTGGAACTGTTCAAGAATGAAGAACATCAGCGGCAGTTACTAGTATTCGAATTTGAGTATTAACAGGTAAAACAGCTCGGTTGTCTACATCTAATAGGCGGAAACCATCATTATTTATTTCGTTATACGGAATTATATATGAGACAAATTCAACTTGTGTAAAGTCTGAATATTCGTAGCTTCAGTACCTTTGATGACCAATTGATTTTAGGGTAATTGCTGGAGTTCTGACTTCATCTAATAAATATAATAAACGTAAAGAAGGTAAAGCAATGAAAATTAAAGTTACGGCTGGAAGGATAGTTCAAATTACTTCAACAGTTTGTCCTTCTAAAAGGAAGCGGTTAATATTTAAATTATAAAATAATGTCGCTAGTAGATAACTTACTAAAGCTGTAATTATAATTAAAATTAATATTGCATGATCATGAAAAAAAGTGAGTTGTTCTATTAATGGAGATGCTCTATCTTGTAGACTTAGGTTTGCTCATGTTGCCATTATTTCTAACAAAAGGCATAAACCTTTATATATGGAGCTTAAATCCATTGCACTTGTCTGCCATATTAGAAACCGGAAAGTATAGGAAGTTCAGAATAGCTATGTTCAGCAGGAGGTAAATTTTGGTACCATTCAATTGATGTTGTTATGTGTAGGGGAAAGAGAGCAATTCGATTAGTTACTATACTTTCTCAAATAATAAATAGAAAAAATAAAACTCCGATGAAAGAGATTGAAGATCCAATTGATGAAACTACATTTCATGTAGTATAGGCATCTGAATAATCTGAGTATCGACGTGGTATACCAGCTAAACCTCAAATAATGTTGAGGAAAGAATGTTAAGTTTACTCCTAAAAATATAATACAAATTGAATTTTTAGTCAACGTGGGTTTATAGTTAATCCCGTGAATAAAGGGTATCATAGGATAAATCCTGCTATAATAGCGAATACAGCTCCTATAGATAATACATAATGGAAATGTGCAACTACATAATATGCATCATGTAAAATGATATCTACAGATAAATTAGCCAATACCACTCCTGTAAGTCCTCCAATTGCAAATAAAAATACAAATCCTAATGCTCAGAGTAAGGCTGGTCTATAATTAATTTGTGACCCATGTAATGTTGCTTATCAACTAAAAATTTTAATACCTGTAGGTACCGCAATAATTATAGTTGCTGACGTGAAATAAGCTCGTGTGTCAACATCTATTCCAACAGTAAATATATGATGAGCTCAAACGACAAATCCTAAAAGGCCAATTGATAGTATAGCATAAATTATTCCTAGGGAACCAAAAGGTTCCTTTTTTCCTCTTTCTTGACTAATAATATGTGAAATTAATCCAAATCCAGGTAAAATTAAAATATAAACTTCAGGATGTCCAAAGAATCAAAATAAGTGTTGGTATAGAATAGGGTCTCCTCCCCCAGCAGGGTCAAAAAATGAAGTATTTAAATTTCGATCTGTTCATAGTATAGTAATTGCTCTAGCTAAAACAGGTAGAGATAAAAGAAGTAATAAAGCTGTAATTGCGACAGCTCAAACAAATAGTGGTATACGGTCTAATGTCATTCCTGATGATCGTATATTAATAACTGTTGTGATAAAAGTTACTGCTCCTAAATTGAGGATACACCCGCTAAATGTAATGAAAAGATTGCTATATCTACAGATGATCCTGCATGGGCAATACCAGCAGATAGAGGAGGGTAAACCGTTCATCCAGTCCCAGCACCATTTTCTACTAGGCTGCTGGCTAAAAGAAGAGTTAAGGAAGGGGGTAATAACCAGAAACTTATATTGTTTATACGTGGGAAAGCTATATCAGGTGCCCCAAGTACTAAAGGCACTAATCAGTTTCCAAATCCACCAATTATAATTGGTATAACTATAAAGAAAATTATTACAAAAGCGTGAGCTGTAACAATTACATTATAAATTTGATCATCACCAATGAGAGATCCTGGTTTTCCTAACTCAGCTCGAATAAGTAAACTAAGAGAGGTTCCAACTATACCAGATCAAGCTCCGAAAATAAAATAAAGGGTTCCAATATCTTTATGGTTTGTTGAAAATAATCATTGTCGCGGTAGAATGGCTGAGTTTATAGGCAATAGATTGTAAATTTATTTAGGAGGGGTAACCCTTCTACCAGTTTAGGCTTTATAGTCAATAATGATATTATACTGAAATTTTAAAGGAGTAGATTTCTACTAAGGCTTAAAGAATTTCTGCCTTTATATACAGCTTTGAAGGCTATTAGTTTCGTTAACTTAAAGCCTTTACAGGTATATTAAAAAATTCTGTAAATTAAAGAAATGACCAATAAACCTAATGTTGAGCCAATAGATAAAATTAATGCTACATTGTTTGTAGTACTATTTAATAGTGAAGGATAATTTCATAGTGTCTCTGTAAAAGTTAATATAAAAGCTCCGAAAGATGTTCGTACATAGTAAAATAATGTAATTAAAGTAGTAACTACTATTATAGTAATTAAAAAAATATTTCCTGTAGTAACTATATTTTGGATTACAATTCATTTAGGTAAAAATCCTAAGATAGGTGGTAACCCCCCTAAGGAAAGAAGAGTAACAAAGAAAGCTAATTTATTAATAGGATTAATATAATTCAATGAAAAAATTTGATTAATGTGAATTATTTTGAAAGTATTAACCATGAAAATAATTGCAAATGATAAAAAAGTATAAACAATGAAGTAAAGTCCTCAGATTCTTTCTCTTGCAGCTATAGCTGCTAAAAGTCTCCCTAAGTGGTTAATAGAGGAATAAGCAAGAATTTTAAGAATTGAAGTTTGATTTAAACCCCCAAGTGAGCCAATAAGAACAGAAATAATAATAATAAACGAAAAAAATGTATTGAATGTAAATGAATAAGAAATTAATATTAAAGGAGCAATTTTTTGTCAAGTTAAAAGTATTAAACCATTTATTCAACTTAGTCCGTCTATAACCCCCGGAAATCAAAAGTGGAAAGGGGCAGCTCCTATTTTTAAAAGTAGTGATCTACTAATTAAAGTGTTCATAATAGTGGAAGTACTTGAAGAAGATAAAGAAGGGTTTAAAAGTAAAGCTCCTAAAATTACAGTAAATAAAAAAGTGGCTGAAGCTAAAGCTTGGACTAAAAAATATTTTAAAGAAGCTTCAGTAGAAAATAAATTTTTTGAATTAGTTATTAAGGGAATAAAGGAAAGTAAATTAATTTCTAACCCTATTCATGCGCCAAATCATGAATTAGCTGAAGTAGAAATTAATGTCCCCCCTATTAGTGTTAATAAAAAGAAAAATTTTGTGGGATTGTTAACCATTAGAGAGAAGAGGATTAAAACCTCAATAAATGGGGTACGAACCCAGTAGCTTTATTAGCTTATCTTTCTTTTTATAAATTAAAGTTATAATTAAGTGTAAGGAGCACAAAAGTTTTTGAAATTTTTAGGGATAGTTCAATTCTATTAGTTGATGAGCGAAGCGAAATCATCAATTTCACTACTGCTAAAAAAACACATGGTGTGTGTTTTTTTTTTTTGTATGTGTGTTTGCGCGCGCTCTACAGGCCAAACGCCTGCTTCGAGTGGGATGAAATTTTCAGGGTGTCTACTTTTGTTCTCAACTTAGACCCCCTGCGTTTTTCAAGAAAATCCTCCATACCCTTCACTTTCAAAGCAAAAAAAAAGTTCAATATTCGACAATTGGGGATGTTTGGTAAAGTACGGATACTTATTTAAAAGTGCGTATTGTTATCAAATTTTGCCAATTTCGATTATTGCCTTTAGTAACCATCGGAACCTAATCGAAACATCACACCAGATTTTTGGACTTGAAGTTGAATTCAAGATTTGACAGATATTAGAACATTGCTCAATGATCTCAAAATGAGCATATTTCCGCTACCCGACAGCTCGGACAGAAACAAAGAAAGGTCAGAATCGTTTACATTTTTAAGTGATCAGAATTTTTGAGAAAGCACTGGTCCGGCTTGCTGCTCCATGATTTTCATAGGCTTTTTGCCTCAATCTTTTCATGCGCTACATACAAACCGCTACGCTCATCTTCAACGCAACACAAATTGCGTTCGCCCTAGTTATAATGAAGGTAACCAAAGCTACTTAATTTACCCTATCAAGGTAATCCTTTAATCAGGCACTTCATTTTATGTATTTAATAGAAATTAAATAATTAGCGAGGTTAGCAAAGACATCTCCTACTACATGAGATTCAAAAACATCGCAATAAATATACAACTCATTTGGAAAACTTACATTCAAACTACATTTGTGAGGTTATTTTTTAACGGTAATAATATTCATACCAGGGTCAAATCCTAGTTGCTGGGAAAGATTATCAGATAATACCACAGATTGAAATGTTTTGTCGTTTACTACGTCTACGTTTGTAAACGATTTTGAATCTGTTAGCAAAATGCTGATATCACCAGGTGTAGTATTCGCGAGAATGTTATTGACAGCAAGGTGAATAGCCGACGCGTTGTGATAATAGCCGGGTGTTATTTCAAACGTCGTGATAATTACACTTTTTTCTTTTTCAGTGGGCTTAAACTGTACGTCACTTTGTTATCAGCTGGTGAAATGTTGCCTACAGTGTAGGGATAATTTATCGAAAATAAGGACACTTCCCAATCATCTCGCAGCTCAATTCGATGTGGCAATTGAGTCACAAATCTAGTTGGACTGTTTGTCGAATAATATTTCTCGGAACTGTTGCTCGGTAGAGTTAAAAAGAATTCGTTGCTTTGATTCATAATAAATTAATAATATCTTTCTTAATAACCCACGAATTTTGTGACGATGGATAACCGATCCACTTGACCAATAGTTTGGTACTGCGTCCAACTGTTTTCTGATCGATGATTTTATCAATTTTGTACACGGTAGATTTTCGAATTTGCACTCGTTTCAACTCGGCTTCATAAAACGTTCCCTCGATAGGTTGACGACTCATGTCCTCAATTCTGTAAACTGTTAAATGACGCCTAGGGAGAACCTCAGAAATTATGAATATCTCATCAGAATAGTTTTTTTCAAATCCTTTCTCAAAGTGACCTTTCGCTCTGGAAATTCGAACATGATCACCAACTGCAAATTTAATTTTTCTATTTTTAACAACTGGTATTCGATCATTAAGATTTCGCCATACTTGCAACATGTTATTGATATTCACGTCAGCTGGAGCAAATTTAATTGTAGAATGAACTGAATTATTATAACTGTGCAATAAATCTGGGAGCACATCGATGTAACGGTAGAAGAGGAATAAGTTAAGTACTTTCAAATTTTTTGTTTAATTGTCTTATTGAATCTTTCTACTACAGCTGCTTTAGTATCATTGTTAGTGTAATAAAAATTGATATCCCTTTCTTTTAAAAACGTCTGAAAATTTTTATTTTTAAATTCTTTGCCTTTATCAATATTTAAATTTGTAGGTTTTCGATTAGACGATTCAAAAATTTCTTGGAAACCTCTTATTATTTCTGCACTTGTTTTATTACGTAAAACTATTATCCATGCAAATTTGCAAAAAATGTCAATAACGGTCAACAAGTATTTAAAATTATCATTATATTTACTCAGAGATTGCATGTCACAAAGATCAGCTTGCCAAACATCATCAATATAGTTCGAAATAAATCTATTTCTGTCAAATTTTTTTCTCTGTGGTTGATGTAGTATAAGTCTCTTGGTTTTCCAGCCACTCCTCTACGTTAATTTTCGAAATCCTTTTCTTTGCTGCCTTCCACAACTTGTCTACTGTAGAAAATCCAGCTGCATTGGACGGATCAAAATATATTTTATGTAATAATTTTCTTGATTTAGCATTCATGATGATAAGTTAAATCGTTTCCAATTTGGAGTGGTCAACACACGAGCACTTCTACGATTAACTGCACGTATTTTCCCCTGTGAGGCTGGCGGTGATATACCTTCAATTTTTCGTTTCTTTCTCTTCTCAGCACTTTTGTTTGGAGAACTCCCAGCTTCGTTTTGTTTCGAACGAATGAAATTTTTCGACGAGTGTTTGATTTATATTTCATTGGAACTTTGAGTTCCGTTAAGACTTCTGCAAATTTTTGCCAGCCATCAGGATTTGAAGTCTGACGATTAGTTAAAATATCATATATTAATTTGATTATTGATTAATCGACAATGTCACGACCATTTATTTTCACGGTTCCTACATGATTCCAGTCAATAATTTCACTGTTTGTAAGAATCGTGTAGATTTCTTCCGCAGTGTTTCGTTTCTTTTCAGATATGTAACGCAGCAGCTCATCTTTCAGCGAATTGTTTTCATCTTCACCGGTAGAATTTTCAATTTTATTTTCATTTTCAATGTTTATGGAGTCGATTGCTGTATTTGAAGGTTTAAATTCTTGTTGATTGTCAATTATTTCCTGTTTAATTTCCTTCCTTGTAGGAGCAGTTTTTTCTTTACATTCAGCAGGCTGAGCTGATTCATTGGTTTGCGGGTTATTATTTTTTGGAGCTATGGAAATAAAATGAAGATACCGTCGTAAAGTTTCTTGATAACGTTAAAGTTTTTCGTTGTCATCCAAATCTTTTAGTCGAAGAATCTGTTTCATTTCATCTCGCAAAGCGGTAATCTTATCCTTGATAGCTTTTGCTGCTGAAAAAGCATTTTGTGACATGTTTGCTTGCAGTCCTATCGGTACCTTTGCCTTGCTAATGCAATCAAGCGTTTGTTGATCAATTAAAATCATCTTCTTTGCATGATTCATCATGCCAGTAAACCTGAAATTACACCGCTCAGAATTGGTCCCAACAGTAACGGAATCAGAGCGCCGCCCTTTTGAATTATTCGCTTCTTCTTATGCCAAGTGTCGCCTTTCTTCACCAATTTTCGCAGCAACCGCTTGTGTCGAGAGAGCCGACTTTTCTGAGCTGGTTGTAGTTTTACACGTCATGATATACAATTTTCAGCGCATTCACAAATTGATCGAACCAAATTTTTGTCAGACGCTTTTAATATCGCTCTGCGCATCGTCGGACTGGCTTTCTGCAACGTGTGCAGTACTTGTGCCTGCTTGATAACCGAGTCGCTCATGATGAGAGAATGATGTGCAAGTGCTAGATCTTCGATTATTTATAATCATTTTGGAATGTAGATGATATGGTTTTCGTCGTCTGGGAAAATTGACGTTTGGATACGCTGATTTTCATCGGTTTTTTGATGGCAGTCCACCAGTAGATAGGCATAAGGCAATTTGGTAGCATCTTCGTAAGCTTCCTCCAGAAATTTAACATTTTTTGGATTTAGCTGTCTTGCCATGCATGAGAATTGAGATTTCGTTCTTGGATTTTTGAAAGTTACAATGTAATGCGAATTCAGTGATATGTCTCGCATTTCTTTTCCTTAAAAAAATAAATTTTGAGTGATGAAAAAAGTTGAAATATTTTTATGATGTGAGAATTTCGTAAACAGGTCAACTACTCTTTTATCCATTTCTGTCATCATATCATCGAGAATAATCAATTTTGGACCACTTTCAGCACTAAAATCATCCATGTTCGGTATTCCTTGGTGAAATGTTATGCGAGAATCAGTAATATCATCTTGAAAGTTTTGCATTTCCACAGAATAACACCAGATTACTTGATTAATACACTGATCAGTCATTTCATCGAGATGTGCTAAAAATCTCCTTACAAACGTTGATTTTCCACAACCAGTACTGCCACTAAGTAGCGCTGTAAACGGTACCTTCCATCGCACGTCCATTGTGAAGACTGACATTTTAAAAGTACTTACCAGCAATTTATTGTAACAATCAATTTGAACTATAATTTTATAATGATATTCAAGTTTGACGAGTTGGATATGGAGTTAGGAGTGGGACATATATAGGTGTACTAGTAAAATGAATTTTTTTCCTGTTTCAAAATATATAACAAACTACTGTTTTATTTATCATTACATTTCAACGGATGCTCTAAATTCTTTCAAATGTGGTAATTCCTTTATCCATCAACGTCACACCATCAACACTGTAACGAGCAGCCCCTCTCAATGATGTATGTTTAAGTTTAATGTTCACTTTCACTTTGTTAATCTTTCATTTTATTGTTCACATTTGAGCAAGCCTTGTCAAACTTGCTCAATATTACCAAAGTGTTAGCTACCAGAGGGCAGTGCCAGTCGGGTGGTTTCTTAAACCATTGGAACTGAAAGTGGGGGAGTGTTTGGATGAAGAGGGCAGTGGGGCTTTGACCGTGGTCAGGTCCGGAGGCGAGAGAAGTAGTTCCTTGTGGTGCTCGATACGGTTGTGCTGATAGAAGACGCATCAGTTTTATCTCTTGCCTTGTCGTACATACACTGCGTTCAGGCGTGAATATTTAATGGTCATCGATAAGTTGCCGGGAGCCCTTTCGGATCGCTACGCGACGCCGACCCCACGCCGTGCGACGACACGCCATCACCGACCAGCGGTGACTCCGTTCTATCCCGGATCGCTACTTGACGCCGACCCCGACGCCGTGCGACGACACGCCATCACCGACCAGCGGTGACCCCGTCCCGAATTGCGCACGGTATCGTTACGGAAGCTCATACAAACCACCGGCACTACCCTCTTAGCATAATTTAATTTTATGGCCTTATGCTTGGGTTTTTCACTCCTATGTATTAGCTCATTATTCACTCACTATCTCACTTAGTTCATTTGAGACCACCCGGTTCGCTACCGCGGGGTCCTCCCTGTCCTTTTTGTTTTATAATTTTGTAGTTTATCCATGCATTCATTATATTTGAGTAAAATAAATTTGTTCATTTGATATTGGGTAAACATTACAACACACACCACATTTAAAACTATAGGTATGTAATCTGCATCTGCACATCTACATTCACATATAAATCTACATCATCATCATCATCATCATCATCATCATCATCATCGCCTTCGTCGTCTTCATCAATTCCCGTATTCCGAATCGAATGATGACCGTGAGCTAAAGTGTTAATGCCATCAGGTAGAATGTATCTCTTGTCATCATACGGCGAAAGTGTAATTTTTGTTTGTTTTATCGTAAAAATTTTGTGGTTTGTGCTTCTAATACTTGTCATTTGATGTATGGAAATTGTTTTGGAAAAAAGTGCCTCTTTGTAATCCTCATGTTTAATTTTCTTTTTGAGAGTGGCTTTTACAATCCCCTTTCCTGCTTTTTTTGATGCGCCGCTCTCTTCCAAAAAGGAGTACATTTTGGCTCTCAACCCAATGAATTCACGAACAACTTGACCACCGAATTCGTCTTTGAATTTACCTAAAACTTTCATGTACTTTTTTGAAAAGAGGAAATGATCTGATGGGTAATTTGACGTGTCAAAAAATTGTATGTCAGTAAGCATGTCCTTGTAAATATTTTCGGTGATGATCTCGTATGCCAAACTATCTGTGTCTGTAAACAATAATTTCGAATTTGTTGGGTATTTCCTTTTGACGCAATTGTAGTGAAAATCATACTTGTAAATTTTGCTTACTTCTAGAATAGTGAACCCTGCATAGATTGGACGATTTAATGAAATGCATTTCTTAACAGAATGAACACCCACGAGCTCATTGGCAAATATTTTGAAACTTTGAAAAGCCGGTGATGCGACCACTTTTTTAAGTCTCTTTTCAGAATTAACTAACAATACATCCACCCTGTTCCGAAGCGATTCACAGGTCTTGCCGGACACCGCATTATTGGCCAGCTTGAAAAAGTCCCTTTCGAAATTGTTTTTTGCATTTTTTCTTTGCTCAGTGTTGAAGTCTATGTACTCCTTTAACCACGGAGTTTGTTTAAACTTTAATACACGATGAATTTTGGTTAGTTTCAAGCCCAATGAAAGATACTGTTTTAAATTTCGATAGTGAATTATGTAGTTAAATTTGTTATTTAAATTCGGGGTTAGTTTTTCAACATTTTCAGAGGGTTTCATATTAAATTCTTTCAAAAAATTTTTGCTATATGGAGATAAAATTGATTTAGAAATTTTCATTCTTTCTGGTGCCAGAGGGTATTCATTGTGTAAAGTGTGAAGCGCGTGTGGGTATTCCAAATCCACTTCTAGAATGTAACCGTAAGTTGCATCATCGGCTATATTTTCAACGTTCAATTTCGTAAATTCATTGGGCTCTACCCATTCAAAATCGGATATCGGAAGCGACTGGGACATGGCAACGGCATACAAGTTATTACAATCTACATAGGTCAACCATTTATTTGGTTGCTGTGGATTGTTATCTTTTATCTCAGGATTATTCGCCAAAGAATGACGTGTTGAAATCATTGAAATACCTCCTCGAATGCCGTTCTCCATGAAGATGTACATATTCGGATCGGTAAACAGCTCCAAGTTAACTTCGGTCATGCGTAAACACGCCTGCCATGTCAACCCCATGGTAAGGTGTAAGTATGGCACGGGTCTATCTCGTAATTTGATAAACAAAGATTTCTAAAGTTTTCGAAAACGTCAGCGAGTAACAGAACATCTGTTTTAACGTACAGGTCCTGGTACTCACCTAAATTTTGAATATTACCTACACCTTATTAGCATGTTCATAATCATCATCACTTAGGTGTTCATCAGTGATGGTGTTAAAAAATGCCGACTTTGGCGGAAGCTGTGTCTCGTCAAATCTCTCGATTGAGTCCATATAATCATATGGAAAAACACACTTTCGGAGGAGAGGGGACGATGTTTCAGAACTTTGAAAATGTTCGTTAAAGATTTTGAAGTGTTGCACACCATAGTCCGAAAGATTATTCACTAGAGTTTCTAATGAGGCACTCAGGAACTGCAACGAGTCTAAAAATCGCAGTGAATTGATGTCGAAAGATATATACTTTTCTAAATTGTTAGGGATACATGCAATTTTGACCGTTTTGAATTTGCCTAAAGATTGCATTTTCAGGTGTGAATCATAACCGCGGAGATTATGGAAAAATACCGGAATTGGGACGTTTGATTTAAGTTTTAAATTACACCGACTGCAAGAAATGCCCCTGAATTCGCCTGTTATATGGCAGTGATCTTTTACGCGCATGTACTGACCATTAACTTGTCCTATGTCTAGTAAAAGTTCATCGCAAATATAACAGTTTGCGGCGTCTTGAAATTGCCTCATAATCTCCGCGGTTACAACAAGCGGTTTATTTTGGCCCATTAGTTCTTTCAGTTCCTTCTCCTCCTCCAAAATGTTTTTCAAAAAGTGATCTACAGCATCTGTTCCTTTGTAGACTACTATCGGCTTAAAATTGCAGCCTTTTGAAACTATAATAATGTATGAATAACCGGAAGGTTCATGTTTGCTGGTTTTTATTGTATTGTTATCGCCAATGTTTGAATTTGGAATTTTGCGATTGAAACTCTCAAAGTCGGCATATATAGTGAAGGGTACTTTAAAACCGAAATGGTAGTTTTTGAATTTCATGATGTTATTATCTTCACTAGGCATTTTTATTTTCTGATGGCTGTGCTGATTACAAAATTGAGCATGTTCCTCGAGAAGCTGCGATGTAGTAAAACGATGTAGACAAAGATTGCAATAAAATGCTTCTCCATCATGTTTTGTCAATTTAGAAAATAATCGACTTAGATTAGTGATGAGACAATAATGGTTTGAGAGGAAATTGTGACTGGTTTACAGTTACCAGTATGCAATTGATGGAAGGGAGGCGAAGCTGGAAAAATGTGCACCCGAACCGGGATACGAACCCGGGACCTCCTGCTTGCCGGGCAGGTGCTCTACCAACTGAGCTATTCGGTCACACATTCTCCCTGCTTTGCCGGGTGGGACAAGGGGGATCTCCGGGGAGATGAGAGGCCGAGCGACCATCTCCCCGGAGATCCCCCTTGTCCCACCCGCCGAAGCAGGGAGAATGTGTGACCGAATAGCTCAGTTGGTAGAGCACCTGCCCGGCAAGCAGGAGGTCCCGGGTTCGTATCCCGGTTCGGGTGCACATTTTTCCAGCTTCGCCTCCCTTCAAATAATGGTTTGTTTTTTCATTCGATAAATAAAGCAAATTGATGTGAGTATCACAATTCAATTTTGTAATGCGTAGTGGGAAAAATTCCTTTTCAAAGCCAAAAATGTGTACAGAGATATTTGGATTTAATTTTTCGAAAGATCTAATTTTGATAGTTTCACTGGATAATCAATTCCCGTCATATTTAACTCATCTTCATACCGAAAGTATTTACTGGCTTGATTATCATGCCGGCTCTGTTGTGGATGAAGATGAGCTAAAATTGACCAAAGAAAACACTTGTCATCAAAATTTTTAATATTAATTACAGCTTTCTTTTTTGCAATGTAGGCAGGGAGTGGGATGTAGCTACTTCCAGAAAGGGGAACGTATTTTGCAATGTTTAGTTCCATGTTTAAAATTTTGTCAAATACCCAATTACTTCCCTGCCTTTGAAAGTTTGATTTCGCTTTTGCTATTGTTTCGAAACCTTTGTTAAATTGACTATTAAGTTCAAATTTCTGTAAAAGTGTTTGAGTGCAGCTGCGAAAACATGGAGTGGCTTCAATTAGCTCGCCCTCAGATTGCCTAGTAAATAGAGGATAGATGGCGATGTACCATTTCAAACCATGCTTTGAAGACAAATTTTTAAATAATTTCGATTCAAATTCTGTCTTTTTGTTCGAAATAAAGGTTAAAACATCATCATTATTAATGTGGATCCGTCAAATGAATAGACCTTAACAGATTTGTTCAAAGCGTGGTTTGAAACCCGAGCCGTACTTACACCGCTGCCACTTCCTACCTGAGGAGGTGTATCAGTTGCAGTGTTGTGACCAGATACTTTTTAATAGCATCTAGATACAAGATAAGATACTTCAGAAATATTGTATCTAAATACAAGATAAGATAATGGATTTTAAATATATCTAGATAAAGATACAAGATACTCTAAAAAGTGTCTAGATATACAAAAAAAAAATTAGATACTTTATTCAGAGCAAGCAGGAAATTAAGAAAATGTGGGTTAAATTTATAACTAGGGCTTCGCCGAACACTCTATACCGTCGCGTTGAAGGATGAGCGTTCGAGCCTTCTCGAAAGTTCTGATCACGTGAAAATTTCGATGACTGACTTTTCTTTGTTTTTCCCTGTAACCTATCAAAAAGCTCAAATATACTTATTTTGAGCGTATTCAGTAACGAAATCGTAAATACATAAATATTAAATATTCTTAAAGGTTTTTTATAAGTTTCTAGCTACATTTGTGGCGCTGTTTCCCTTTCAATTAACTTCATAAACAGAATTGCCTAGCTTCCAAAAGCTATCGAATATTTCCCTTGGACGAACTTGAAATCAACAACACTGGTTACCACGGACAACATAAGAGAACCAAGGACACCGATCACATGTTGAATCAGGCGTCGAAAATCACGAAAAATCAATACTTAAATGCGAATAAAAACCAGACGAAACGTCTTAATAATCTAAGATTTTCAGGAATGATAAATATCCATAAGGGCAACATGTGTACAAATTTGGGCAAAGATTGGTTAATAACCTTGACAGTTATAAAGACGCAAAATTTTGAAAAAATCGAAAAATTTCGCAAAAAATCGATTTATGCAAAAAGTTGCAAGCCGATCTTTTTCAAAAACGTGGCAGATCTAAGTTCAGAGATTTTGAGGGTGTCCTACAATTTTCATCAAAATCGCTTTAGCTGTTTGGTCAGTAGAGCGCGGACAAACGGAAAAAAAAAAAATAAATAAATAAACATGGGATACTTTTTTCTACGAGTGGTGTAATTGAAGTCTTCGCTCGCTTCGCTTGCTCATCCAAAAACACACAAATTATTGTAAAGTGATGCTTTTATTCATTGTTAAACATTAAGAAGCAAAAATTAAAACAAATCATTAATGAATTACTCCCTCCCTACTTAAATTTGTTAACATAACACGCTTATCTGGCAACTTCGTTGTAATCTGTACAAAACATGACAAAATAGTCTATTGCACCCTCTACATTGATGGTACAATTTATCAGGGGAGACTTTTGAATAAATGAGCATTACATTTTAACAAGAGAAGCAATTGTAATGTGTCATCAGATAAATTGCATCTTCTGGGCACCAGTATTTGAGAGCCTGAACTAAACATGCGTTCCACTGGCGCAGATGATGGGATTGTCGTATTATGTTTCAAAAACACTTCTTTTACTGTGGGGTATTTTTGAAGGACATCAATCTGTCTGGACTTGTCCTTTAAATAAGACAATGCTTCTACTGCAGATGAGTTTGCCATTTCAGAGTTACTGTGAGTTACATTCTCATCATCATCATTGCGAAGAACGCATTGAAATAGATCATCTGAATCAGAATTTGCAGATTTTGCTTGGTTCTCCCCATAGTGATTGTGCTTGGCATAAATAGTTTCGCATTCAGCCAAAAAAAGACCCTTGCAAACATCTAATTCATCACCTGTCTCCCAATTAAGTTTAAATATAGGATGACTTACAGTGGCTAGAATGTATTGTTTGCTATGTTTTGAATTGAAATCAAGAATCTTTCCAAAGCGTCGATCTGACATCAACCCTCGCAAGAGACATTGTTGCAGGGGAGCACAAAATACGAGATGGCTTAGCTTTCCTAGTCGAACTTGCATTGATTTTAGACCAGGCAAAACAAAGCCCAGGAAGCACTGCTTATCACCTTGAAGAACATCCAAGAGAGTGGCAAGCGGTTCCATTACTAGCAAATACTCTTCCAGGAAATCAAGATCTGATTTTGAAAATCGTGGCAAACCAAGTCTATCAGAAACAGAATTTAAATTAAGCTTTTCAGCGACAACTTTCTTAACAGCATCGTAATACGAGTTCCATCTCGTAACCACAGGTAAAACGAACTTCGTCTTGCAAACATCTGCTACCTGATCAGATTTGAGAGTGCTTCTAGAAACCTTTTTCCAGAGTCTATTACATTTCTTAAAAGCAGAGTTATACGCTTTGTCATATCGGGGATCCAGCAAAGCTTTTGCCGCGTCAGTTGTGCCAAGCAAACTCAAAGTATGAGATGCGCATCATGTTTGGGGGGGGGGGGGGGGGGGCAATTCAAACAAGTCAGTGTCGTTATCATCTAAGATGTTTTTAGAAACTGCCACTTCCTCATTTTCACTTTCATCTTCGCCATTGTCTGAATCTGTATCATTAGAAAACTCCCCAACGTTATTATTACCTATGATTTGGTTTCCTTGAATAGTATTTGCTTTTGCTGGAAACATTCTGAACGCTTTGCCAAAAATTGAGGCATTATCAGTGACTGTATTGGTCAGCTTGTCTGTCCCTAGCCCATACGCCATGTGAATGTCCATTACAGTGGATGCTAACCGATCGTACGTATGAGAATATTTGAAGCGATTGCATGCCAATGCAAATGATTCTCTCACCAATGTTTCAGGGTTAATGCAATGGCCAGTCATGCCCATGAAACTTTTATTGTGACTCGACCAAATATCAGCAGTAGTACAAACGTATTCTTTATCCGCAAAATTCCTTACAATTGCTGTTTTCATGAGGGCTGATTTGTGTTTAAGTCATTTTTGTATCTTTCGTCGGCAAGGTACAATTCTGGAATCAGAAACTGCACCCGCAAAATTTTACAAGTCCCGACGTATGGGCTTGGCGGAAAAACAGTGTAGTTTAAAACTGGTTAGGGCTCTATGAAAGACCCACACCACATCCCAACAAAAACGTGGTCGATCCAAAAGGTATAGAGAGGCTTATCTTGATCCAGCCCATTACTATAGTTGGGATCGATCTTCATCGAATAGGCAAATAAAACAATAGCCGCGAAATATTTTCCGCATCGGAATAATATGATGATACTAATTAAATTATGTGGTTAACCATTGTTAAAATGCGAAAATGACAGTCCAGTCAATTAATCATCCCGTTCTTGTTATCCACGACCTGCCTGGGTGAGCATGGCCAGCAAAAAGGTAGGGTCTCGGTACGATTGACTATCTTGATTGAGAGATAACAGAAGCAATTTAATAAAGCACTTTAGATTGCTTTTCGACAGCTAGTTTTTTTTTCAAATAACGGAAATGTGATGCTCACATATTGTTGGGAGGAATAGACGTTAGAAGTTTTTAAAATTTTATTATATCTCCAAAATTACGCATTTTAGAATATTGCTATACTAGTGGCCTGCAAATTGATGAAGGATAACGATTAGCTGTGGTGTGGAACAAAAATAAATGCTCAAAACAAATAAGTCTTAGACATATCTGTGTAAAATCGCAATTAGTATATTTTTTCTTCCATATTACCATTGGTATAATAATTTAAAGCGTAACCATGATTCCCATGGTTAAAAAGTAACAAAATGAAACACAACAAGTAAACTAAATAATTATAAGACATTTGCTCTCGCAACAAAATAGGCAACAAAGAAAAAAAATAACAAATCTCGGGCTAGTAGCCGGTCCAGCCGCTCTCGTACTCCAGGACTTTGGCCAATCGCCGAGGCATCGACTCGGTCAAAGCCCGGATGTAGCGTTCGCTACCCGTCACGTCCAGCCAGGCGGCCTCGACGGCGTCCCAGAGCTCGTCTCGGTCCGCGGGCGGCTCCCAGTCCTTCTTCTTGGAGCGGTCACATCGGCCCACACGTTCTCTATGGGGCTGAGGTCGCAGCCCCTCGGTATCCAATCCACCAAATGGATGTCCTGTTGCGTCGCCAGCCACTCCTGGACCACGCCAGCAAAGTGGACGGGGCTGTGATCCTGAAATAAAATAGACGCATTTCAAATCGCTATTTTTATTTCACCACTACAAATCGCGTATAGCTTTACTCGCAAAAGAACGCTTACCTGCTGGAAAGATATGGGCCCATCGGGGTATAACACCCGCACCGAGGGCACCATGACGTACCTCAGGATGTCCCGGTAGTGCTCCCCGGTGAGGTACCCATCGACGCGCCATAGTGCCCCCCCTCCGGCCGCGGACATCCACCACCAGGCGCACACAGAGAAGCGTCCACTCTTCTGCCGCTGGTGGACGTATTTCGGGTCGAATCGGCTGTTATTCGGCCTGTAAACGATCTGGGGGCCGTCGTTCGTAGAGGAAAACGTCTTCTCGTCGGAAAAAACCACCCTCGACCAGTCGGCGTCGCCATGCGTTGCCGCGTACGCCATGCGGTCAACGCAATGGGCGTTGCTGAGGACCTCCTTGATGGCGGCTCTCCTCGCATGCAAGTCGGCCTCCCCGAGCCGATTCCTGGCGGTCTTCGAGCAGCCCGGGAAATTGCTGTTGGCCACCAACCAGGAGGAATGGCGGAAAGGATTTCCCTCGGACAGCGCCACGAGGTTGGCATCTTGCTCCGCCGTGGAGACTCGCTGTCTACCGGTGCCAGGCCTGAAAATGTAATAACAACATCGAGCGAATTGCTAATAACATTGCAGAGGTAATTTGTGATTACGCTTTGTGTTTGTTTTCGTTTAAACGACCGATCGATGACTGAATATCACATTCACAGGCACGGCAGCAGGCATGATGCCTTGTTCAAATAATATATTATGTTAATAGATTAATAGATTTTATATTTAGGTGGTAAAATACACGAGATAAACTTTTAATTATTTCAAAGCATGATTTACCTTCGCTGCATGCTGCCAGTATCCTGGTAGCGCTTCCACCACCTCTTCGCACTTGCCGCGGACACACCGAATTGCTCCCCTGCCGCCCGTGGTGTGAGATTGCCGTGCTCTACGAGCCCCAAAACTGCCACCCTGGTATCATGGTCCCAGTGTGCAGCCATGGCAACTTTGCGTTGGCGAATGAATGAACTTGTCATTCGCCGAGATTTGTTTCATTACATGATTCAGGGAATACAGCTGACTGGAGGGAACAGGTAGTTCTATAAAAATAGGTCAAAGTGCGCCTTCCCATTGCGCTTCTGTATGGCAATGGCCAAAGGCTTATCGTTTCTGGATGTCTTTATTGATGAGCTCATGAAAAGAATATAATTCCTTTTGTGGAAAATATTTGAAGAAATATTTCATCTTGATAATTAGCTAAATATGTAATCTCTAGATACTCGTAGATACAGTATCTAGATACTCGTATATAGATAAGTCACAACACTGATCAGTTGCATGCCCGTGATTAAATTCAACAAGGCTCAGCATCTCCTGTCGCTTCCGAAATACCTGCGAGCAGATGCTACATTTTAAATGGGTTTTATTAGTATGATTCTTTAATGAGTCTCTGCGTGCGAATCTTGCATCACAGTGTTCGCACTGGTGCCGAATGGTAGGTGTAGATGGCAATTGACGTGGTACTCTGAAAATGGAAGTGTTAAATTAGCAAACGAGAATAAAACATATTGACATTAAGTGATACAAATAAAAAGTTAACTCACTTTTTAAGTTTCGTTGGAACCGACTCAAGTACCATTGAATCGGTAGCTGCCGATGATGAAGACGATGGTGGAGATGGCGATGTTATCAATTGATATGATCTCCTGAAAATAAAAGTTTTAAATAAGGAAAGAAAGCTAAAGGAAATCAAATAATTGTATACCGCATATTAATTATACACGACTGAAATCATAGATATTAAAATAAATTCACAGCACTGTATACCTACTTACTTTTTGTTTTCAACTGACTTCTCGAAATCAGCAAGTACGGCATTACAAATGTTGTCAATGCCCCTAAAAGAGATTTACGATTATTATTTTAAAACGTTACACAAAAATATTCGAACTCCCTATTTATTCATATGAATGAAATTCACTTACAATAAACTGAGAACGTCAGTTTCATTATGCACATTCGTTTCCTCTGAAGACGGTTTATTTGCCCTGCAAACCAATTTATTGTTGATGACAGGTTTATACTAAATAAAAGAATTACGAAATCACAAAATATTTGCCATTAACCGACTTACGTAATTGGTGTGACCATATCTGTTGTCATCTGTTCATTAATTGCGAATGCATCGTTTCCCACTTCATTGCTAGAAAATTATTTTATTTTATGATTTAACGGAAATAATAACAATTTTAGATTTAAAAGAAGTAAAAAATATGACTTACTTTTCTAAATTATTTATCCCAATGTTTTCACCGTTAACTACTAGAAGTGCATTAACGGCTTCTTCAATATCCCTAAAATTAAATCCAATAAATCAATATTCAATGTTTACAACGAATATAATAAACAAGTATTCAATAGTTTCATTGCAATTAATTATTACATCGATAAAAACTGTTTCCGAGATCTGTTATTTTGTTACAAAATGATTCAGTACTTACATGTCAATCTGTGACTTGTTGCTTGAATCCATATTATGAAATATATTATTATGAATTTTGAAATAATGTTCGTTTAATCACTCAACTTACAAAATATAAATCATTAAACACGCACCGATTGTCTGACTGCGAATGATTGACCGGTGCATCGAGCGGAGCACCTGTGCATCGAGCGGGGCACCTGTGCGGCGGATGCTGATCTATGCATTCCATTTATATTTAATATAGATATTATATTTTATCTATATATTTAAGATACACTCACAAATCTGTATACTGCAACACGAAACATTACATTGCTTTGATGCATGCGTTCAGACTGCGACATCTCAAGATCAAATTTACTCTACATTTTCAAATATTGCCTAATTTGTCAATAGCCACATGATAGTGACAGAGACAGAGATACCCCTGCCGTGGGAAATGCTTAGCTTGCAATTTGCATGCGCGCGCGTGGTCAACATCCTATGCTTTACATGTTAATCAAAAAGTGCGTCTGCCATTTTCAGTTGAGGTAGAACTGTCATTTTTACACTACTGATGCACATTAGATACCAACGATCCAGAACTGAATGTGTTGTTTTCAAAAGGTGTTGAGGCACATGGCACCTATTACAAGGTAAATTGTGTACTGTTACTAGGGCTTCGCGAACGCAATTTGTGTTGCGTTGAAGATGAGCGTAGGTAGCGGTTTGTGTATAGTGGATTAAAAGGTGCAGGCAGCAGTCACAAGAAAACCATGGAGCACCAAACCTGACCATTGCCTTCTCGAAAATTCTAATCACTTGAAAATGTATCGGATTCTGACGTTCCTTTGTTTCTCTTCGAGGTCAACAAAGCTGGTAACCAAGGAAACGAAGGAAACCGGACTCGTATTAAATCAGCCGTCAAATCACGAAAAAAACACCACAAAAATGCTAATAAAAACCAATTGGAAAAACCTACCGAACTAAGATTTGCAGGCATGATAAATATGTATAAGGTCAACATGTTTAGAAGTTTTGGTGAAGTTATGTTCAAAACTTTGAAATTTACAGGGGTTCAAAATTCTGAAAAAATCGAAAAATTTCGTAAAAATTGATTTATAAAAAATATACTAAACCGATCTTTTTCAAAAACGCAGGGGGTCTAAGTTAAAAACAGAGGTAGATACTCAGAAATTTTCATCCATGTCGGTTCAGGCATTTGGTCTGTAGGGCGCGCACAAACACACAAAAAAAAAAAAAGAAAACATTCACAAGTGACTTTTTTCTGGGGAAAGTGGAATTGAAGATTTCGCTCCGCTCGCTCCGCTCTTTCCGCTCGCTACGCTCATCAATTAAGAAATGAGGTGGATGGCATTTCGTCATTCGGGACCGTAGACGATGTTATTTTCAAGAGGGTACGATTATTTTCGTTTGTACTGAACTAGTAAAAAACTCTGTCCATTAAAAGTTACCTCAATGCTAACAATGTAGAGCGCTTCCCTATCAAAGGTGCAATAAGTATAGCCAAACCTATAAACTCAATGGCCAACTTATCCATCCGCACCCTCTCTCATTTTTTAACATTGGACACTCTCGCTTTGTTGTTCTCCTGAACTACCACAGAACAGAGTTTTATTGATCAGTGAGACAGTTTGCATAGGGAATTGGTTGCCAGCTGTTGTAAAATGTATTTAATGTATACCATTGGCCATTTGGCCATTAGGTATTGGATAAGTGACGATATGTTAGCGTGAAGATATGTGACGTATAGTGGCGATGAGTTTAGTTTTGCAAATTATTTGTATTGTGCAATTGTGTTAGTTTATGTTTCATTTCCAGAATTTATTTTCAATTTTACATGTTTTCTAATAAATGTTCACTAATTAATTTATATCATTCTTATCTGCATTGACTAATTATTACAACAACTTGCTCAATAAACATTTTCTTAATGAAATTCAAGTAATTGGTGTATTCATGTTCATCTGTTTGACTATACTTTGAGTTTTAAGACACCAATTAGGTACAGCTCTGGACTTTGTAAGTGAGCTAGTCGAATATCGGCTATGTCCTCAGAAAGGTTTGGCTGAAATCAGCGTAGGTATGCCAGGTACCGACCACGTGGCTGAGCACTGATTACCGCTTAAAGTGGGAATCTCATATCAACAACGTTGCACATAAAATCGCTTCAGGATGCTACCTAATAAAAAGGGTTCAAAAAATATGCAATTTCAATGCTGCCAAGTTAGTATATTACTCCCATGTTCATTCTAGTCTCGCCTACGCAATTATTCTTTGGGGTCATACATCGAAGTCACACAAGCTCCTAATCATTCAAAAGAAAGCGATAAAATACTTATCGAACGCCAGCTACGATCCAACGAGTCCAGGGACTTATTTTAAGGACTCGACCAAACCCCTTTTTAAAAAATATGACATTATGCCCTTACCATGTGTGTACATTTATAATATTGTTTTGTATGTAATAAATAATAAGCATCTGACAAAAAATGTAAATGACAATCAGCACGAGCATAATTTAAGATGTAACAAAAGCTCTTACGATCTTACGACTAAAGTAATCAGCGAAGGACCAATCTCAAAAGGTGTACATATTTTTAACAAATAACCATATGATTTAAAATGTAAGCACAATGACAAAGATTTTACAAAGTTGTTAAAACATTTTTTAATGTGTAATTGTTTTTATAGCTTGAACGAATTCTATAACCATGGATGATTTTAAAAAACTGACCTTCCAATGTTAAAGTATTAACCAATCTGGAATAAAAACACATTATTATTATTATTATTATTATTATTCGGCGCGGCATGGACTCGACGAGTGTCTGCACGAAAAGAGGCCCCTCGGTGACGTCCAGCCACGCGGCCTCCACGGCGTCCCACAGCTGGTCCCTGTTGGCTGGCTGCACCCAACGATCTTTAATCGTGCGGACGACCTCCGCCCACACGTTCTCGATGGGGTTGAGATCACAACCCCGAGGAACCCAAGCCTATGTTGCAGTTGACACTGAGCAACACCTAGCTTACCCCCACCACTAACAGGCCAATACTGCTGACCATACAATTAGCCCAGTGAAGGCACCTACCTACTGGACAGGAGAGCACTTTGAGATCTAGAGGAGAGCACACCTAGACCTCACAGAGGATACAACAACATATTATCGCTACTTCCAACAAGTCTTGTCTCTAATAAAATCTATAATCCATTATCGATATTAATCCAAGTTCTCAATCAACCTACACTTCCTGCTACTTTTATGTACGTTAACCTTCTCCCCCGCTCGACCCGTTACCTCCCCCTAAACTACCCCTAGGAGAAGGTTAACCGTTACACCTAAGGCTCGATGTCGGCTTGGTTGGCCAGCCAGTCCTGCACCACGTGGGCATAATGTATCGGGCTGTTATCCTGGAAATGAGCAATACCATGTTATTTATTTTTTGATGTTATGTTTGCAATGCGTGTAATGCGTTCATGGGTTGGATATTGATCTGATTCATACCTGCTGGAATTCAAATGGTCCGTCTGGGTATAAAACCCGAAAAGAGGGGACCATTACATCCCCCAGGATGTCCCGATACTGGAGCCCGGTGAGGTTGCCGTCCATCCGCCACAGCACTCCACCCCCCGCCGCCGAAATCCAGCCCCAGGTGCTCACTAAGAAGCGACCGCTCTGCTGGCGCTGGAAGACGTAGTCGGGGTCGAAGCGCGAGTTGTTGGGCCGATACACAATCTGTGGCCCATCGTTCGCCGATGAAAACACCTTCTCATCGGAAAAGACGACGAGTCCCCAGTCGTGGTCGAGGTGGGCAGCCGCGAACGCCATCCGGTCCACGCGGTGGTCGTCGGTCAGGACTTCCTTGATGGCTGCTCGTCGGGCGATCAGGCCGACTTCGCGAAGCCTCCTTCTCGCCGTCCTGGTGCAGCCAGGGAAGTTGCTGGTCGCCGTCAGCCATGTCGAGTGGTTGAAAGCAGTGGCGGCTCGTGAGTGTTTTCCTCGGAGGGGCAGCCATTGAATTTCATATACCCCCCCCCCCCCCCCCCCCGGCTCTTGGCACCCATCGCAACTTCCGTAACAATATACATTTTTCGACACCATTTTCCGTGGTGCTGAGAAACGGTGTTGCCTGCCATCCGCCGTTATTTGAAGCGTTCTGGTTTAGGATGAGATTCCTGAACAAACAGTTTTGTATTGAACGCTCGGTGTTCTCCAAAATGCATTTTATTGTGCCTCCGTCGCAGACACATTCGAAGTTTTTATGTGCATCGCTCTGTCTCTCTCGCTCTCCGTTCGCAATCCTCGGCACATCGCCGATGCACCGCCCGCGGCGAGCCCGCAGCTTGCCGCAAGTGGCCGAGGGTACCCGAGGGCAAAATCTCTGCTGCCCTCGGTGGACTTGCGAGCGACGGCGAGCGGCTCGCGTTCAAGGCCATTTCCACGCACTAATGGCTGGGCATGCAGGGCGGCCGCGCTTGCCGCCCCGAGCGAGGAGGGTTGCGTCCAGGGTGAAGGCAGCAGACGTGCGGTGCTCGGGCGCTACCAAAACGTTTCGTTGCATTCGGCAGCTCGTGCCGTCAGCGCGACGCAAATGGCGTGATAGTTCTTAGCGAATAGCGAGCTTTAATAGTTACAACCAATATTTACACGCAACAAATTTTAAGAACAATTAAAATGAACACAACATTAAATATTTGAATTATAATATTATTATTTTATTCTGTCAAATTTCCAGGGGGGGCTGCCGCCCCGCAGCCCTCCCTCACGAGCCGCCCCTGGTTGAAAGGGTTGTTGGCGGCCAGCGTCGTCAAGCCGTCGTCTTGCGCCTTCGTAGACACGCGCTGCGCTCCAGTGCCCGGCCTAAACGAGTTTGTGTCAGTTCACAGTGGCATGCAGACTTTGTTTACATTCGTCATCATTAAAAATAATAACAAACATACAGATTAATAAAATCATAATGTTCTTAAAACATCTTCCTTAGCTATGGAGTAAACAATTCCTACGCTTATTGGGAGTTTAAAACTAACAAGCATATTATTCTATTAAAATAATGCGCAGATATGTGTACCTGCGCTCCATGCTGCCAGTGTCACTATAGTGTCTCCACCATCTCTTCGCGGTTGCCGCCGAAACGCCAAAATGCTCTCCAGCAGCTCGGGGTGATAGGTGTTCGTGCTCTATCATGCCCAAAACGGCTACTCTAGTATCACGAGGCCAGTGGACATATCCAGCCATCGTGACCAAAATGCGATGCGAGAGTGAATTAATTTGTTCCATCTGCGGTTCATTGATATAGATAGGGCTTTAGCAGGACTGATAATGAAAATAAAACTGGTTTGCCATTATAAATATTATTTTTTCATGATCATTAGAACACATGCGCATTGTTTGATCACTCGACTTTCGCATGCTAGCAAAACACCACCCTTGGCCAAAAATGCGTAATTTTAGAGGTAAAACATTAATTCAAAAACAGCATGTGTTTGTTCTTTGAGACAAACTCAATTATAAAGTCAATTCTTTAGATTTTTGGAAAACGTTTGCGTCCGCAATGCGATTTAATTTTATTCCTCTTTATTACCTCTGTTATCAGCTCTCGATCAAGTCATTTGTCGTGCCGGAGTCCATACCTTTCTGATGGCTATACCTCGTCCCGGCGGGTTGAAATGACGCGTTCAATGATGAAAATTTAATTCTATCTCACAGTGAATGCCATATTTTCCGAAAATATTGCAAAACTAATGCATTTGATCTTTTTGTTTTAAAAGGAAGACCCAGGAAGTGATTTAATCATTCTTGTAACTTAAAAATTACGGATTTGATGACATTTGGTGACTGTGAAATCTCATGCAAACCTCGATAGAGTATCGATTTGTCAGATTGGTCGTTTGTCATTTCAAAGGGGAAAGAAGTTGCAGATAAAAGAACTGGTTTAAAAAAACGAGATTCAGACCCACCATCACTCGTCATGCCTTGTATCCATGTGCTTGCCCACGTGGTCGGTACCTGGCATACCTATGCTGATTTCAGCCAAACCTTTCTGAGGACATAGCCGATATTCGACTAGCTCACTTACATAGTCCAGAGCTGTACCTCATGCCCAATTGTTTTTATTAGGTTGGTGATACATATGCCGTGGACTTACTTTCAAAAACTTGCATGTACGAAATTGACAAAAGTTCTAATATCTGTAAAATCTTGAAGTCAACATCAAGTAAACAAATCTGGTTTGATGATTCGATTTGGTTTCGATGGTTTCTAAAGGCAACAATCAAAATTAGGAAAATTTGAAAAAAATACGCACTTTTAAGTAAATTTCCGTACTTTTCCAAACTTGCCCAATTGTCGAATATTGAACTTTTTTTTTGCTTTGAAAGTGAAGGGTATGGAGGATTTTTTTGAAAAACGCAGGGGGTCTAAGTTGAGTACAAAAGTAGACACCCTGAAAATTTCATCCCACTCGAAGCAGGCGTTTGGCCTGTAGAGCGCTCGCAAACACACATACAAAAAAAAAACAAACAAACAAACAAACAAACAAACAAACACACACCAAGTGTTTTTTTAGCAGTAGTGAAATTGATGATTTCGCTTCGCTCGCTTCGCTCGCTACGCTCATCAATAATCAAACAAAGTGCTTATTATACTAGCTCAACAAATGGCTCCATTGTGTCAATAAAATACTGAAAACGGCGAGAGACTCTAATCAATCTTTTGACAGCTTAGTGAGGTTATATTCTTTAAACTTATCCGAGAACTCGGATATTGCTCGGAGTAAACTTATTCATTCGCATGCGTTTTTAGTGCTCAACGGAAAACTGAATGAATGATCTAGTTCAGGTACGCTGATTGTAATTGTGAAATTATGCTACGACAAGACTTCGACGTGACATCTCAGCGCCAACATCAAACAATTGAACTTGAAGTGTCACTATCAGATCTGCACTTGCGCGAGTGGCGCGAAGTCTTTTGACAGCAGCGCGGTTTTTCAAACGCCTGCCATAAATTCGATTTTAACCACTATTTTCGCAACGTAGTGATCTTCCGAGTCCACCAGCGCGCAGAATATCGTTTCATCGTTTCGCGGAATACGGTGCAAATATTTCCTAACACGGAGCTTTTGGTGCGGGTGAGTGACGTCACGTCTTTTTGAATGTTCAGCCAATGACAACGGCTGATTTGGCGAGGTCTGCTGGGCTAATGCTGGGAACGGAAAGGCGCGCCCGGGGTGCAGGGCTGCGATCGCGACTTTTGACATTCCGGGCCCAATTGACGGACAACAAAAATGTAAATATTTTGATAATCTGCAAGAAAAAAACTGCAAATTGCGATCTAGAAGACAAATTATGAGTAACAATGTTGGCTTTTTTTCGGCGCTTTGGAGAGGACGAATGTATCTACGCAGTAAATATGTATAGCTAATTATCTATTGGTAAATGTACCATTCTATAGCCTCGACGTCGACGTTGCCGAGAATACGATTATGATTGACTACAATATGTTAAAATGATTGAATACGATAATATGATTGAATACGAATATGAATATGACTAGATTGTATTTGTTTGCGAATAGCGGTGTTTTTTTTTTAGTTGATACTCCATTTCACGTTAAGAAGTGGAGTGGATTTGCATCTTTCTCGAGGACCAACTGTTGATAAAAATGAGTTAAGAGTCCCAAAGCCAAAACTAAGAATGCATTTTACACAAAATATTGGGCTATACAGACCCCAGAAACCGTAAAATTTTCGCCTGCGGCACAATGTATGGTAAATTGGTGGTAAATTGAATGACACTTAAATAAATTTTGAAGCTTAAAAAAATCTTTGCAGAATTGCTGGCTTTGCTTCATGGCTATTATATGCCTTTTTGCAATGACAGGCATAATTTTGGAACAGCACATCGGGGTTTTCAAGCCAGTCTGCCACTGTTTGTGTCAAGCCTAAAAAGGGACCTTCTTCAAGCATTAAATCAATCATGAAATGTGCTTGGTTCTGACCTACCCATTCTCAAACCCCTAATTAACCGCAAACGCGTAGATTTGCTCCAATGAAAGCCTTTAACTCAAAGTTTTTGGCGCCTTGGCGGGTGGAGGTGGGGGGGGGGGGGCGGTTTAATTTGAAATGCCCGGGCCGGTTTTTTTGCCCCAATCCAACCATGTAGGTACCTACCTAAGTAAAAGACGAAAAAGATCCCACGCCCTTCACGGATGCACAGTCTTTCGCAGGTCGCATCTTACAACCAGGGCTTGGACCGAACTGAAAACCGGAAAAACCGGAAACGAAATAATAAAAAGTGGCAAAACAAATGCAAATGCGTTGTACGTTTAGTACCCGAAAAATGAGTGTCAAAACTTGTCTTGCCAAATGGATAATCATTTTTAAACGTATTTTTCGCATATATAAACAGTCGTGATATCGGTATGCGTATGTGCCGCTATTTGGCACCAGAACATGCAATTTTATCATATCGCATATTCGCCGGGATTTCACCCACTCCCGCCGACATTCCCAATGTATATTTTCCGGTTGGTTTCCATCCGGGCGACCAAAAACCGGATTTTCGTAAAGAGTAATTAAGTACCGGAAAAGCTGCGCCAATATAATATGACTAGGCATAATATAAAATTATTTTCGTTATATTTATAATAATAATGTGAATGGTGTTATGTAATGACATCGCACCTATTGTTAAATATGAAAACGCAATTTTAACTGGAACTGCGCCTAAGGGGGGTATTTGTCCGAAGGGCATATTTACGCCTTTAGGGCATACTAACGCCCTAGGGCGTATCTTTAGAAAGAACCGGTAGAAGTACTTCCACTACGCCCCAATTGAGTATTTTTTCCCGAAGTGCATATATTTGCCCGTACGGCATATTTCTGCCTCAAGAACATATTTCCGACCTCTGGGCGGTACCTACACCATGCGCAAAATGACTTTAGCTGTTGACGCGCCATAAAACCCCACTTTTCATTCATTCAAGTACCTACACTACGCCCTTTGGGCGTATTTTTGGCCAAATGGCATATATATGTCCTAGAGGCAAATATTTGACCAATAGCATATTTAAATGCCTAATGGGCATATTTACGCCCTCTGGGCGTGTACATGATCGGTTACACTACGCCTTATGGGGGTATTTGTGCCCTATGGGCATACTGATGCCTTTTGGGCATATTTATGCCATATGGGCATATGCTCTATGGGCATAGTTATGCCCTATGAGTATAGTTATGCCCTATGGGCATAGTTACGCCTTATAGGCGTATATTTTCCCGAAAGGCATATTTTTGCCCGAAGGGCATATTTACGCCCTATGGGCGTATACCCGTGCCCTATGGGCACCAAGGGAGGGAGCGAAGCTCCCGAGCTTGTTACAGTAAAGCACGATGAAATTGGTGATTGGCGTCATCCGATAAACTGCGGTACCCGGATGCGTAAAATAACTTTGCGCCAACGGGTGTATGACTGCGTTGAGAAAAGTTAGATATCAAATGATTGCACATAAGTGACGTTAAAGGGGGTCTTACCCGCTGATCCAAATTTATATTATCGATAAAGACCACCAAGTTAGGAATTTTGAGAGGCAAAAAAAATGCTTTGCCCTAGCGCGGTCCCCAGCAAAAATTGCCGAGTTCCGTGTTTTTCGGCCTAGGCGCCAAGCAAAAAATCTCCCATAAGAAATAACATGGTTAGCATTTTCGACCCCTGGAGCCTAGGAAAACTAATGATCAGAAAAAATAATCAAACCTAGTGCCATACTCGTCCATCTTTCTTCTACCTGGAGATATTTTGAATGTTATAATTGGAGCAACCGTTTAGCCTCAGCAAATTATTACTGAAGGTGTGTAATTCGGGTGTTGCAATTATCATTACCGCGGCCGTGTTGGTCGCTGCAGCGGTTGGCAGGCGGCCAGCCACCGGTAGCGGATCGGCTCCGAAGGGAGAATCGACGGAGTGGGGATAGGTTTTGTGAGACTCGAGCAAAGATACTACTATAAATTGGACTCGAGCCAGCACGCGCTCTCCCATGCTCGATCGGTCGACAAATCTCGGCAGGAAAAAACAGTGATCTCATCTGACACTACCACACAAGTGCATATTTTGTACGTAGCTGATAGTGACCCGCTATAATTTCCTCATGCTTTTGTTCGATGGCTCTCGCTGGGTTCGAGTTTGAGCCAGAATATACCGAGGAGGAATTAACAGCAATAGAAACGTCGCAAAACGAGACAATTGAAAATCCATGTGATAGGAGCGAATCAAGCAATTGGTGTAAGTGCAGTGAATGTAATGTTATGCATACGGACGCCGAGAGTGTTTGCTGCAATGAAATAGCTGCCGTGAAAATAGTAACAGGCGATTACGTTTGCATAACTGACCACCATACATTTGAGAACATTATTTTGTCAACTGATTCGTTGAACATATTACGCCACCATATCATGCTAGTTACATCCCACAAGCCTTAAAAAAATTATACGCTATCGAACCCGTCCCAAACAATTTATGCTAACAAAGATGGTCATAGATTGCAGTATAGATCTCGTAAACATTTTCTAATAGCAATTCTTAATTCTGACTAGTGACAACATTATTGCCATAATAACATAAACAGTAATGATCGAAGCATAAACCCTAGGCGAGCGCCAATTCGAAGAAACAATAATCAGTGCTGCACCATTGGAGGGGAAGTGAGCAGCCTCGTGCTGCCTGCAGACTGAACGGCAGCGCGGGGCTTGCGAGGAGAGCGAGCAGGAATTGTTAGACAGAGAGAAAAGACGACAGATTGGTGCATAAGTAATTCCCCATTCGTTACATTTTCGCAGCGCCCGATCGCTGAAAACTGAAATAATGTTTGTAAAATCGCCTAATTCGGCGTTTTATTTTTAAAGGTCCATTTTCTATTGGTGTTATGGTTTGTAACCTGTGTGCAAATTTAAATTTCTCGCTTCACAGCACTTTAAAAGAAGACAAAACCAGGATACGTACAAGAACAGACCTGCCGTAATTGGCGAGTCTGGCTGCGCGATGCGCGGAGTACAAAAGAGAAACCCATACAAAAAACAAATTGTTTTTTAAACACATCCGAAGTCCAAGCTAAACCAAAACAAAAACCAAGAATCGTTCGCTTAAAAACGTATTATTAGCACTGCTCTCGAAGTCAAACATGATTTCAAATAACTACCAAGTACAAATTTCTACTGTACTGCCAACAAGTTCATGCAAACCCGTATTTCATCCACGTTACTTAATGCGTTACGTCCATTGGTCAAAAACAGTTATAACAGATAAAATAATCTCAGCACACCCAATATTCAATCGTGACTTCGTAGATTTATACAGGCCATTGGAGTAGGGTCGTTGAAATAGTAATTATTTTGGAAAGTTGTTTTATGTTGTAGAAAATGTTGGGTTTCAATTATACAATTGGTGTTGGTTATCGAATATTGAGATTGATTTGGCAAAGATGAATATTGTATTTTATATTGATTGAATACATGTGACCTGAGGAAAGTATTGAATAGTGAAAGTAATGATAGTCATCGTAACGTAGGTAATAGTTTTAATAAACATGTGAGAAAAGAGATATTATATTGTAAGTGTTAAAGATGTGTGATTAATTTTTAAAAATCTACGAAGTCACGATTGAATATTGGGTGTGCTGAGACTATTTTATCTGTTTTAACTGTTTTTGACCAATGGGCGTAACGCATTAAGTAACGTGGATGAAATACGGTTTTGCATGAACATGTTGGCAGTACAGTAGAAATTTGTACTTTGTAGTTATTTGAAACCATGTTTGACTTCGAGAGCAGTGCTTATAATACATTTCCATACGTTTTTAAGCGAACGATTCTTGGTTTTTGTTTTGGTTTAGCTTGGACTTCGGATGTGTTTAAAAAACAAATTGTTTTTTGTATGGGTATTTCCTAGTATTTTTGGTTATGGTTTGATATGGTCGCACACCGATGTGTGGAATGGGCAGTGTGAATGTGACACTTGGTAGTGTTTCATTACGATACACATGAGGCCTGCGGGAGATGTTTGGGTTCTTCAGGATTTCTACACCTACTGCGATGGTAATCTCGGTCGCATCTTGATCGGTGTGTCTCGGCTAGGAATAGTTATCGAGTTTGCCGCTAAATGCTATTTCGTTTGGAAACAGTTACCGACACTGCCGCTTGCTGCGAGTTGTATATTTAATTTGCGGGAAGTTATGGTACACTATTAATTTGAGTTTGCCATTTTTTTGGGATTTAATATCATCGAAAACCATACCATTGAATCAAATGATTCAGTTTTTGTAATTACCATTAAAAAAGGTAATTATCATTAAATTTAATAACCATTTTACTCATTATAAATCATAAAAGATTCAAATGATACTTAACTTAGGCTGTGGTATAGTAGTAAGGCTAATACGACCGTAGAGATAGTTAATGATATTGATGTTGTATAGGCTGAAAGAAGTAAATATAGTAAATTTATTTTTATGGGTAAATATTAAATATAACAAAAACATCATTAGATATGGAATTGGAATGATAGTAAATAAAAGAGGTGAAGTAATGAGAAATATGTTTTTGGTGAAAATTATAAATCTTAAATAATGTTGTTCAATGAAGTTAATTGGAATTTTAATTGGTGAAGAAAGTAAATTCCAGTCAAGTGAAAGTACTTAACGTTCTTCTCCCTGCAATTGACGTTACAACATCTCTCAATACAATAACGTCAGTAACAGGTCGTGGAAATCCAAATCGACATACTCGAACTCAACCAAGTTTAGTTTTCTTGCTGCGCATACAATAGGAATTATCCTTGTGCACCTGGTGATTCATAACTGAATGGTGTAAAGCTGGTGATCGTTCTGGATTTGGAATCCTACTGGTAATGTATTTTGCTAGGAAAGCAACAACTTCTTCTGTACGTGATTTTCCTAATACTGGAGAGTTTTCCACCCACAAGCGCATGTGAAAGTGTGGTGTTCCCCTGCATTGATACTCTCTTCTCACCCAGTAGTGAGTAATTTTACCTAAGGGTGCATCTGTTGAAGTAATAAATTTTAAAATTGCATGGAATTTGTTGTCAAAGAAACGTGTAGCAGATATACTGGATCAACAGCAATTAGCTAACTAGCAGTTTTTTTGCATCGTTGGCCCATTGACATCACGCAAATATTGACCAAGATCGGACCACTCCCATTCGCTTGAACTTAAGGTGAGAAACCATGTTGCTGGTCCATAATTCATAGTCATACACTTCAAGTTGTTCCGTGGTTGTATCCAAAATTGTTCTGTGTTCCGTAGTCGTGAGAAAATATTTTTAAGTTCTCCATGCAACTGGTCGGTGCCTATCTGATCTAAACATTGTTTTGCAGTTAGACGAAGCTTTGGATTGCGCACTGTCAATTTTTGGTATATCCCAGCCTCCAACCATTTCCAAAGAAAATTCTAAGAATAGACACCAAGAAAAAAAACCAAAAGAGAAAATTCAAAATTACGCCGCAGATAGTAGAAGCCATCAAGAATAAGCGGCGTATATATCACCTGAGCTGCAAAAAAAATGGAAGTAAGTACAACGAAGAATTGAAAATAGCCAAGCAATTATTAAGAAGCATGATCAAGTCAACGATAAAAGAGCAAAATGACAAAACCATCGCCCAGGCAGAAAACAAGAACAAAGCAACATGGAAGATAATCGACAAGTGTCGGAACAAAAAGACTTCCAAAAAGCAGAAAATCATACAACTTATTGTAAATGGTGACAAAATAAGCGATCCAACGCAAGTCGCCAACCAGCTGAACACTCATTTCGCGACTATAGCAGAAACCATCGTTGATACTCAAGATACAAAAATATCGGAATGCATGAATATCTTTAAAAAAAACTGTGCAGAATACGCTGGGCCTGAATTTATCCTCGAACAGACAAGTGAAAAAGAAATTATCGAAATTATTATGAAACTAAAAAACAAAAAGTCATCTGGGTGGGATGAAATCCCGGTTAGGGTCATTAAACGCGTGAGCACACTAATCGCAAAACCAATCGTTGACATTTGTAATTTCTCGCTTATGACAGGGACGTTTCCTTCAGCGGCGAAATGGGCAATAATTAAGCCACTCCATAAAAAAGGTGCAGAAACAAATGTAAATAATTACCGTCCTATCAGTCTTGTAACAAATTTTTCAAAAATTTTTGAAAAGGTTTTCTTGACTAGGCCTTTGGTTTTCATTAAAGGGAATGACATCTTATCTAAAAATCAGCATGGATTTCGCAAGGGTTTTTCAACTACAACAGCAACCACCAGCCTGGTCAACTCCATAACAGATTGTCTCGAAAAGAAAAAAGCAGTGGGTGTCTTACTTTGCGATTTGTCTAAAGCATTTGACACGATTAATCATTCAATCCTAATAGAAAAGCTAAATTACTATGGAATTAAAGGGGTTGCTTTAAACTGGGTCAAATCATATCTCTCTGAAAGGAAACAGAAAGTGAAACTGAACTGCGACGATGACGGATCAGAGTGGATGTCAATTAAGCACGGAATCCCGCAGGGGACCTTGCTGGCCCCTGTACTCTTTAGTTTATATGTTAATGACCTGGCCGACGCTGCAACCAATGTAAACACTGAAGTTATTTTATACGCGGACGACACAAGCCTGATAGTGCAAGGGGAAAATGACAATGAACTATTAGCGAATTTTAAAGACATAATGAGCACGGTAGAAAGTTGGTTCGAACCTAACCAGCTAAAACTAAATCAGGAAAAAACAAAGGTAGTAATATTTAAGGGGGTAGGATGCACAGACATAAAAGAGGTGGTATGTGATAACTTTACGCTAGACACCAAAGACTCGTGCAACTTCCTGGGCACCACTGTGGACCACAAGCTTAGGTGGAATGACCACGCCAACAACCTCAGCGCCTCTTTAAGTTCGGCTTGCTTTGCCTTGTCAAATCTGACCAGACAGGTAAATGGAACCACATCAAAGATTGCATTCCACGCGCTTATTCAATCTAAAATTAGGTATGGTATTGTCAATTGGGGTGGATCTACAGCAGCAATAAAAATTTTCACTAAACAAAAGAAGGCGTTAAGAATTATCGGACATTTAGGAAAGAGACAGTCATGCAAACCTTTTTTCATAGAACATCAGATTTTAACCTTAGCATGCATGTATATTCTGGAACTTGTTTTATTTGTATTTGACAACATCACAGATTTTAAGAAAAAGACCGACGTACACAATTTTAATACAAGACGTAATGATCTTCGTCAACACAGGACCAGACTAAAAGTAACAAAATTTAATCCAAAGAACATCGGTGTGTTTGTTTTTAATAATCTTCCAGTCAACCTAAAATCTCATAGTGAAAAAAGATCGGTTTTTAAAGAAAAGACGAAAAGGTTCCTTCTTAATCATGGATTGTATACTTTGGACGAATTTCTGCTAGCAAAGGATTGTAAGTGTATCTATTGTAATATATAAACCTAGATTATGTTATATGAAAGAAATAACCTGTATGCTGTGAATCGGTGATTCTATAGAATTGTTTGCTTGAATGTATACCTGTCGCATGATTTGTGTAGAACAATTATTTTATGTACCTACATTGTTGACCTTTTTTCAAGCTCTCGTTGAAACAAACATAAAGAGTGTTCTTGTAAGTTGTAACAAGAAAATGAAAAATAAAAAAATACATTACATTACATTGCTGCATACTAAGGCATGCTAATTTTAATTCTGGCCAAATCAACCATGGTTATCAGAATAGGGAATCCATAGTTTGAAATTACCTATCATATTTAATAGAAAGTTTTGTAAAAAGTTCAATACGGGTACGCTGCAGTTACAAGACTCCGGGAGAGTAAACTGGCCTGACCCCCGATGACTGGTGATTTGAACTCCCCCCCCCCCCTTCCTACGCCCCTGGTTGCAGTTCGCCCACACGTGAACACATGTTGGATGTCTACTTGTCGAATTTCGAATTCTATTATAACCAGTAGCTAGTACACACTGCGCTTTTTCCACACATATCCGTGGGCTGGGTCCGTTCGAGCCCGTCGGAGCCCGAAACGCTCTGAGATGCCGAGAACGATATGGATTTGCAATACACACTACGATTTAGAATCCAACGGGCCCAGCCCACGGGCTCATAGCGTATGTGTGTATTGGCTATTAGGGCAGGAAAGGGTAACACACTAGGTATAGTAGTTGTTGGATTCTCGGAGGACCCAGTCAAGTGTCAATCAATGGAGCGGTTTGTAGAATGCATAGCTGCGCAGAAAGTTTTCGGTTCTGATTAGAAGGATGGTATTATGTTTTTATGAATTTGAATTGGCAAACATTTAAGAGGGGAGCGGTACATTATAAATTGTGATCGGGGCCCGGTATGGATTTCTGTACCAGAGTACCTGGCCAGTCCGCCCTTGCACGTACTGGAGCAGTGATCAAAGGTATAGATACTTGATTTTTCGTTCAGCGGTTCACCATCATAAAGTTTTAACGTCAGTAGAGCTATCACCCTTGAAAAAGTAACTAGCATGTGTAACGAAACGATGGGAAACCAGTGAGACTTTGGATTTAGCATTCAAATCCCAGTTTGAAATAGTTTTTTTTTCAAAAATATAGCTAAAGATAGGATGTAGTACACATGAGTCTAAGAAATTTGATAACCAGCATACCAGTTTGTTCAGGATAGGTACCACAAGGTAAATTTCTAATTAATTAGTCAGGTAATTTAGTTGTTTCATAGGAGTAATTTTGCCCAGAACAACAAGGCTAAAGTATCGGAAGGGGCATCTCAGCCAGTATCGGATTGTTATCAATCTTTCTCCATTTATTTTTACATTTTGGGGTAGACTAGCCTGAGGTGCAATCACAATCCTGGCTTGTAACACTTCAGAACCCTGCTGGATATTGAAAATATTAATATCATAAATTAATTTAAACTGGCGTTCTATTAGGTACTTGCCAATAACTACGTAATTCCATACCCTGACTGCAGCCTCTTCTTTGACCAAGGGCTTGACGCTGCCGAGAATACAAGATTCGATGGACCTGTAATTTTTTGTTGGCACAAGCTGTTGTTCAATATTCTCTGTCGGACTGAAGCTTGGATTTTGATAGATTGTATATTTCTTTCCTACTTTTTGTTACAGATTTAAGTAAATCTGTTTTGAGGTTTGATGTGCTCTCAAACTTGTAGGCAGGTACACTTGCGGAAACATACAGTGCGCCTGTCGAAAAATTATACAAGCCATTTTCAGGTTCGGTTGATAACACTGTAGGTAAAGGCCGGGTACTGAACACGTGGCTAGCCTGCGAGCTAGGACTATTCTAAAACCCGTTTCATTATCAGTAGCTGCTTTGCTCTGGCAAACGACGATCGGAAAGACTCATGATTCGGTTCACTCTGGAGTTTAGCACGATGTTGACACATATCTACTTGCCTATAACGTGTAATTTTGAAGATACATTGAAATTTAAACAAATTCTGCATCTTCCCTCCACAAATCTAGCATTACTTTTTCACTAATTGTGAAAAAGTAGTTTTTTTGAAGGTAACTTCACTTGCATTCTTTTAATTGAATCTCTTATCTCTCAATCAAGGTAGCTGCGATCGTACCTAGACCCTACCTTTTTGATGGTTGCTCGCCCAGGCAGGTCGGAGATTACAAGACCAGAAGATTTTATGATTTATACCAATGGACAAATTACTTCGAAACATCGGGAAAAGATTAATTGAATGGACTCTCATGTTGCGAACATTTTAACAATTGTTAATAACATAATTTAATTAGTATCATCATATTCAGATGTGGAATATGTTTGGCGGCCATAATTTTATTTGCCTATTCGATAACGCAGATCGACCGAAATCAGTCACGGGCTGAATCTAGATAAGCCTCTTCCTTTTGGGTCCACCATGCAATTGCAGGGACTTGGGTCTTTCATCGAGCCCTAACCAGTTTAAAACTACAGTGTTATTTAGCCTAGCCCGTACGTCAGGAATCATAAACGTTTTGCGGGCGCACTTTATGATTTCATAAGTGTACCTACTGATGTTAGGTAGAAGGTTTTTTCACATCGTTTAATTTTTCATCCATCGATCATAATTCCTGACAGGTAGAAGTTTTAAATTTTATGCATACATTTACACACACCAAGATCTGCCATTTCTGGGTGTTTCTATTACATTTAAATTGTTAATCCTCTTCGTGTTCTTCTTCCTCCTCTTTTGCTAATAGCTTTATTATTTCACTAAAAATATTACCTAACTTTCTTTTGCTATATGTATCTTTTGTTTTCTTCTTTAATAAGCTATTATCATAGAGCCTATTACCATTGATGCTAACATTAGTCAACTGGGGGAATTATTTCTGAGAGTTGACGAAGCAAAGGTTGAATTTGTTTGGTACCTACTCTTGGGAATTTTTTTTCTTGTTTGATCTTAGTTTTCAGAATTGGAAAAGGCTCATGCAGTATCAAATGTACCTAGTGATATTGCACATTACTTTAACTGTGAGTTCATTAGGTAGTATTTGCTTTAATTGTTTACTGTTTTCGTTGCTTCATTAGAGAATATATTATGCACTGGTCGAATAATGTGTTAGATTACAGCGATTTTTCTAGGCACCCGCACAGCTGTGACTCAATTATTCTCTGTCTTAATTGGGAAGATTCTGTTTGTACTAGTGAAATTAAACTGGTCAAATAATTTGTTTGATTACTGTAAATCTTCTTCTGCAGTCGTTCAATGTATTCTCTTTCCGTCCAAACCTTTGATTTGGACAAATTGTAAGTTTCTGTTTTGAGAACAGGATTTCGTTCATTCAGTCTAAAATGTACTTATATTGCACATTATTTCAACTGTGAACATTACGTCTATTATTCGACATTTACCTTTTCCGGTATGATCAGTCGTTCAACCGTTCACAATGGATTTGTCAGTTTCAATGATTATTCGAAAGAAATGTCGGAGGTTTGCCTTTTAAATATGTAATATTTATTTAATATCTAGTATACTTACATCTAATTGAATACAAGGAAAGTGGATGGAATGTTAAGATGATTATTATAATTTTATGGTTTAATTTTATCGTTTGCTCGGAACATCAACTTACGTCGCAATAGTGGGCGTCCGCGTAGCCATTTTGAGTTATTATTCACATTCACATTATTTTAAGACAACATAACAAAATTCAATGTTCTGCAATTAAACGTTTGGACATAATATCCGAGTAAAATATGTTTTTCCGCAATTGGTAAGTGCCACCTCAGCTACTTAAATACATTTGTACGAAACTAGGGTTAGTTTTGACTCGAGTAAATTTACTACTGTATTCGTTTTCTTCCACGCAGTGTGCCTGAAAGCAACAGCATTTTTACTCATAAGTCACCTACTATTATCTTCCACGCTAGCTAGGGAGTTGTCACATAAGTAGGTGGCGACCTCTGTCGCCGATTATGGTGGCCCTGAGAACGTGGACTATGACGAAGGGGTGCAACAATCTCTCTTAATTAAGCAATATTTTATGATGCAATATTATTGTAATAAAACGCCATTTTAAGATCATGAAAACTGTCGCATATATTTTGTATAGCCATGAGATGAATTTACAGTCTCAAATCGATGAAATATCTATCGTGATCGTGAAGTTTGTATGTGACAAGGTGGACGATTACATTACTACTTTCATGCGTTGTGCATCCTTTAAAAATTGACTTGAGGAATATATTGAAGTATTCGTACTCTATATGCATTTTCGCTTTCAGCTGTCGAGTAAAATATAGACCGAGTTGGTTAAAGTAAATGGTACAGCGAGTGCTCCGTTTGGTAAAGTTAGTATAAATGAAGTAAGATGCACATAATATTTTGTACTTTCATAGATTGGAAGACCAGGATTTGTGCCGGTCGGATGGTCAGAGCTAAGTACGGCAGGCAGACCGTCGTGTTGTGGCGCGCTCGTTTGAATTTTTTGGGTTCTGGGTTCTCTTTTTTGGGTTTTGGACTTCTCGGACGGTCTGCCGACCGTCCCGATCATTCCTCAGGGCGATTGCCTCGGGGTAAGAGGAGGACTGAGCGAGAGCGAGGCGATGCTATTGCAATGCTAACGCATGTAAGAGAGCTCGTTGACCGCCACAGCGCTATGGAGACCCATGCATTCGAGCCGCTAAAGCCGCTGGCGCCCGAGCCGACAAAACAAAGTCATTTTACGCTACCCATACACCGAACTAGTGCCATGCTAGAACACTGCCCAGTCTAGTATTCAAACCAAGACCAAGGCCGCAGCGTGGAGATTACTTTGGATGAGCTTGGCAGCGATTGCAATGTCACAGCTAGCGTGGAAACAGAAAGGTCTTTGCTCCTCTGTCTTTAAGAAACATGATACTACTGTCGGTCTGTGTGATAGTCGGCTAGTGAACGTGAGGCGCTGGCCGCGATGTCAACTTCTTGTAACTGTTGATAGAAATTGCGAAAATCATCCAAAATGGCTGAAAATGTCTTTAATGGCTTGATCAAAAATGAGATTAGCCAGAGACAACAGTCTCCCGGCGATTTTACCACGTTTTGTTAGTTAAATATGTCATATTCCAGGTGGCAGCGGTGATTTTGCCGTTCATGACTTACGAAAATACACATACTATTTTATTTTTATGTACACAAATTAGCCTCCCAAAAATGTTGCCCATTTCAAATTTCGTGTCTATTTAGCTCAGCGGTTAGAGCACCAGCCGCGAAAGTTGGGGACCCGGGTTCAAATCCCTACGACTTCGAACTGCTCGAAGTTCAATCACACCCCCTGGCACATTTTGACGCAGTAGTTAAAAAACTCGGCAAGATGTACCCTTCTCTTGATGGTAACACAGACTTCGAGATAATTCGCCTTTTTGAGAGGTTGGAGAACCAGGTCAAGGGGAACCGACCACAGGCTTGTGAGCCTGCGCTATGCGTTGCCATTGTGAGTAAATCTGTTTCTTGTGTAGACTGTTCAAATTTCCTAAAAGCCAAGATCATGCTAAACAAGCAATAGGTCTGATTTTAAATTCTCAAGTCTGCTTTTTCATGTCATCTTGTGTTCTAGATATTTTGATAATAATTCCTATCAATAGACTTTGTTTTTCCTTGCGGCGTCTGTCGATCAAGATAATTTAAATACTGGACACACTCTCTTGTGTCACAGTGACACATTTGAACACAATCTGGCATCGTGGTATTTGCTTCAACTGTTGACGAAGTTTTTTTTATGGCTTATGATAAAGCCTTTTTAAAGTATTGCCTTTCATAAATCTGTATTTCCCATTTTTAGACTGAAAGTTCTAACTCCTTCAAGAACCCTCTGAACGCATCTCCGTCCCTGCGAGTTTTCGTAACACCGGACGGTCAATTGACAGATGCGTTCCTGTTCTCAGAGGGCGAACTGGTAACGTCAGTTACGGAGAACGTGACTCCCTTTCTTTGTTTGAAATTGCTTATTGCGGCATATTTTGTGTTAAATATCGAGTATCCAAGGGGATATGCAGGTTTCCTTCATTTTCTTGAATGTCAAATTTTGGAATTGCCGCGTAAATGTTTGCGCACCAATGTCGCCTACAGTAAAATGTTCAATGCTTACAATGCGGCATAAAGTTTTCTTGTTTTGCCAGCTAGTATGTTAAGGTTGAGTGAGCACCTTGGCCAACGAACATCTACCACACAATTGATTACAGGCAAACTATAAGTGTCAGCCCCACCAGAATAGCACACCACCTGGGTAATGAATGAGGCTTTCAAATCACGTAAGAATAATTTATGTGCTGTAATTAGTTTGTCTAATAATTAACGCCCGTTATTATGGAAAATTATAGTTTCTATGGGAACTAAAACCTCCCGTAGTTACGGACGTCAATTAGCCAATCTAATCGTATCACAAAAATTATTCTTATTCAACTTGAAAGCTTTATACATTACCCAGGAGTTGTGAGCTATTTTGGTGGGGTTGTCACTAATAGTTTTGTAATCAATTGTTTGGTAGATATTCAAAGGCCAAGGTGATCATCCCACCTTGACACTGCTCTTGAAAGGAGTCGATTTAAAAATTAATTGTGGCGCTGAGGAATCGCACATTTTCTCATTGCCGGAGCCCCCCTAGGGACGTCAGCGGCAAGCCTTGCGTGTGCTGTAGCCGCCATCCTGCCCCCACGCTGACATCACGAGACGGGCGCCGGCAATGAGAATATGTGCGATTTCTCAGCGCCACCTTTTTTTTTTAATCTGTAAAAGTCGAGTCTCATTGATTGGCATTCTTACAACATATGTATTCTGAAAAGCAATTCGGACGACTCCTTAGGTAGGTACTAGTTGGAAAAACTTTCAATCAGAGATTGAACAAACAGGAAAAGGGGTTAATTTACAAATCTTTTCATTTGTTTCAAAGTGTCTAATAATTTGGAATAGCGCAGTGGTTTAGGGCCACGATGTTTAATTTCTCATTCTTGCTGTGCCAAATAAATGTAAAAAAATTAGTAAGGGCTTAAGAAAACTTTTCCCTGGCACTAATATCGTAACTAAGAATTTCGTAACCATTTTTTTAGCACTCATTAGGTGCTTGAAACTTTTTCATAGTTAATAAGATAACTACCTACTCCTTTTAATTTGTTGTGCTAAATGGCTGAGAGGAAATCGGAATATTTGAAGTGTGCAGCGCAAGCGGTGGCACGCAGGTAACGGCAGCGAACGCGGTCTGGCGTCGCTCTCTCATCGCGCACCCCGTGGCTGGTAACGGCAGCGAACGCGGACTGGCATCGCTCCCTCATCGCGCACCCCGTGGCAGGTAACGGCAGCGAACGCGGTCTGGCGTCGCTCTCTCATCGCGCACCCCGTGGCTGGTAACGGCAGCGAACGCGGACTGGCGTCGCTCTCTCATCGCGCACCCCGTGGCAGGTAACGGCAGCGAACGCGGTCTGGCGTCGCTCTCTCATCGCGCACCCCGTGGCTGGTAACGGCAGCGAACGCGGACTGGCGTCGCTCTCTCATCGCGCACCCCGTGGCAGGTAACGGCAGCGAACGCGGTCTGGCGTCGCTCTCTCATCGCGCACGCCGTGGCTGGTAACGGCAGCGAACGCGGACTGGCAAAGCTCCCTCATCGCGCACGCCGTGGCTGGTAACGGCAGCGAACGCGGTCTGGCGTCGCTCTCTCATCGCGCAAGCCGTGGCAGGTAACGGCAGCGAACGCGGTCTGGCGTCGCTCTCTCATCGCGCAAGCCGTGGCAGGTAACGGCAGCAAACGCGGACTAGCAATGCTGTACTTATATTATTATCCCTCATACATTTGTTGTTGATCATTTTGATGCAGTAAGTAATTGTTTCGCGGACTAAAAACATCCTTAACCTACTATGTCGTTTTCTGTACATAATTTTTTTCCTTATCCTTTAAATACTATAAATCCATCCTAAATATGGGACCCATAACCTATAAACTATGCACTGAAGCTACTGGAACGAAGTCGATGAAAACCTACTGAAAACATTCAGTCGCGGTTTACCTACTCCGAAAAGACAGCAACGGATTAGTAGCCAAAAAGTACTGACTTTAAGGCATTTGTTTTTAGAGTGTACTATAGTACAGTATAATAATACTGTACAGTATAATAATATCATAATAATTATACATTTCTAGATTGACACAATGTCAACTCGGCTGAACTATACCACAGCCCAGCCTCAGCCCACCTTCCGCCCGTCTCCAGCCCGTGCTTGGGCTAGGAGTGGGCAGCGAGTGGGCTAGCCCAGCCAAGCCCGGCTCCAGCCCACCTAGCGCCCACCTTCAGCCCGTGCTTGGGCTAGGAGCGGGCTCGGCTGGGCTAGCCCGTCTTGCGCCCGTCTTGAACCCGCGTGGGCCCCAGTGGGGCCAACGTGGGCTAGCCCGTGTGTCTAGCCCAGCCAGCGCCCATCTGGCGCCCATGTGGGGCCCACTGGGCTATGCCCGCTCGAACCCATCTGCCCAGCCTACCCCAGCTTGCCCGCTAGCGCCCGCTCGGGCCCCAGCCAGCGCCCAGCCGCCTGTGTTTGCGGGGTAGGTATTATGTTATTTTGTAAAAATTTATCAAACAAAAATTGTATTAAACACATTCGAGTTGTGTCATCATTTGAAATATGCTATCTTTTTCTTGCGTAAAGGGTTGGGACTCGGGGGAAGTCGGTCTGGATCGGATCTATCAAAAAACGACATTGCTCTCGGCAGACGTGCTAGCATAGCATTCTAGGGCCTACTTCACTCTCCTTTCCAATTGAACATAAACCTGCAAAAATCCAAGTCATCCAAGTCAAATTTATCATGAAATTAATTAATCCATGAAAAAAAAATGTAATTATTAATAAATAAATCATCTAGAAACAAATTATTCTTCATTTAAAAATAATTAATATACGATTATAAAGAAATAATTTATCGAGCGAAGACTTCAACTGGACTGAGTTTGAGGCGCATACATATGTTTTCCTTTTTTATAGGACTTTCTGTGCTTGGAAGATTGTACGCTCTCTGCCGACGGTATAGCTCTGACAAAATTGTTGAACTGATAAACTTGAATGAAATTTGCCAGACGCCCGCAGTTTCTCTAAACTTTTTTCGATTTTTTTACAGTCTATTCTCAATAAACTATGACTTCGCGAACGCAATTTGTGTTGCGTTGAAGATGAGCGTAGCGGTTTGTATGAAGCGCATAAAAAGATTGCGGCAAAAAGCCTATGCAAATCATGGAGCAGCAAGCCAGACCATTGGTTTCTCAAAAATTCTGATCAATTAAAAATGTAAACGATTCTGACCTTTCATTGTTTCTGTCCGAGCTGTCGGGTAGCGGAAATATGCTCATTTTGAGGTCATTGAGCAATGTGCATGTAAATACATAGGTGTAACTCATGCCCAACGGTTTTTATTCGGTTGGGGATATATTTCTGCCGCGGACTTACTTTCAAAAACTTGCACGCACGAAATTGACAAAATTTCTTATATCGGTCAAATCTTGAAGTCAACTTCAAGTCAATAAATCTGATGTGATATATCGATTTGGTTTCGTTAACAATCGAAATTGGGAAAATTTGAAAACAATACGCACTTTTAAATAAATTTCCGTACTTTTCCTAATTTTCTTAATTGTCGAATATTGCTATTTTTTCTACTTTAAAGGGAAGAGGTATTAAGGATTTTCTTGAAAAACACAAGGGGTCTAAGTTGAGAACAAAAGAAGACACCATGAAAATTTCATCGCAGTCGACGCAGGCGTTTGGCCTGTAGAGCGCGCGCAAACACAAATACAAAAAAAAACAAAAACAAACAAACAAACACACACACACACATGTGTTTTATTTTAGCAGTAGTGAAATTGATGACTTCACTTCGCTCGCTACGCTCATCAATAATTGTCATAAGTTCTTAACTAGGGCTTCGCGAACGCAATTTGTGATGCGTTGAAGATGAGCGTAACGGTTTGTATATAGCGCATAAAAAGATTGAGGCAAAAAGCCTTAATCATGAAGCAGCAAGCCGGACCATTGCTTTTTCGATAATTCTGATCACTTGAAATTGTAAACGATTCTGGCCTTTCGTTGTTTCTGTCCGAGCTGTCGGGTAGTGGAAACAGGCTCACTTTGAGGTCATTAAGCAATGTGCATGTACATAGACATACATAGCACAGATGGTCATACAGATTGTCTACCCCCGTGCTAGCAGGGGCTACGCGACAGCCCTCCCCCCGCAAGATTAGCGGCGCTCCCCTCTCCGACAAGCTAAAATAGTTGCGCATCTGGACACTAGTCTCGCATACTCTCAAGTATACAAACTGTTCCAAGCTCGCTCGGTCATCGTTCTACAGTCCTTTCGCACTCCTTCCCTTGTCCGCCGATAGAAGCTTGGCGCTGCCGCTATCCTACTGTTTCCAGGCGATAGCTGCAGCAGCGTTCGAGCTAGTCCGAGCATGCAGAAAAATGTAAACATATCCCCAAACAGATAACGTTATAACGCGCTGCTTCTGCAATCCTGTCAACTACTTTAAAAAATAACATAACAGAGATATATTGGTCTGTTAAATTCGACATTTTAATTGCATAACTCGAGTCGACTTCGCCAATCAGAATATTTTCTTTGTGACGCTTGCAGCCTATCAATTAGTCAGTTTAAACTGCAACATTTGTGAATTCAATTGAAAGTTATCAAGCTTTTCCTGGATTTGATATCGAAAGGCGCACATTTCGCGCAAGCTTGCGTGTATGTCTGGGAGTAGTGGTGTTGGCTCTTTCCCAAATAGAAGGCCTGGAGAACGACGTCACAAAGTACAAGCAGAAAGTGGATGAAAATGATTTGATTATAATCAAGTAGCATAGATGGCCTCGAAGAAACCTTTTTAAAAATGTGATTATTACTTTCCCGAATCCTGGCTAGGATCAGCCGGTCGATTTTTAGGTTGCATTTTGCTGCCCCACTCGCGAGTACGTATTCAGACTCGTATAAGCAAGTATATTCCCCGCCTCGTGTGATGTCCCGAATATAAACAATAATAATTTTTCATAAGCCCCCAAAATGTTAGATGAGCATGACTGTTGCACTAGCCGCGGCACGGCGTTCAGAAATTCCTTTGACACTGACTCCATGCCGCTCGGTACTGACCGTGAACCGAGAGCCGAATCTCATGTTGCGTCTCCATACTAGGTTGCAATGGTCCAAAACGAGCGCATTGTTTTTGCTTTGCTCAGTTTAATGCGATTGCAATTCTACTTATCTAGTGACCGAACTATCATGTGACCCTGCACTGCTTGAATGCATCTACTTTGGGGTGGATCCAATGCAGTTTATTGATAGGTATATTCATTTTCGACAAGTCTTTTTAAGAAAGCAAATATCCATTAATATGATTATTACGGCACGTGGGCAGATCATCACATTCATATATTGAGGCAATTGGGTCAATAATTACCAGCGTCTGCTTTGATATACTCTAGCAAATTGATATTTATAAATAAACTACGATCGCCAGAATAAAATTCGCTGACTGAACGGCATAATGGATATAATTTCAAATTGGTTTGAAGATATCTTAGGCGATATCATAATATGGGTCCAGAGCCGGACTGCATAATTTTTATCGCTGCTGAGCTCAGGCAATAATAACATTTCTCCATTTAGATTGAGTAAACTTGTCTGGAGCTGACTTTATAAAATATTACTCGGGTACACGAATCGAGAACGTAGTGTAATGTGTCTGGCAAGAAGAAAAAACCCTGAACACGTTCTGAACCTACATATTCCAAAGAAAAACAAACAATTCGATATAAGGATTGACCATCAGCACGGAAGTTGATTTTTACAGTAAAGCACAATGAAATTGGTGATTGGCGTCATCCGATAAACTGCGGTACCCGGATGCGTAAAATGACTTTGGCGCCAGCGGGTGTATGACTGCGTTGAGCAAAGATAGAGTTCAAATGATTGCACATTAGTGACGTTAAAAGAAGACAAAACCAGGATACGTACAAGAACAGACCTGCCGTAATTGGCGAGTCTGGCTGCGCGATGCGCGGAGTGCAAGATAGACTCATTCCTCAGGGCGATTGCCTCGGGGTAAGAGGAGGACTGAGCGAGAGCGAGGCGACGCTATTGTGATGCTAACGCATGTAAGAGAGCTCGTTGACCGCAACAGCGCTATGGAGACCCATGCATTAGAGCTGCGGAAACCGCTGGCGCCCGAGCCGACAAAACAAAGTCATTTTACGCTACCCATACACCGAACTAGTGCCATGCTAGAACACTGCCCAGTCTAGTATTCAAACCAAGACCAAGGCCGCAGCGTGGAGATTACATTGGATGAGCTTGGCAGCGATTGCAATGTCACAGCTAGCGTGGAAACAGAAAGGTCTTTGCTACTCTGTCTTTATGAAACATGATACTACTGTCGGTCTGTGTGATAGTCGGCTAGTGAACGTGAGGCGCTGGCCGCGATGTCAACTTCTTCCCTATAGCACTCGGATGCTTATTGCAATTCACCATTGAGAAGTTATTTTCGAATGCAGTGTCTGTCCGATTTCGGCGGCACCTTTATAGCTTATGTAGGTCCTTTTGCCACTGCCAAACAATAATTCGAAGGCTAATAAAAATAGCCCAGTGTATAAAAAAGACTAACATCGGGTCTTAGCTTCAGTTGTAACATCGCCAGCGGCCATCTTTCAGTTGAGCAAAATGTTCGCACCCCACCACTACTCGTGAACCGATTGCCCTGAACTCTGGCGGCCAAATGTTCAATTGATGCCACTCACTCATAGCTAGCATCGCGATGCCAACGCACCTAGGCGACCGATTTCGGAGTTACTAGCGTCAATTTTTTGCCGTAGCCGTGCCCCCGTAAGGTAATAGATCTGTATATATCAATCTGTGTACATAGTAATACATAGATGTAACTTATGCCCAAAGGTTTTGGATAGGTTGGAGATATATTTCTGCCGCGGACTTACTTTCAAAAACTAGCATGAACTAAGTTGACAAAATTTATAATATCTGTCAAATCTTGAAGTCAACTTCAAATAAAAAAATCTGGTGTGATGTTTCGATGGTTTATAAGGGCAACAATCAAAATTGGGAAAATTTGAAAAAAATACGCACTTTTAAATAAATTTCCGTGTTTTTCCAAACTTGCCCAATTGTCGGATATTGCTTTTTTTTCTGCTTTGAGAGTGAAGGGTAAAGAGGATTTTCTTGAAAATCGCAGGGGGTCTAAGTTGAGAACAAAAGTAGACACCCTGAAAATTTCATCCCACTCGAAGCAGGCGTTTGGCCTGTAGAGCACGCGCAAACACACATACAAAAAAAACACACACACACACACCAAGTGTTTGTTTGTTTGTTTGTTTTTTTGTATGTGTGTTTGCGCGCGCTCTACAGGCCAAACGCCTGCATCGATTGGGATGAAAATTTTCAGGGTGTCTACTTTTGTTCTCAACTTAGACCCCCTGCGTTTTTCATGAAATTCCTCCACACCCTTCACTTTTAAAGCTGAAAAAAGAGCAAAATTCGACAATTGGGCAAGTTTGGAAAAGTACGGAAATTTATTTAAAAGTGTGTATTTTTTTCAAATGTTCCCAATTTCGATTTGCCTTTAGAAACCATCGAAACCAAATCGAAACATCACACCAGATTTTTCCCAATAAAAACCAACCCAATTAAACCCAATAAAAACACTTGGGCATGAGTTACATCTATGTATTAACATGCACAATGCTCAATGATCTTAAAATGAGCATATTTCCGCTACCCGACAGCTCGGACAGAAATAAAGAAAGGTCAGAATCGTTTACATACTGGTGTGATGTTTTGATGGTTTCTAAAGGCAACAATCAAAATTGGGAAAATTTGAAAAAAATACGCACTTTTAAATAAATTTCCGTACTTTTCCAAACTTGCTTATTGATCTTTTTTCTACTTTGAAAGTGAAGGGTATGGAGGATTTTCTTGAAAATCGCAGGGGTTCTAAGTTTAGAACAAAAGTAGACACCCTGAAAATTTCATCCCAATCGAGGCAGGAGTTTGGCCTGTAGAGCGCGCGCAAACACACATACAAAAAAAAAAGAAAAAAAAAAAAAACTCACACACACAAGTGTTCTTTTTTAGCAGTAGTGAAATTGATGATAGCAGTAGCAGTAGCAGTTTTGAAATCGCTTCGCTCGCTACGCTCATCAATAATTGTTTATTTCCAGATTGATCAACATTTGTTAACATTGGGTAGGTCAGACATAATGATACATACATACAGTTACAAATTAAAATATTCATTTAGTGAATACAAACAGTTAGATGCAAGAAATTTCTTTACCTTTCCAGCGAAGTCTTGGTTTCTTACTCTAGCTTAAATATCAGCTGGCAGTTTGTTGAAAATGCGTACCCCCATAGAGACAGGGCTCTTATTACTAATGTTTATAACATATATGTTTGTTATATTGTTGCCTCTTAACATGTGGTCATGAGATTCTACACTTCTTTCTACTTGTTTATTTTGAGTGACATACATAATTATACAGTAAATGTAAATACATGGCAATGGTAATATATTGAACTTTTTTAATAACGGCCTGCATGAGTCCTTGTAGAAGGTCCCTGGTGTGTTTGGGTCATAACTCACATTGGCCAAGTACCTGACCGCCCGCTTCTGGAGTCGAAACAATTTTGATGTCAGCTGAGATTGACCCCACATGACTATGCCATAGTTTAGTCTTGCATATGAGCACATATGCAAAGTAGACAGCTTTGGCGGAATTGAAGTCACGTGTTTTCATAATGCGTTTTACAAGAAAACATCTTGAAGCAACTAAGAGGGCAGTTCTGTTTATATGGGAGTCCCATCTAAGTTTGTTGTCAATAATTAAGCCAAGAAATTTGGTTTCATTCAACACCTGGACACTTTTCCCGTATAAGTATAATAGGGGAGCTGTGTCATTGTCTAACGATCTAGCGTTAACATTAAAATTAATAAGTACAGTTTTTTTGTTTTTTAACTTCAGGCCATTTTCCATACTCCAGTTGGCAATTTGAGAAATGCCAGCTTTACAAACTGAGTTGATGGACTCGGAGCTTTCGCAAATCAGATGCGTAGTGTCATCCGCATAGGTTGTTAAGTTTCCAACATTTAAAGATTTTGAAAGATCATTTGTGAAAATGATAAAAAGTATAGGGGAGAGGGTAGCGCCCTGGGGAACTCCGGTGACAATGTTTACTTCCTTTGAGTGATATGTGCCTGATTGGTCAGTTATTCTTACGGATTGCTTGCGCTCGAAAAGGAAGGATTTTATCCAGTTATTGGCTGCCCCGCGAATGCCATAGTGTGCAAGTTTTTGAAGTAGCAAATCATGGTCGACACTATCGAAGGCTTTAGTATAGTCGTAGAAGACCCCATACGCATCCTTCTTTTCCATCTTTGATGAAATCAGTCGGTTAACAAAGTCGGCTACAGCTGTTGTAGTTGACTTATTTTTTCTAAAGCCATGTTGGCAGTTCTCAAGGTAGTCAAATTTATCAAGATAGTTTACCAGTCGATTGCAGAACGCATTTTCGAATAATTTTGAGAACACAGACAGGTTAGATATTGGCCTGTAATTACCCATATGTTCTTTATCTCCGCTTTTGAAAACAGGAGATACTGTGGATTTATTTAGCACTTCCGGGAACGTTCCCGTCTTAAATGACAGATTTATGAGGAAAACTATTGGGGACGATAGCTGGACCGAGGCATGTTTCAGTATATAAGCAGGGAGACGTCTTACCCAGGAGACTTTTTTTTTGTTATTTTCGAAATGATGTCGTAATATTCCTTTCTATCGATGGGCTTTAGGAATATATTATGAGTATGCTTAGCACCATTTGTGTGGGCGTTTGTGGACCCATATTCTTGATGAGTTACAGTTGTAACGGGGTCAAATGTTGCTGCACTTTTAAAGTGATTATTGAAATGGTTGGCCACTGTGGTACCTGAGGTTATTAGGCTGCCATTAATTTTAATGGCGGTAGGGGCTTTGTGTGGACTCTTTTTAAATTTATTGTTTAATTTCCAAGGTGTTTTCCTCTTATTTGTTGACTTTTTAATTAGATCTATATTAGATTGTTTTATTTCCCTTTCAATTTCCATGCGATAGAGCTTGTCATAAGATTTGTATATCAGATCATCTTGGTGATCCATCGTTGTTCTATACCTTTGGTATAAACGTTTTACCTCCATTGATATTGCTATTAATTTAGGGCTGAAACGACGTTTTACTGGGAAATTGTTATTTCCCTTGGTTATAATATGCTATAAAGGAAAAGCTCTATTGAAGCATGTCAAAAATAATGTATGAAAACAATTGCATGCCTCATTCAAATCTGTGATAGTGTACAGAGGGTCCCATTTCACTTCACTTACCATAAGCACGAAGTTGTCGATTTGACGCTGCCTGAAGGTGCGAAAAGGGATAGAGTCAACTTTTACATCGGGCTTTACTGAACAGGAATTTGTTTCAATAGGCATTTCTATACACACTAGTTGGGCTAGGTGGTCTGATAGACCCATGTCAATATTGGATAGGAAATGTACAGCTTTGCAGTTTGTAATAACATTATCAATAACATTAACAAATCATGGAGCAGCAAGCCATACCATTGGTTTCTCAAAAATTCTGATCATTTGAAAATGTAAACGATTCTGACCTTTCTTTGTTTCTTTCCGAGCTGTCGGGTAGCGGAAGTATGCTCATTTTGATGTCATTGAGCAATGTGCATGTAAATTTATAGATGTTACTCATGCCCAAAGGGTTTTTATTCGGTTGGGGATATATTTCTGCCGCGGACTTACTTTCAAAAACTTGCATGCACAAAATTGACAAAATTTCTAATATCTGTCAAATCTTGAAGTCAACTTCAAGTAAAAAAATCTGGTGTTGTGTTTCGATTTGGTTTTGATGGTTTCTAAAGACAACAATGGAACTTGGAAATTTGCAAACAATACGCACTTTTAAATAAATTTTCGTACTGTACCAAACTTTCTCAATTGCCGAATATTGCTATTTTCTCTGCTTTGATTTTCTGTGATTTTCGTGAGCACCCTGAAAATTTCATCGCAATCGACGCAGGCGTTTGGCCTGTAGAGCGCGCGCAAACACACATACAAAAAAATACAAAAAAACAAACAAACAAACAAAAAACACACACAAGTGCTTTTTTAAGCAGTAGTGAAATTGATGATTTCGCTTCGCTCGCTGCGCTCATCAACTAGGGCGAACGCAATTTGTGTTGCGTTGAAGATGAGCGTAGCGGTTTGTATATAGCGCAATAAAAGGTGGGGGCAAAAAGCCTATGAAAATCATGGAGCAGCAAGCCGGACCATTGCTTTCTCAAAAATTCTGATCACTTAAAAATGTAAACGATTCTGACCTTTCTTTGTTTCTGTCCGAGCTGTCGGGTAGCGGAAATGTGCTCATTTTGAGATCAATTAGCAATGTGCATGTAAATACTTAGATGTATAACTTATGCCAAGGGTTTTTATTGGGTTTTATTTGGGTTGGTTTTTATTGGGAAAAATCTGGTGTGATGTTTCAATTTGGTTTCGATGGTTTCTAAAGACAACAATCGAAATTGGGAAATTTTGAAAAAAATACGACCCTTTAATTAATTTCCGTACTTTTCCAAACTTGCCCATGATTGTCGAATATTAATCTTTTTTCTGCTTTGAAAGTGAAGGGTATGGAGGATTTTCTTGAAAAACGCAGGGGGTCTAAGTTGAGAACAAAAGTAGACACCCTGAAAATTCTATCCCATTCGAAGCAGGCGTTTGGCCTGTAGAGCGCGCGCAAACACACATACAAAAAAAAAAAAAAACACACACACACAAGTGTTTTTTTTTAGCAGTAGTGAAATTGAGGATTTCGCTTCGCTCGCTTTCCTCATCAATAAAGGTATATTCATCAAAAAGTGTTTAAGTTTTCGTCTTCATGATATTCTACCATGTCTGAAAAACCTTAGTAACGTAAGTTTGTCTGATCCTTAAATTCGCATATTTGTACTGAATATTCGTGATTTTCGCTGTTACTTTAGTCCAAATTATTCCTCCCATTTGCAACCGATCAAATTGAAAACCACATATTGGGCTGATTGTGCGGCACGTTTTAGGATTGTCGTCATACCAAGACCACGACCATTGCTCCAACGGCGTCCCTACCTGCGTGACGCTAAATCCTTGTTTGACGTCGACAATCGGACATCGCGCAGGCGTGGTCTTCGGACAGGCGGACACGGCCGCCACGACGACGACGGCGGTCAGAAGGCGCAGGAAGGACGACATCGCGACACACTCTGGGGCGTTCGGCGAGCACCCGGTGATATAGTCTCTGAAACGCCCCTCCCTCGAAGACGTCTTATCTTCGGCGTTGTACAAGCGATCGTGGCTCATGGGCGGCTTATCTGTTTAATCTCGTAACTCCCGTTATCCAGTTATGTGTTGGGGAGGGGGGGGGGGAGGGGGAGGTGACACTAGTATCAATTTTGACCTAGAACTTCCAAGACTCGCCGATCTAGTGTTTGCCTACGTCGGATCGCCAGAAATTGAGCACAACAACATGGGAATGGCAAGTCTAGGTCACATGCAAATCAAATAAGTAAAGAAAATTTTTTCCTTTTTACTAAAGCGTATATAGAGAGTATACATTGTGGGCACTTTTTATATTTCCCTTCAAAAATCTATTGCCTCAAATGCCAAATGTATTTGCCGATTGGCAAGAGGAATGCGCCTCTCCTTCCCGAATCTGGACTCCACTTGCTTCCTGGTCGCGGATAAAACTATTGGTATTTCACAGGTGCCTGTCAATAGTCACATTGTATGCCCTGGATCACTTATCTACACAGGTTCCTATCAAAATACGATGTTTACTTTGTGTACAGGCACCAGTACCTTTACCTGTAGAGGTGTAGTGCTGACAATATAGGTAGGTATACGATGATTTTTCGTCGACATGGGGCACGTTCTGGCGCTTATCGACACTAACCTCGAATCCTAGGACTGAAATGTACACATTGTTCAAACATGGCTGACTGGCGCTTAGGTCGATTTTCTTTAAGTTGCACTAAAACACGTCCAAATCTCTCTGGATCCGGGTTCACAAAGAAGATGTTCTGAAATGTGGCCTTTGACATCAAGTTTGCAAAAAATTTTATCTGAAATGAGTATTTTTAGTCCCGAAACAGCTAGTATTGAAAACTCGCAAAAGTTAGTCATAAGAAGCTAAAAATGAGCGTACCAGTGTATATCAGCGTATTTCTTGGCCGCATACCTGCGTATACCCTGGACTACACCACTGCTTATACACACACACACACGCACACACCGCATACCGCTTTGTATTTGGGCTACATTTCTAAGAGGTTAAATGGCCCCGACATACGTAATAGACTATCGATTTGTATCCTATATTCGTCCCCCCCCCCCCCCCCCACCCACCCAACGGTTGACATTGCATCCGCGCCTCCCGCCATGTCACCTCAACGCCCCCGCGCCTCCTGTCAGCGTTTGCAGGGAAATCATTTCCTCGCGCGACTTGAAGAGATGTCAACGCCTCCCCAAAACTCTCTCAACGACCACGATAAGACGACGCTGCGATTAGGCCTGCTATAATCTCGAGCCATCGTTACTCTTGCCTCATCAAAGCTTCGACTAGCGTCCGACACGGCACACCTGATTAAAGCGCCTCATAAAACCGTCAGACAATTGTCGTTTTTAATCGCGCTCGGGACGGCGCGTCAAGGACGCCGTTGATGCGTCGTAAAACGGGGGATAAAATGTCAATGAGTCGTCTTTGTAATCTTTATACTGGCTCGTCATGTTTTTTTCTTTTGGCATTTTTATGGCCGGATTAGCGCCTCTGGCTAAACAATGGCTTTACGATCGGCGAGATAGGTGACGCCATTTGACTCGTCGGCGTCGGCGTCGGCGTCGTAAAAACGAAGCACGTTCAGGCCAGGCTGTGGTTCTTTCCGCGCGGTAGTTCGTTCGGCGAGACTGGTTTTCGGAGAAGCCATTAGCGGGATTAACAAATTCGTAGAGGAAAATTTCGAAGGGGTGGTGAAAATAATGTGATGCACTTCTTCCTTTATATATATAGACTATAGAGCATGTGTGGATTAAGCTTGCCTAGAAGTGTGCTTCCAATATCTCTACGATATAGATATATCTTGTCTTAATCTTGGCGCTTATGCCCCGGGATTAAGGCGAACTTGCGAGCCAACTTAGCGGTAACTTAGTCCTCGAATGTATAAAGCATGTTGTGCAAATCGAAAAGCTCGTACCAGGTGAGAGTTGTGGTTGGTTGGTGATGGGGTAGCAGCATCGTCCCCAAAATCCAACATAAACGGTATCGGGATGTCAACACATCTATTTCAAATTTGGATTTTAATGTTACATAACTCGTCTACCCGATCTTACATTTTGTTACATAAAGTGTGTGCTAGTAAAACTTCCTCAGAGGTGGTGGCTACAAAATAACCATATGTTATATTCCCAATATGTATTTAAAAACCCATGGCATAAGGTTGTGAATCAAATTAATTCAGTTCACGTCGTCGCAGTTGTTAATCAAGAACTGCATTTTAAAAGTTCTATAAAAAGCAGTCCTATATACTATTATGCTTGCTACAGGAGGTAATGTATTCAAATTTTATATTTTGGTACTAGGGGATATTCCTTCGAACTATTTGTTTCCAGGCGTATTTGTTGAACCTGGTCAAGCAAATATTGCGCTCACGTGTAGCGTATGTGCCCATTGACAAAATATGAACTGAATTAGGTACCTGTCTCAATTAGGACCATAATGAAAGTGTGTAATTGAAACAAAAATCAGCAGTTAAGACTCAAGTACAGTTCCGATTGTACATTTTTTGAAGATTTGACTCAAACTTGGTACATCCCTAAATACCTGTAATCAGTGTAAGATTATCCAAGTCCCCGTTTCCAATTTTATTTCGCATGGGGTGACAGAAGTCCAAACAGGGTAAAAATGAAGAGTTTCGGGGTATGTTCTAGCATTCCAGGAGAATATTTTCGAAAAAAAGGGCCATGTTCGCCCTTATTTACGTTGACTTTTATCTACGACCTACTGAAATATTTAAATGATAACTTCAACGATGTGGCCATGAGATGTCGGCAACTTTTGGTCTGAACCACTTTCTGAAGAACTGATCTGCTTCCTTAAATTATTTATTCCATCTAATGTGCATTAAAGTCGCTCGAAAGACAAAGCAACATTTTGATAAGCTTAACACTTTAACCGTTCGGTCCCGGGTTCGTATCCCGCCTCGATTGCAAGTTTTCCAACCCATCTCCTTCAATAACATTGCATCAATTATCCGAGCGAAATCTTTGATGTAGGATATTTTTTCACTTGTATCTACTCGGCGCAGCTTCATCAGACATTTTCTCGGACGAAGACAATTATTTAGGAGTACTTAGGTATTTACTTTTGATCTGTAATAAAAGAGTGAAACAGTCCCAGTTTTGAATTAACTCTATTCAGTTGGTGGACGGTGGCGGGAGGGGTGAGGGGGGGGGGGGGTACAAACTTCGGACTCAATTTCAAAACGAGTATATGGGAAAATGGAAAATTGCAGCTCTCAAAAATAAAAATAATATCACATGTTTTAATGGAGCAACTCCTTTTCAAGCGAATGTTTACACAAAGCATATTCTGTTATGTAGTGTCTAGCATTTTGTATGCGTTTAATAATTAATAACAATTTATTATTAATACTGTAATATTTTACCTATTTTCACTCTGGGCTGTTAGCGACCAAAACGTACGAAATTCTTTGTTAGAATCCAATAAACAGAAACAAATTTACTCCCAGGAATATTATAATTTATAATTAAGGGTGTCCTTGCCGATGACACTCGTCTGGAAGGCGGTATCGCTTGCGACCAAGCAACCACGCTCGCTCTGATGGCTGACATGGGAACTGAACCGAAGGCGTACCGAAAGGTGTATTCTATATTATTTCGGACCTCAACTAGAGTGACCGGATCGGAACATGTTCTTCCGGTTAGACACGGTACGTTCTGCTATGATCAGCTGTGGTCATGTTGCCATTGGTTATAAGTGGTAACTCTGGTTCGAAATGCAGAATACACCCAACATATTCGTGTTAGTTGCCAGTGCCGTATTTACCACTAGGCAGAGTAGGCTATCGCCTAGGGGCGCCGAGGTCTCAGGGGCGCCGGCCGCAGGCCGGCGCCAGAACCCATGTTTTTATTTTTATTTTTATTCTTTTATAAACATTGTGAATTGCGATGTCTTGTGTTCAGTCAACATCGCATTATAAAAGCAACAATACTTCTGAAATCTTAGTCTTAGTTCATGTGCCCAAGCATGTAGGTATATTATCTACCTTGAATTCACGCGAGCAAATTGAACGGCGAGAATTTTTTTCTTTCTTGAGTATATGCGCTTATCCGCATTTCCTGTATGAAAGGCAGTTGCAGCCGGGAAGTACGGACTGCGAAGATTTTTGAACTCATTTTACGATAGGATTTCAATATACAATTGCGAATACAGCTCCCGAATTGGCAGAATGGCTAATTCCACTCCTGGAACTATTAATCGCTTTTTTCCTGTCGTCAAATGTTGGGAAAAACATTGTGCATGGAGCACTCCATGGTGCGCCTTCGTTAGCGCTGCTAACAAGTTGCACCCTGCGCGATTTTCGGGAAGTTTCTTTATTTGTGCATTTGAAAGTTGCGATAGTAAAACAATGGGCGGTCTTATAGAGCTCACAACAAAACAAGATGGCTAAAGAGCGCGATAAGTCAGCCAGATCATGCCCAACAGCAAGCACAATGCAGGTAAAATCAAAATATTTTTATTGTTTTACTTCTTATATTTTGGGTTAATTTACATACCTGCAAGATAAAGGTGCCTATCAAGTATCAATCTACCAGTCTGTTGAATAATTTCACTTACGAAATCGACGCATCTTTCAAAATTGGTTCATTAGGCTTTACTGATTAGCATTGGCCAGCTTATAGGGGCGCCACGGAAAAAACTGCCTAGTGGCGCACATTGTCTAAGTCCGGCCCTGTTAGTTGCTACTTTTAATCAGAATTGCCGTTCTCAGAAAATGCATTACTTACATTACCTACAGATTATGTGCCAGCTTCAAGGTCGACTGGCACGACGACGTCATAGTACGATTAAAACGAACGATTAAAAGAACCGTTCTTAAAGTTAGCGTTAATGCTAAGTGATAAACCGAAACGTGCATGTAACTGCTTTCGTATCGAACATGAAACTAAAATAAAACGTGTATTAGTTACGAATGCTGATCGACAAATTTTTGGTTTACAGTAAAAGTTTAACATGCTCGGACCATTAATCTTAGAAAAAAACTTTCTTCTGATTTTACATTAAAACGCCTGTTGTTCACAAGCTGGTAAGAGAAAAACGGTTCGTTATGTCGTTCTACAACCAAAAAGATACCTTGATTGCCAGTAAAAAGGATACTAAATTCCTTAATCCGCTATTGAACAATCGATGCTTAAACTTTTTGCTAGTGTTGCCTATAAAGCAAAGGATATCTGAATTAAATCATTTCAGGAAATATACTCTCCCAAAATGAGATGGAAACAGAACTCCGCTGAAATAAACGACAATAATAAGCGTGAGTGAAATGCCTGTGGATTAGAGTAATTGCAAGGGTATAAGAATTCGAATCTTTTGTACAGCCTCCTTTAGCTGCAACTTGCTCCATGGCATTGCCAAATACTATATTATGTTAGATTTAGCCCAGGGTTTTTCCTTCGAAATATTTAGGTCACCCTCTGCCTCCGTCTTAATCTTAACTAGGGATTCTCGAACGCAAATTGTGTTTCGTTGAAGATTAGCGTAGCGGTTTGTGTATAGCGGATAAAAAATTTCAGACAGAAGTCCTATTTGAAAACCATGGAGCACCAAACCAGACCATATGTTGACGGATTCTAACGTTCCTTTGTTTCTCTTCGATCTGTCAGAAAGCGAAAAATGCAGATTATAAACTCACTGAGTAATGATAACGTAAATACATGAAACATAACTTATGCCCCGACGATTCTTATTAGATTGGAGATAAATTTCTGACAAGGCTTAACTTACAATTACTTCCATAAACAAACTATATTACACTTATGATAACTGTCAAATCTTTGCCTTGCCAAACTTGGAGTCAACAAAGCTGGTAACCAAGGAAACGAAGAAATCCGGACTCTTGTTGAATCTGGCGTCAAATCACGAAAAAAAACCTAAAAAAAAATGCTAATAAAACCAATTGGACAGTCCTACCGACCTCAGATTTTCAGGCATAGTAAATATGTATAAGGTCGACATGTCTATAAGTTTTTGGTGAAAATATGTAAAGAACTGTGACATATACAGAGATTCAAAATATTGAAAAAATCGAAAAACTTCGTAAAAATTGATTTATTAAAAAAGTTAGGTGCCGATCTTTTCCAAAAATGTGGAGGATCTAAGTTGAGAACAAAGGTGGGTCAACTGAATTTTCATCTAAATCGGTCCAGGTGTTTGCAGGTCTGTAGAGCCTGCGCAAACATACATACAAAAAAAGAAATAAAAGCAAACACAAGTTACTTTTTTGGGGGGTAGTGAAATTGAAGATTTCGCTCCGCCCGCTTCGCTTATTAATTAACCCTGTAAAACGACATTTTACGTTTTTCGTTCCTTTGTATGTATGTTTGCACTCTCTCTACAGACCATATACGCCTGTTTTGATTGCGATAAAATTTTCAGGACGTCTACTTTTTTTCTTTACTTCGCCCCCCTGTGTTTTTCAAGAAAATCTTTCATACCCCACCCCTTCAAATCAGAAAAAATTGCAATATTAAAAATTGGGAAAATTAGGAAAACTACGGAGCATTATCTAAAAGTGCGTATCGATTCAAAATTTTCCCTAAAATTTGCTGTGACTTTGTGTGTGGCAAAACTTGGCCACACGCTGCCAAACGCTGCCAAAGTGTTCGCGTTGAAGATAAGTGTATGGGCGCAGCGGTAGGTATACTAAGTTGAGAACAAAAGTAGACACCATGAAAATTTCATCGCAATCGAAGCAGGCGTTTGGTCTGTAGAGCGCGGGCAAACGCTACGCTCATCAAAAACCCTTGGAGATTTATTTCAGTCGCGGATTTACTTTCACTAGCTTGCATAGGTACACCAAATTGACAAAATTGATGATAAACTTGAAGTCAACAAAGCTGGTGTGATGTTTCGATGTGGTTTTGATGGTTTCGAAGAGCAACATTTGAAATTGGGAAAATTTTGAAAAAAAACGCAATTTTAAATAAATTTCCGTACTTTTCTAAACTTCCCAATTTTCGAATATTGCTCCTTTCTCTGCTTTGAAGGGGAGGGGTATAGAGGATTTGCTTAAAAAACGCAGGGGGTCTAAGTTGAAAACAAAAGTAGACACCCTGAATGTTTCATCGCAATCAAAACAGGCGTTTGGTCTGAAGAGCGCGCACAAACACACATACAAAAAAAAACACGCACACAAGTGTTTTTTTAAGCAGTTGTGAAATTGATGATCTCGCTACGCTCATCAAAAATACATACAAATGGGTGCTTTTGGCCCGTTTATTGGAAATTTGCCCATGGAATGATTAAACCACCCCCCCCCCCAAAAAAAACTCTTCATTAAATCCTTTTTATTAACTTCAATTTTGTGGCAGTCCGCCAGCCGGCCAAGTCTAGCGACGGCTAGTTAACCCACTTCCCTTCTTCCGATCTAGTTGAAATTTGGTACTCAGGCCTGTTGCTGGTGACAATGCATTCTATTGAATTTTGAGCCCAGTCTTTGACCCCATTCCCCTTCAAATTACACAAATGAGCACAAATCATAAATTGGGAACATTTGGAAAATTACCGAAATTATGCAAAAAGGGAATTTTCCAAATTTTCCCGAAATTTCCTGTTACTGTGTACATGTGAGAATGCTCGATCGGAGAATTTATGAGGGGGTTTGGGGGGCGCAGCCACCAATATTGGAAAAAATTAGTAACTTTGTCCTGGTTTAATAGTGTTGGGTCCGTGCAGCGGGGGATGGGGGGGCGCAGCCCCCACATTGGAAAAACGCGTTTTTACTATGTACGCGTGAGAATGCCTGGACGGAGAAAAAGCGCGGGGGTTGGGGGCGGGGGGAGGGCCGGCGTTGAGTGTGATTGGGCGGAGAAGGGAAAGGAAGACAAGGAACTCTGGACTTCTAAGATTGATTAAATGCACATATAGAGCATTATATAAAGGCTTTACACGAAAAACGTAGTTTTTACGGGGTTCCATTTTTACCCTCTCTATAGAGCCATGTATTTATACAAAACTGCAAAGAAAAATTGGGGAAAATGGCCATTGGCACCCATTTGTTTGCACTTTTGATGAGCGTAGCGAGCGAAGCGAGCGGACTTCAATTTCACTACCCCCCAAAAAAAGTAACTTGTGTATATTTTCTTTATGTGTGTTTGTGCGCGCTCTACAGACCAAACGCCTAAACCAATTTCGTTGAAATTTTTAGAGGGTCTATCTTTGTTCTGAACTTAGATCCTCCATGATTTTGGAAAAGATAAGTTAAGAAATGGTTTCATAAATCAATTTTTACGGATTTTTTCGATTTTTTTAAAATTTTGAACTTCTGTAAATGTCAAAGTTCTTGACATATCTTCGCAAAAACTTATAAACATGTTGACCTTATTGATGAAATCTTCAATTTCACTTACCCCAAATAAAAGTAACTTGTGTATGTGTATGTGTAAGTACTTGTGTACTTGTGTATGTCTACAGACCAAACGCCTATACCGATATGGATGAAAATTTCTGAGTATCAACCTCTGTTCTCAACTTAGACCCCCTGCGTTTTTGAAAAAGATCGGTTCAGTAAATTTTTTATAAATCAATTTTTACGAAATATTTCGATTTTCTCAGAATTTTGAACCCCTGTAAATTTCAAAGTTCTGAACATAACTTCACCAAAACTTCTAAACATGTTGACCTTATACATATTTATCATGCCTGCAAATCTTAGTTTGGTAGGTTTTTCCAATTGGGTTTTATTAGCATTTTTGTGGTGTTTTTTTTCGTGATTTGACGGCTGATTCAATACGAGTCCGGTTTCCTTCGTTTCCTTGGTTACCAGCTTTGTTGACCTCGAAGAGAAACAAAGGAACGTCAGAATCCGCATACATTTTCAAGGGATTAGAATTTTCGAGAAGGCAATGGTCAGGTTTGGTGCTCCATGGTTTTCTAGTGACTGCTGCCTGCACCTTTTAATCCGCTATACACAAACCGCTACCTACGCTCATCTTCAACGCAACACAAATTGCGTTCGCGAAGCCCTTGTACATATTTATTATGCCTGAAAATCTGAGGTCGTTAGGACTTTCTGTTTGGGTTTTATTCGCATATTCTTCGGTTTTTTTCGTGATTTGACGCCAGATTCAATAGTCGGTTTCTTTCTAGAGTCCGGTTTCTATCATTTCCTTGGTTACCTGCTTTGTTGACTCCAAGTTTGGCCCAGGCAAAGGTTTGACAGTTATCAGAAATTAAGTCAATTTCGTTGTTGGAAGTAATTGTAAGTAAATACGAGACATAAATTGGTCTCCAATCAAATAAGAACCCTCGGGCATAAGTAATGTCTTTTGTATTTACGTAATCGTTACTCAATGAGTTCATAATCTGCATTTTTCGCTATCTGGCAGCTCGAAGATAATCAAAGGAACGTCAGAAGATACTAGTTCAGAAGAACTAGTCCTAGTACTAGAAGAACTAGTAGTAGTCAGAAGAAGCCCTAGTAATAATAACATACTCGCATATTGGAATGACAACTTTCACGTTGTGACCGAGAGAACTCGGCAACTTTTGGTAGTTTTCAAAAATTTTAAATGATCAATTTTCGTCTTCGGTCACCCCATGCGAAATAAAATTGGAAACGAGGACTTGAATAATCTTACACTGATTACAGGTACTTAGGGATGTACCAAGTTTGAGTCAACTCTTCAAAAAATTAACAATCGGAACTGTGATTGAAATGAACCTTAAATAGAAAACATATTTTGATAATTGTATATTGCCTGCTGCCTTTCGGTCATGCCACTCACCGTAGATGGGATTGTCGGTGCCGATGCCGATGCGACCACATGAGTATACGAGGGCGTAGTTGGTGGAGTCGAACTCTTTGTTAACTACGGGGGCAGAATAGTCAAGGCGTTAAACAGTCTTCTCCGTGATAAAACATGCCACAGTTAGTTCTGCCAACAAGAAGATGCCAGGCTAAAGGCATGGAAAAGAGACTACTAACTCTGCAGTGGAATGTTTATATTCAAAGATTTCCCACGGAAGAATTAATAAATACTCGGCGGTTCTATTCGACACTCGAGGTTTGGTTTAAAATTGAGAGTGCAACGAAAGATGATCAAATGTGAGAGCGTTGCTTACCGTTGGCGTATTTGATCTTCAGCTTGCCCTCGGTTCCTGCTGGGTCAACTAGCCGCAACTCGCCGACCGTGGCTGAGTACTCGCCGGAGCTGTAACCAGAGGGTTGGGCGTTTAGCAGGCTGTGTCATCTCGGAGGTGACATTGGGTCGAGGTGGACGACACAAAACTCGGGGTTGCATTCTTAGCTGAGGCTGGCTGCAGAATTGACAGTATTACTCAACCTTAATTTATGGGTAAAGGTTGTCAGAACCACGGCCACTTGCATAACTCACGAGTAGCAATAGTATGCTAGTATCCAGAAACCTATGAAAAACGTCCTTCCCCGATACCTGCTTCCAAGTCCAGAAAATTAAACTAAAATACTGCCTGGGTTGTACAGGTATCACTAACACGCCCCACAGGTAGAGCTGCGGACATTGACAGTTCCGTTTACAGAACACCATGGGGCCCAGATTCACAAAATAGGGATTTTGAAATGGGGGTTTTGGCGAAAAGGAGATTTACTCTCGCTGCCAAACCACCAAAAATGTTCCCCCAATTATCCGTATTCTCAAAAGGAGATTTTACAAAAGGTATTTGGAGGGGACGTAAATTGAAATTGGCCAATCAGAGTTCTATAATTTTGGAACTCCTTTCGAAATAAAAGACAGTTGACGACTAGGCTGTCAGTTTCCTCGGAATTCAATATTACCTTAATGTGACCTAACCTAACTGCAAATTGCCAAATATTAGCTTCCACTGTCAAATTAAATTGAAAGCACTTGCATCATCAGCCAACACAAACTTTTCTATTGGAGTAAAATGCTGCTGTATGTTTGCAAGAAAACATTTGAAAAACAAGTGACAAAGTTCGAGGTGAGTTTAGGAGTTGGAGATTAACAAAACCCCTGCCCAGTAGCAGGGGTTTTTAATGGGGGAATTATTCTTCCAAAAAATACAGAACCCTGCTTTGTGAACACGAAATGAGGTAAACTTTTGGGGGTTTTGTCAAAGCTCCGGAGGAATTCACAGATTCTTCTTTTATTGTAAATCCGGGCACTGAGGTCAGACGCATTCAGGATTTGGTAGTTGGATAAACTGCGTGCATTTTGTCATATTTGATATTGAATGGTCATTTTAAATGAACAAAAGGGCGAGTCGCATGAAACCTTCAATGCGCGGCCATTAGCAAAGCCAACGAGAGGTCAAGCCTATTTTCACTTGTTTCAGCCAAGAATGCAAACCAGTGCCGTGCCGACTCTCACTGCTCCAGTACGGGATAGGCAACTAGTATGGCGTGCCAGCTCTCACTGCTCTGGTACGGGATAGGCAACTAGTATAAGCCGTGCCAGCTCCTACTGCTCTGGTATACGGGATAGGCAACTAGTGTGCCGTGCCAGCTCTCACTACATAAATTACGTGTGATCCGGCTTCCACGTTTTTTTAAAAGCGGGTAAACATTGATCAGATAAACTAGGAGATTATTTAGCAATTTCTAAAATGCAATTTACTTATTTAGAATGAACAAGTATATATTTTACCTTTAAAATAGCAATTTACATAACGACATGAACATCGTTATAGAACTGATCTGACAGAAGATGACAGCTGGCAAGGCCTTAACTTTTAGGGATTTTATTCATTGCCCATGCACCTATATCTTGCCGTTCTACGGGAAAAATTGCTTATTTTTTAATCGAACCTCAAAGATGAAATCATTTTAGAGTACAAAATGTAAAAAAGTACCAAAATTACTAAAATCTCACTCAGATAAACGCAGTTAAAAATATGTATTTTTTGTCCAGTGGATATAAGGAGAATGGCAGGGTATAATTATACCAAAATTCTACACCACCTGACTGGAACCATTTTTATTAATTCCCTGGCTATTAAAAATGTCATTTTGGGCTCAGGGTCGTTACGTGGAAATATTTTTGTCATCCTTTGCATTGTTTTTTCACGGAGAGTGGGAAAACTCCTGTTAACGGGGATCGTCCCTCTCACAGTACGTAAGAAAACATAAGAAAATAAGAAAAAAATCAGAGTTGTTGTGGGTTATAGAATTGGAAATTGAGTAAGAAATTTGAGTTTTACGAGTTCTTTGAATTTTTTCACAGTAAACATCTCGATACAAATAATAAAAGTGTGTATTTTTTTTTCAAATTCGAAGTTCCCAACAATACCATTCGATTCCTCTCTGAAAACTGATCAGTAGGTACCTTGCTTGAATCGCACCTCTAGATTGAATAGGAGACGCTCAAGAATCATTCATCAACTTTATTAACAAACTCGACTGCTATAATCCTGTAATTTTACGAGCGTTTTTTTTGTGTGTGTATCAGATTACGCCAAATGCGATAAGATACGATTGCTCCTAGTCCGAGGTCGCACGTCGACATCTAGACCGAGGCATCGCAATGCCAGCTGTAGGGATGGCGTATCACAGGTTAAACACAATGGCTATCGGATATCGTAAACTACTGTTTGTAGACAATTGAAAATTGGACCACTAACTAACCGGAACATTTGACATGTCGTGCTGCAATCAAAATTCTCCTGCGATGCTTCTAAAGCGTATTTAAAAAAATGCAGAGGGTCACAGCCCTTAGCTAAAAATTAAATTTGTTGTTGACAGCAACAAAGAGCAATGTGCTAGCTAGGTGGTGTAGAAATTTGGTATTCGTATCTCCAGCCAGTATCCTTATCCGATGGCTGTTAGCTACATAACTTTAATTGGGTTTATCCCGTTGGGATTTTGGTGTTTTGGAATTGTTTTAAAATATTGTTTTTTAAAATGATGCTAACTGTCAGGGTTGATTGCCAAATAATCAATTTTACCCATAGATTCCTAGTTATTGGTTCAATGGGCACTGAATCGAACGTCCTTCTGGTTAACAGTGACAGCGGAGTTGTTTCCAAGCTACTTACGGCTCGTCTAGGTGTCGGATGATGCCTCTGAGGGGATAAGGCGTGAGCTGCGTGCTGAACGCGTACGAAACGCATGCGCCGTCGGCCTGCGACCGCTCGATCTCGTACCAATCAGTATCACCTATGAACTGGAAGGGCATCAAGGGCATTAAGGGCATGAATGGCATCATGGGCATTAAGGGTATTATGGGCTTAAGGGCATTAAGGACATTAAGGCCATTAAGGTAATTAAGGGATTTAAGGGCAGGCATTAAGGGCATTTAGATCCCGTATTACAATACTCGGAGTTAAGCGTCTAACCCTCAGAAACAGATTAATTCCTCGGCATCCTTTTGGCAGTTGCCAAGATAAATAACTTAACTCCTACTTTAACTCTGGATTGATGCACTTGTAAAACAGGCCCTAAGGGCATTAGGGGCCTACTAACCAAGTGTCTCAACCCAAAGTTGAAATGAGAGTTTAGTAATTTGTCATGGCAACCGCCAACAGGATGCCGTGGAATTAATCTGTTTCTTAAGAGTCGTCTTCTCATATTATCCGCTTATCACAGCTTATGATAAGAACAAGCACAATCTTTGTAAGTGCGAGCACAGAAAGAATCAACATCTCCGAGATTAATGCAATTAAAATATTCCGTGAGTTGTGATAAGCATAAACACGTACCATTAGATGTAAAAAAAACGATACATTCTTGTGTATTGAGTTAGAATTGACACGATAGGGTTCGATTTTGATAGCTGATTATAATCGATGTTGAATCAAAGTTTTCGCACGCCAAATGGCGATTCTGTGGGTCATTTAGACCACAGCAAAACTTCCCGCACAGTTTCTTTTTTAATCTGGTCCTATTTGACGTTGATTGTAAACAGCACTTCGTGATGAATACTAAGAACTAAAATTATTAGATAAGTACATGTCGATGAAAGAAATCGATCGATTTTTGTAAGCGTATAGTTTCATTGCTACCATCGGAGTCTTTGTAAAAAGCGCCATCGATCGCTTTTTTTAACTATTTTCTGGAATGAATTTTAGTTTGTTTGGACGTGATCTATTATACTAGATAGTAGATATACCTAAATTCGGTATGTGTCGCTTGCCACGGAAGTATTTAGACACCTTGGGGCCAATTCACGTACATTTCGCTATACCTCCCTGTACCCGAGCTAAGTTAGTCCAGCCTTAGCTCTAGGTATAACTTTATACCCTGGACAATTCACGTAGCAGAACTAACGCGGGTACAAGTTATAACAAGCTGGGAAGTGTGAACTAAGCGCCACCAAGCTCACAACCTTGAACCAACCAATCAGAATCCACCGTTCAAAAGATATGGCGGGTTTGATTCAAATTCCGGTAACTGCCTATTTGCAAATTGTGAGTTCAGCACAATTTGAGCGCACTTTTGAGCATCAAACCGATAAAAATGTCAGGAAAGAAGACTGTCGTAAAAAAGGACCGCAGCCCCAATTTCACCGTAGGGGAGCAGCGAGTGCTGGCTGCTGAAGTTGCTAAGAGAAGTACAATAATAAACGGAGAGCTTTCGGCCACATTGACCAACGGTCACAAGATTCTGGCCTGGAATCAGGTCACGGACTGCGTCAATGCGGTGGCTCCAACCCCACGGACAGTGGACAATGTGAGTACATCTGAATGATCATACTATTAAAGCTGTGTTTACAGCGATGCGAAGCGACAGTGTCGCTGACCGCGTCGCAACCAAAAAGATAAACAGATTTCATGTCGGTCAGAGCGAAGCGACACTGTCGCTAAGCTTTGTTTTTTTTGGTTGCCAAGTGACGCGGTCAGCAACAGTGACGCTTTGCATCACTGTAAACGCAGCTTAACCAGTACACACGACGCTCTTTGTATGCTTTCGAGCCCTCGGATTGAATCTTTCGTAGAGGTCGTTAATGCTTTGGAGTAGCGTTACTCGATACACATTGCGCTTTAGAACCCGAAGGGCTCGAAAGCGTAGTGTGTACTGACTATTCATCCTGTTTGCTAGGCCTTGTTACTTGCACCAACATAATTCTATGGAGAAATTCCAAAGACAAGCCGAGAAAGACACATGAAACCATACTTGCATATTCAATTCTTGCTCGGTCAACTTCAAAACACTCAACGTACTTAATTATGTATTGCATTTACAACAGGTAAAAATAAAATGGAAGCACATGAAACGAATAACTAAAGGAAAATGTGCCCACAATAAAAGGGAGATGAGCAGAACGGGAGGAGGGTCTGCCGATCTGAAGGTGTTGACGGACACCGAGAAGATCGTGGAAAGTCAAATCGGGAAAGCTTCTCTCGAAGGAGTAGGGGGATTTGATACTCTGCATGGTAAGGTCACACAGTTTCTAATGATTTGCAATGATACTTAATATTTCCATTTTTAAATTATATATTATTGATTTACTCTTACTCTTAACTTCTTTTTTTCAAACTATCCAAAAACAATAGACAATTTGCATACTAGTATAAAACATCTTCACAAATCACATACCACTTGAACAGAGAGTGGTTTTAACAGTTTTATTTGTGCAAGTAGTTGTCTTGTACTAAACTAAATAATGTAATTTCACTTTTCAGGGATGTTTACTCAAGAATCAGACGAAGATTTCGAAGTGGTTTACGAAGTAGATGTAACTGACTTATCCCAGCCCGGGCCATCGAAGCCAGTAACGTTCCACAACCGCCACCTGCCACCTTCTGAGTCTCCCCTGACTGACGAAGAGCTTGAAGGGCGGAAGTCGTCGGGGGAGCCACCCAAGAAGCGGGTCCGCTCGAGCCGGAGCCCGAAGGAAGACCTGCAAAACAATGTTGTTCTACACCAAGAGGAACTGAACAAAAAAATCGCGCAGCTCATAGGAACACAAAACCAGCTTATCGAGCTCAAAACAAAGAAGATGCTGGCTCAAGAACGTCAGCATTCTGAAGCGATGGCAATCCAGCGACAGATTGCAGCCACGCTGGACCACATTTACGACTACATGAAGTAGTTTTCTTATAGTGCTAGATATTAATCATTCAATTGTACCGTATTATCCTAATCATGTAAAATCCTAAGTAATTTTCTGGTCGCTACAGGTAATGATGTCAAAGTTGGGACTGAATTTGCCATCACTTGTGAAGTGCCAAATATATTAATAATACCCAATCATAATAAATATTTTGAAAATGTGTCAACGTACCAGTTATTCCTGCTTGTTAGAGTAACGCTGGCCAAGCCGTTTCCTCGATCAGCCTTCGCTGCCTGGCAGCTGCCGCTCCGGCCCGAAGTACAGCCTGGGGGTTGGCCGCCATCTCGGCAACACGTCGTGCGACGTCCGGATCGATCTCATGCTCGATGCCCGCGTTTAGGCATAGGTTGTGGAGCACGCAACAGGCGACGGTGATGCGGCAGACCTTTTGAGGCATGTAACTTAAGATCCCCCCCGAGTCGTCGAGACATCGAAAGCGGGACTTAAGCAGGCCAAACGCTCGCTCAATCGCACACCTCGTCTTCGTGTGCGCGGCCTGGTACCGCATCTCTGCGTTGGTCACAGGATGGTTCAGCGGGGTCATCATCCACATTTGCAGGGCATATGCAGAGTCACCTGTGAAATTGATATGAAATTTAACTACTAGTTTCATCTGCTGTTAGTTTTCTCTGCCTTATATAGCCTGGTAAAGCCCCCTTTACACGGCAACATTTTCCACAAAAGTTGGCCACATAAGTGTGCCCCACATGTCTGCCATGAAAATCTTTGGTGCAAATCGTGTGGCGGATCTTTACATGGGACAATTTCTTGTGGTGTTTTGTGACAACTGCTGACTGATGACAGGTGACGGATATGCGCTTTCAGATCGTTTGTTTGTAGGTTATGTAGTGCAAAATGATTGATAATGATGATATTGAGTTGATTTTGGACATTGCATTGATAGCTGACATTGTAACGGTAGTTGAAAGAGCTTCTGAGAAAGCAGCCAGAAAAGCTAAGCGATCATGTTGGCGAAGAAAGTGGATTGCAAGACGCGAAGTGAATAGCCGCGGTGTGTTACATTTAGTACACAGCGAACTTGCAGTGGAAGACCCGCTTGCCTTTAAAAACTACTTGCGGGTGGACGAAGCAACGTTCACGAAGCTTTTATCCATGGTTGAGGGTAAAATTTCCAAGAAGGACACAAACATGCGGCAGTGCATATCGGCTTGCCACAAGCTTACCGTCACTCTGCGCTTCCTGGCTACTGGGGAAACATACCAAAGCTTGGAACTTTCAACACGAATACCGGCATGCACAATCTCACTCTTTGTACCAATAGTGTGTCGGGCAATATACGCAGCATTGGAAGGCAAATACATGCAGGTAAATAATTATAAAATAAATTTAGGTATACCTAGGTACCTAAATAACAGAACATGACAAATGGATTTTTTGAAATTGAAGCTTTGCTTTGCCCCCTATGCTCATCCAAATATTAGTTTTGAGCTCATTGATATATTTTGGAAGAGTATTAAAATATGCTGTCATTTTTCTAGGTGCCAAAAACAGAAGCAGAGTGGATGAAGGTTTCGGATGATTTTCAAAGATTGTGGAACTACCCTAATTGTATCGGGGCAATGGATGGGAAGCATATTGCTTTTAGACCTCCAAGATCTGCTGGGTCTAAATTCTACAATTATAAGTGCTTTCACAGCATCGTATTACTAGCTCTTGTTGATGCCAAGTACAGATTCCTGTACGTCGATGTTGGCACCAACGGCCGGGTTAGCGATGGTGGTACGTTCCGTGAGAGTGAATTATCAAGAGCGCTTCAAAATAACACGCTCAATGTCCCAAAAGCAAAACCGCTTCCAAACCGAGAAATTCCAACACCATTTGTAATTGTCGCCGATGATGCGTTTTCGCTTGCACCGAATCTCATGAAGCCGTTTCCAAACCGAGGATTAAGCATCGAGGAAAGAATACACAACTACAGGCTGAGTCGGGCGAGGAGAGTGTCCGAAAATGTTTTTGGAATCTTCGCTAACCGCTTTCGGATTTTTCTCGGAACAATCAACTTGTCACCCGAAAAGGTTGAGCTCATTACCCTCACCGCATGTGCACTGCACAACTTTCTGCTGTCTGAGAGCAATTCCGTCTACATGCCTACGGATTTCATCGACAGAGATGGTACAGATACACGCATCATTCCCGGAACTTGGAGGGAAGGGGGATTGCAAATGACAGGGATTGAAAAAAGGCTATTGGGTAGAGCATCCCGTGAACCAATTGCCATTCGTAACGAATTCAAAGCATATTTCAATGGGGAGGGTGCGGTATCTTGGCAGAATGATCACATTTACAACACATAGGTAGGTAATTGTCAGATTATTTTTTTAGTTCATTCATCATCATCACACTCTTCCATAACCTTTGTTGTTACCAGGCGCTGGATGTCCTGCTTGAGTTCGATAACGTTTCTCTTCTTTTTTAGAAGAAGCATCTCGGACCCGATCCACTTTGAAAAGTTTAGCACATTGAAAGGATCTTCTACTGGAGAACTCGCTGGTCGGTGAAATCTTTGGGCCACGAGGTCGGCAATCGTGGATCTTGCCTCGCTGGAAATGGTTTCCAATACAGCTGAAGATGAAACTGAAATAAAAAAGACAAATTATGTCGGTTTTAAATTTGTAGGTCAACCATTCAAATGAAATGTAATAATTTCATGTATGCTGCTTATTATTAATGAAATCTTGTGCTTTGATTCATCGACAAATAGATATCTTGTGCTAAGAGTTTGTTTGTAAATATAATTTAGATAGCTATGATAGGCAAAGTTTAGTTTAATTGAATAAAAGATAGGATCGATATTATGTTACGCAGTTGATTTAATAAGTGGGTATCCATGTTTGATTTTGTGAGTGGGAAATCAATTTTTTTTTTACACTTCCGACTACACTTTCAATTATACTCAATGTCTACTGCTTTTCATTTAGTACCACAAGAAGTTATGATTTTCCGTTCCACTGACTTGATCAAAGCTTCACAAGGCCGTTGGGCCTAGCCGAAGCAGGCTAAAACCATCTCACCTGTTCGGCCACGTTTTGTCCCACGTTTGCCATCCAGCGAGCTCCCTCGGGACGAGCAAGAGGAGCTCCCTCGACGGGATGGGCCAGCGGAGCTTGGTGTGGCGTTAGTTTCTTGTAGTTCGAGCTCCTCTTCAAATATCTCATCGAACGCATTCGACTGCTCTCCATCCTCATCGATGATTTCCTCGCATGATGCCATCTGTGGGAATTGAAAGTGTATGCAATAAATATAAACATACACTCAGTGGCAGGGATGGTACCTCCCCAAAAGAGCTTGTCTGTAGCAAGTCTTCTTGACTTCAGAGCTTGTTTCGGTTCCCACAAACAGATTAAATTAACAACGTATACACTTACAGCAAGGCTTGGCTGATCTGCCTGCGACAGGTTGGAGCGGCCTTTGGTGCTGACAATGTACTTCTCTAAAAAGAAGAGCAGCTTGTAGCACCAAAGGCTGGGTGTCTCTACACTTTCCGCACTGCAGCCGCTGACTCGCGAATTTTTTAGTTTTGTGGCGGCATCACAAAACTGCGTTCTTAGCCCCGCGATCTTCTTCTTCACCTGGTCGACTTTGACCCCAGGACGCAGTTTAGCCATTTCGCTTGTTATAGCCTCCAGCGCCGCTTGTCGTTTGTTTCTGGACAAATAATTTATAAATAATATATTGAGAACTGTGACTGTCAGATGAATCCATGGTTTTAGGTTATGTGTTTGTATATCATCATATTTACAGTCTATTAATTGAAACATATTGTATCATGTGTTTAAATAATAGCTACCTGTTGTGATAATCCGGCGACGTTATCACATAAAGACAAGTGTGTTCCTCGTATAGCTCTATTATTCTTTTCGCCTCGTCCCTACTCCAGACCACACTATCCTTGGCGGCGTCCATGTTGTCTTCTGTCTCGACTCCCACAGATTCATCTCTGATTGGTCAGTTTTGAGAAAAGATGTGCTCAATATAGAGCGTGTTCTATACGAAAAAACTTGTCCACATTTATGTTGTCAACTGTTGCGAAAAAGATTTTCACAACATTTTGCGTTTACATGGGACAAGTTTTCTTGCACGCAAGACTTTCAACACAGACTGTTGTGAAAAATGTTGCCGTGTAAAGGGGGCTGTACCTAGGAGCCAGCCGTCGACGATGGTACCGTTTTCGAAAAGCCGCGCTAGCGAGCTTTGGGCGAAGATGTACGCACCACCGTTGCTCCCTGGATAGTCCGCATACACGTTGGTGCATCGCATGCCAGCGTCGCAGACGGCCATGACGTTCATGCTGAAACGCTGATGGCGATTCACATACTGTTCCGGGTGCTCGACGGGAGGACGGCGAATAGTGATGTGCGTCCCGTCAATGCAGCCCAGAACGTTGGGAAACCCGGCAATTCGGTGGAACCCGATCTTCGTGTCATCCTGCTCGACCGCCGTCATCGGAAACCGAATGACGGTCGGCGCCAGCTGGCACAAAGCGGCTGTCACCTCCTCGACTACACGGCTGCAGGTCGGCTGGGAGACTTGCCCGCACATTCCTAAAAATATGGGTCAAATTTAAGTACAGCTGAATGTATGAAGGTCCTAATTACGTGTGTTTCAACAGACAACCAAAAACAGTTAGAGAGAGAATAATAATTGTTCGACTAATTAGAATAAAATTCGCAAACAAACTGTCTTACCCGAAAGCCACTGAAACCCTCCACTTGCGTAGAAGCCCAGCGCAATGATTAGCTGCGTGTCCACGGGCAACGCATTTGATCGCACCGTTTGCCTTGTTAGTTGTGGGCCGATCATCCCCAACAACTCTTGAAACAAATTGCGGCTCAACCTTGTTGTCTGGAGCAGGTAGCGATCGCTCATGTCAGCTAGCCTAACTCGATGATAAACCATAGGGTCATCATCAAAAATTCCAGCTGCAAAAGCCGCCTCCGCCATCTGTGGAAAGAAATTAATTCTGTCAATGTTGAAAATTGTTAGTAGGAAATAACAATGCATTAACAATATTACAATAGGTTGGGTTAGGTTGACAATTTTACTAACCAAAGAAGCGCTTCAATAACTTGGCCGCAACTAAACAGTGATGCAAGTGAATGAACACAACCTTTATTGCTTGATCATTCAACATGGCGGATCAAGCCGGACGCGTGTCTGATCGCTCCTACATCAAAGTACTACCTCGAACTATTTTATGTCCGGTCTGCTCCAAAAAAGTGCGAAAATTTATGGAGTGTTGTATGTGCAAGAAACTAAAACATATTCAGTGTTCCGGTAATACAAATATTAACTCTAAACTCTGGAAATGTGGTTCGTGCCTCGCCACCACGTCACTCAGTGTCGCCGCCATGACTCCATTGCCAGCTGATCGAGACGAAAGCACGGGAATTACCTTCGGCGATTATCCAACTCCTCACACCAGTGCCTGCGAACAAAATTCTGTAGAGGCAAGGCAAAGTCTGGAAGTCGACTACTGGTATGCTGGCGTCCGAAGTGAATTGGAAGACACTCGCGAAATAGTGAGGGATCTTAAATCAGCCATCAATGAAATCAGTGTGAGTATGACTAACCTTGAGAGAACTCAAATCAAGCTGACTAACTCTTTCAACAAGAAGACCGACACGAATCGCCAAAGGTTTGAAATGTCTCAAATTCAGTTTGACCACCTCCAGCTTATGTTCTCTGAATTGGATCGAAAGTGCGGGAAGCCGTCAACAAGCCATGACAGTCACCTGACAGCGGTCACTGTCACGGAATGTGGCGGTAATCATTTGAAAGCACCCGCGAACGTTGAGCTTTCAACCCACGGTCCTCCCGTTATCACTGGCAGCAGCGCGGTGGTTGATTTGACCGAAAAAGTACGAAGAATTTCTTCTCCATCGACCGATGACGCCTTGTTATCGGTCGCTGTAACTACCACCCCCATTGGAACCCCCTCTGGCAACAGTGCGTGTGTGGGTGTGGAGTCCGACGCAGTTAGAAGAGCAGCATCATCAACAAATGAAGTCGTGGTATTGGCCGCCGATAATCCCATCGGCAGCCTGCCACTACCAAAACATCGAGTCGTCATGGTAGCTGACAGTCATGGTCGCGGGATGAAGGAATGAATTCAAAACTCGCTGGGAGAAGATTACAAAGTGAAAGTCTTCACATTGCCGGGCGCCAAATGCAATGAAGTAGTCTCCAAGGCATGTGAGGTTTCAGACTCCCTTCAGGCTGACGATTGGTTGATAGTGATGGGTGGCACTAACGACATTACCCCCAATGCAGTAGCCTGTAATGATAGTATTAAAGAGGCAATTTTTCAGCTGGTGCGAGTCAGTAATAAGTGTAAATTAATTATAAACAATGTCCTTCCTAGAACTAGCTATGCTTTTAATAAAGCTATTCGCGATGTGAATTTTATAATCCATAAGGAAGTTAATTTGTCTAAGAACAAAAACTGCAAAAATGTACATGTACATTTTCTGGACAAGTATATCCATGCGGGTCATCATATTGCTAGGGATGGCATCCACCTAAACGAATCGGGCAAGGACCGGCTTTCGAAGTCGATCACTAGGTTAATGTCATGCCCATTAATGCCGGCCGGGTTAGGGGACGTGAGGGTAGAGTACCTGCAAAACTGGCTTCACACTAAGGTTCCTCTTGAAACTGTTAATCCAATTCCCAGCACTAATTTGACTTTTTTAGACAGGTGGCTGAGAGGCCGCTCACCCATGGGTTAAACATTATGCACATTAACGTGCAGAGTTTAAACACAGCTAAATCATCCGAACTCAGCATTCTTTTTGAGCAAAATAATGTTGACATTGCATGTGTATCCGAGCACTGGCGTACACGCGAGGAAATTCCATTCACCTCTATCGACGGATATGACTGGGTGAGTTTCTTCTGCAGGAATAAATACAAGGGTGGGGGCGTAGGCATGTTTATAAAAAAGGACAGTAGTATTACCTTCAAGCCATTGCCCAGGGTCTCTAATCTTAATAAAGAAAAGGTATTTGAATGTGTTGGAGTGGAATTATCGCAAGGAACACGTAAACTGGCAACTGATTTAACAGTTTACAGATCTCCTTCGGGCTGCATCAAACAATTTCTCAAAAAATTAGAATCAACTTTGAAGTCCATTTCCTCAATTGGAAAAAATTTGGTCATCTCCGGAGATTTTAACATAAACTTAGATGTGGACTCTGATATAAAGACTGATTTCATAAATTTGCTCAGTACGTTCTTAATTAGGCCTACAATAACTGAACATACGAGGGTTACCTCAAAGTCTGGATCTACTATCGATAATATTTTAACAACTTTCGATGATGTCCACACTGTCTCAAATGTCATTAAGACGGATATTTCTGACCACTACGCCCAACTGTTGACTGTTAATAATCTAGACGCCAAATCTAGCAAGACCATTTCCCGGTACCACAAAATGGTGCGTTTAATAAGTGCAGATAACATTGAACACTTCAAGCAGAGGTTAAGTCAGGAAACATTCGCTGAGGTGTATAATTGCGACACTGTTGACGAAAAATACAACGTATTCCTTAAAATTTTCACTGAGCATTTTAATTATGCGTTTCCGATGAAGAGGGTCAATATGGGCAAGCGCAGTGAAAAACTGTGGATTACTCAAGGAATAAAAATATCATCCTTACGTAAAAGAGAATTGTATGCACGGACCTTGCATGGGACTGAGTCGGATATAGACGCTTATAAAACTTACAAAAAAGTTTTCAGAAAAGTAGTTAAGCTCGCAAAAAAAATGGAGATTGACTCGGAGCTCGCAAAAGCCAAAAACCTTATTAGGGCTACCTGGCGAGTAATTACTAGGTCAACTGGGAAGGACAATGGGAAAAAATGTGAGGAAATCCACATTAGGACTAAAGACAATATTTTATTAACTAGCCCGGACATGGTAGCTAACGCCATGAACAACCAGTTCACGGACGCACCGGTAAATATGTGTGCTGGCCTAACTAATACTGGCGCGGGGAAGGCTAGTGGGATGCCCATTAATGGGAGCGACAAACGCCAAACTCATTCTATATTTTTGTATCCTATCTCCTGTCGGGAGGTTAGTAAGGCCATCGATAAAATAAAAAACAAATGCTCTTCTGGAATTGATGGGATACCGAGTACGTTACTCAAAAAATGTAGATCATATATTATCAATCCCATGAGGGATATTTTCCAAACATCACTAGAACAGGGGGTATACCCGCAACTAATGAAAGATGCTTTGATTGTGCCCGTATTCAAAGGGGGTGATAGGAGCAAAATTGAAAACTATCGACCAATTTCCCTTCTTGGAGCGTTCTCAAAGGTGTTTGGTCGTCTGATGGCTGACAGAATTACAGAATTCTCCAATAAATTTCAGGTACTAAACAGAAACCAATTTGGATTTCAGAAACATAAATCTACTGATATGGCCACTTTCACCCTTTTAAACCTAATTAACGCAGCCCTAGATTCTAAAAAAAGTGTTGGCGGGATTTTTGTGACCTGTCGAAGGCATTCGACTGTGTAAACCACTCAATCCTTCTTGAGAAACTTTCCTTTTATGGTATTCGAGGAAATTGTTTAAATTGGCTAAAGTCGTACCTTTCTGGAAGAACTCAGAGGGTTGTGATGGAACAAAATAATGTAAAATACCAGTCCTCAGTTAGACGCGTTGAGCTTGGTGTACCTCAAGGCTCAATTCTAGGTCCGTTGCTATTCCTGTTTTATATAAATGACTTACCTGAAGGGTTTCCTGAGGGGAATCTGGTTTTATTCGCTGACGACACTAGCGTAGTTGTTGTGGGTGATACGTTTAAGGAATTAGACTTAGGTATTACTAACACTATCTCAAGATTAAATGACTGGTTTCTTGCAAATAAATTGGTGCTAAATAAATCTAAATCCAAAAGTATGCTTTTTACGAATGACAGAGTCATCAGTAAGCGTTTTAGTAATTGTTTTGAAATGGTATCTGATACAAAGTTTTTGGGTGTACATATAGACCCGCTTTTCAAATGGCACCACCATATTAACATGCTTACACCTAAGCTAACGGTGGCCTGTTATGCTCTTAGAAAAATAGCTACCCTAGCCAATTCCAAGACTGTGCTCATGGTTTATCATGCCTATTTCCACTCTGTTATGAAGTTTGGGTTAATGTTCTGGGGTAACTCATCCCATGCCCATAGAATTTTGAAAATTCAGAAAAGAGCCATGAGAATAGTAGCCCGAGTAAAAAGCCGAACCAGTGCTCGCCCTTACTTCATCAAATACAATGTATTAACTCTATACTCACAGTTTATTTATGACTGTGCACTATATGTATATAAAAATAAGGCTGATTTTACTTTAAATAGGGACATTCACCACCACAATACCAGGCATACAAGTGATATTTTTGTTAATAAATATAGAACTACTAAGTTCTCCAAACAAGTTGGTGGAGTTTGCCCCACCATTTTTAACAAGCTGCCTGACAATGTTAGATCAAGCGACTCTCTTTTAATGTTTGAATCTAGGCTGCATAAATACCTAGTTAGTAATTGTTTTTATAGTTTTAATAGTTATCTGAGCCACCGCTCGTGACCTGCTTGTACATACTTAGTATATTTTACATTATTCATATATTTTATATTATATTTTGTAATTGACCTGTTACTCTTGTGATCAAATTGGGCGCAAAACTTCCTCACAACGTTGTTATAAAACGTTTTATGGAAACAATAAATTAATAAATAAATAAATAAAAATAAAATACAAGTTACACTAAACAAATGCGCACTTCAAAATCAAGTACACAACAACAAAAACCAAACAAATCACGAAACACAGCGAGCGAGCTGTCACATCTGACCAAATCCAAAATGGCTGACACTGACAATAAACTTGACTTGTACCCGCCTATACCAGCCTCGGAGGTGGTATAACTTTAGCTCTGGGTACAGAGAGGTACAGACGTTCGTGAATTGTCACTTATACCTTGTACCCTCCTATACCCCCTTAGCTCTCTCTATAACCTGTTCGTGAATTGGCCCCCAGCTTGCGTATTGGTTACAATTGAAAAACAATCACAGTCAATAAAATTTAAAATAGTGAAAATAAACAAAAACATCATCATAAAACAACGGAAATGTACTCGAATGTCGCGACGAACAAAATGCGAGATGACGGATTGGCTCAGGCTATTTCTTTCGCGTCGCTTTTCGTCGGCGAATTGGCGATTACACACTGAATATCACACTCGGTAACACACTGTGTGTTGGAATAGGATGCAGCACGACCAGTGCACCTGTCAAGTAGATGTCACTCTGTCGACTGAATGTTCACTTCTTTTTTCGTGGTTTCGCAAAACGCACAACCACCAAAAGATCACGTTAGCATGGAGGGGGCGCTTGAGGTTTCCAAACATTCCATATTTTTACTGCCAGACTACCCTTCAATTATGTGCAACAACCTAAAGTCCCAAGCATGGCAACGTTACCTGCAACATTTTTCTGCTGTGAAAGGATGCTAATTGCAAACACGTGCTGCTTTGCTAGATCCGATGAAGCGATAGTAAATATTTCTGTCGTGCGAGAATAATCCATCGAAATGAAACGTTCCGACCATTTCTCTAATAAACCACATACAATATTATAATATTATATTCAATATACCTACCATGATTCATCCCTCTTCCAGAAATCCAAGTTCCACAATAAAATTAATTTCATTCCCAATTTTTCGAACACATTATAAATATTGTTTCGTACATCAGTGCTGTCTAACATGAATTACTCTATTGTTATGTTCGATTCCAAGAGACAGAGGTTCTTTGCGAAAAATGATAGTGACCAACAGAGATTGTAAAATTTCTATTGGCTAGAGAAATATAAAAAAACTTGGGTCATAAACAATAATCCTGAATGATCATAAACATTTGCGCTGCTTCTGGCTCGGCTATAATCCTCCACATCCGCTAATCAACGCAAGTCAAAACATGCAACAAAATGACTCTTGTTGACATTCCGGTAGAGGGTGATCACTAACATTTACTGGTGCAGACCCTTACGGGGCGTGAAAAAAGAGGGTCTAAATTTGCTCCAAAACTTCTGAAAAAAAAACTGTGCATAGCGAAAGTGTGCGCGCTTGAGCCTTGCTACGCGCTTTTCCAATACAGAACGAATGAATATTGATTTACAATCGATGTTTAGAGCTCATTTAGGCTCTTTTTGAAAATGTGTACCATATAAATTTTTGTAAAAATCTAATTAAGAAATACCAAGGCTCAAAGATGTACTCTTCCTTCATCTACTGATATTTTAAAATTAAAGATTGGATTATTTTTAGGGGTTCATTTCTCCTCCCCCGTGGACCTCTGCATTCAACTTTTCTGTGGGGGTGGGGGTGAAAGGATTAACCGAGAGCAGCACTCTTAAGGATTGACGCTTAACCCAGAGCTGACAAAATATTGTTAAATTCGGGGTTTGGGCATTAAGAGTATTGATGATAGATGATGATGATGATTCAAAGAAACTTTCTTTAAATTTCCACATTGTTTTTAAAGATTTATAATGGTGTCACTTGGTTGTCATATTATGTTTGGGGATACTTCTTAGATGTTTATTTCGTAGCGATCCGATAAACCCATAAAGTGTTCCTATCCAGTGTGAGGTAGATTCTGCGCGGGATGGCAGCTGCAGGGTAGGGTGGATTAGATTAGGTTCTCAGAGAATTTCATAAAAATCTGAGCAGCAGTCATGATAAAAAAAACACGATCTACTTTCTGAAATCCACGATAAGGTTTCCTTCTCAGAGTGCATTTACCAAGCAATGACCTTGACGACTCCGACAAAGGCGTCCCTACCTTCTCGCTGGAAGGACGACCTTGACGTCCGCACATTTCACGGGTGCGGTTCTCTGACATGCGGACACCACCGCCACGACCACGCCGACGACGATCAAAAGGTGCAGGAAGGATGACATCGCGACACACTGTGGGGCGTTCGGTCGGCACCCGGTGGTTTAAATACACTCGCAAACGCCCCACCCTTGACCGTCGCGGCTCTGGGTGTAATTTATGTTATCTCTGAAACACCTTAAACCAGTTTATGTGGGTTTTTCCGATGCAATTTCGACCATGAAACTATTATTGTATTATTGTCACCAATGACAAAGCGTTCTGGAAATTTCCTCTTAATCGCAGATAGCGTCAAAGATGAGTGCATCGCAAATCAATGTGGATTTAATTTCGATCAGTCGTCGTCGTTACAAATTAAGATACAATTTTGCCGTCAGTCTATTTCCTGACGGGATGAGCGCCAGTTGATAAGCTTTGGCTTCTGATCGGCTTTATGAGACACGGCGCAGTTGACTTATCGAAGAATTTTCCAATTGTCGAATTTTGAACTGGTAGATTTTCGACTAGTCGAATTTTCGGATGTTCGAATTTCAATCCACTCTGATACTATGTCCTTTAACACGTAGCCTTATGTCACTTCGCCCGCATCTTTGCCTGTTTTTCGACAAGTCGAATTTTCGGTTGTTCGTATTTCGAATATTTTGTATTCGATTGTTTTGACCCCGAAAAAATCTTTGGAGTCAATTGTTTTACTGTCAATAGTACTCGTGGTGTAGTGGTCCACCCTCCCTTCATTTTCTCATACATTATAACAAATGAAATTATTGAGAAGTGTAAAGGGAGTGACAACATGCTCGGGAGCTTCGCTCCCTCCCTTGGTGCCCATAGAGCACGGGTATACGCCCATAGGGCGTAAATATGCCCTTCGGGCAAAAATATGCCCTTCGGGCAAAAATATGCCCTTCGGGCAAAAATACGCCTGCAAGGCGTAACTATGCCCATATGGCATAGATATGCCCACAGTGAATAAATATGCCCATGTGTCATAGGTGTGCCCATAGAGCATGGGGCACAAGTCTGCCCATAGGCACAAATACGCCCATAGGGCGTAGTGTAGGTACTCTTACCGATCACATACCCACCCAGAGGGCGTAAATATGCCCCTAAGGCCTTTAAAAATGCTATTTGGACAAATATTTGCCTCTAGGGTCTATATATGCCATTTGGGCAAAAATACGCCCAAAGGGCGTAGTGTAGGTACTTTAATGAACGAATAGTGGGGTTTTATGGCGCGTCAACAGTTAAGAGAGGTGAGAGTTATATATAAATATATATATATATATATATATATATATATATATATATATATATATATATATATATATATATATATATATATATATATATATATATACATATATATATATATATATATATATATATATATATATATATATATATATATATATATATATATATATATATATATATATATATATATATATATATATATATATATATATATATATATATATATATATATATATATATATATATATATATATATATATATATATATATATATATATATATATATATATATATATATATATATATATATATATATATATATATATATATATATATATATATATATATATATATATATATATATATATATATATATATATATATATATGGTTACTCCATAAGGATATTAATTGCAGGTAAGCTATAATTTCACAAACATAATTGTGTTTGTAACTGGTGCTTGAGGTAGGTAACTGCATAAAATTTTATAGGTACACTTGCGCAAACATAAAGTGAGCCCGCAAAATTTTACAAGTCCCGACGCATGGGCTAGGCTGAAAAATAGTATAGTTTAAAATTGGTTAGGACTCGCTTAAAGACCCATGTCCCAACAATTGCATGGTGGAGCCAAAAGGTAGAGGCTTATCTAGATTCAGCCCGTGACTGGTTTGGGTCGATCTGCTTTAACGAATAGGCAAATAAAATAATAGCCGCCAAACATTTTCCGCATCGGAATGTGATGATACTAATTAAATTATGTTATTATCGATAGTTAAAATGCTCAACATGATAGTCCATCCAATTAATCTTGTCCCGATGTATCGAAGTAATTTGTGCATTGGTATAAATCATCAAAATCCTGTTCTTGTCATCTTTCGACCTGCCTGGGCGATTAGCCATCCAAAAGGTCGGGTCTCGGTACGATCGGCTAGCATGATTGAGAGATAAGAGACGCAATTAAAATAATACCCGTGAAATTACGTTCAGAAAAACTACTTTTTCTCAAAAAATGTAAAAGTACGGCTGGATTTGTGTTACTAGTGGGGGGGAGATGCAAAAAAAATTGATATTAATTGTATCTTCAAAATTACGTGTTTAAGGCATGAAGATATGTGGCTACATCGTGCAAAACTCGAATCATGAGTCTTTCCGATCGTCATTTGCCAGAGCAAAGCAGTAACTAATAACGAAACAGGTTTATCATACTAGTCCCATGCCCACAAAAGCACATGGCTAGCCACGTGTTCAGAACCCGGCCCTTATACCTACACTGTGTTCAACCGAACCTGAAAAAGACTAGTATATTTTTTCGACTGGCTCACTTTATGTTTGCGCAAGTGTACCTAGGTAACCAATTGTGACAAAGAAAACTTTACCAGGGTGGCGATTAAGTAACTTTTTAGCAGTCGGTATCTAAGGATATCAATCGGTATCTAGGGGCATTTCAACGTTATTTAGTTGAGATCAAGAACGTTATCTCGAAGGAAATTATTTACATAATCGCCACCCAGAGCTGTGTCTGGTACAACTCTTTGTTGATCACTGCATTTGAACAAGTGCAATAATACCTATTATAATGTATGAGTTCCCTTACTAAAAATTTTACATCGAAACTCATCGCATTACCCGATCAGTTGCGGTGAGTTTCAACTGGTCGTAACTCATAGGAAGTCTGAATTTTTCGAAGAGTGGCGATGAATTCCGATCAAATACGTTCACTTTTTCAAACAGTTAACCGATGAGCTGCGATCAAACGCCTTCACTTATCCACCAGACTCAACGCATCTCATCGTGGACATGCATTTGTCATAACCCATTGCTTCCTACCTGCTACCTCCAACCTAAATAGCCTACCTATAGCAGGTAGAAAAATTATATTCATACATAATCTATAGCTGGCATCTGCCATCTGCCATCTAAATAAAATGCATAAGATAGAAATTTCAGTACAACATTTTAATCATCCTAAAAAAATTGGTACAATTTTTAAGATTTGCAATGATTAAATATTTTAATTGCTTTCACCTTGTAAACTATAATAACCAAATTTTAGATCTAGTCCAAAGAACATTATAACCCTCCAAAAAAAGTTCTGTATGCTTATAGCTATCGTTTGACACTATTCAAAAGCCAGTCTAAGACGGCGTTTAGTAATTAACAAAATTAACCAAATATTAATTAAATGGCCTATAAATCGAGAACCAAGACAGGGCACGGGGGTTTCAAAGCGACGTTGTGTTCTGCATGTTAATAGCTATCGTTTAACACTAGGCAGAAGCCAGTCTAAGATCGCGTTTAGTAGTTAACACAATTAATCAAATTTTAATTAAATTGCCTATAAATCGAAAACCAAGACAGGGCACGGGGGTTTGAAAGCGACGTCGTGTTCTGTATTCTTATAGCTATCGTCTGACACTACTCAGAAGCCAGTCTAAGATTTGATTGTTGAATAATCTACGCCTTTCTAATACGTAACACTAGTCCCGGCTATAGTCCCGGTCCCGGCCGGTGCGAATTCTATTAAAAGGCCTATCAATTCTGAACCAAGACAGGGCACGGGGGTTTGAAAGTGAGGCTGTTTTCTGTATGTTAATAGCTATCGTCTGACACTACTCAGAAGCCAGTCTAAGACGGCGTTTACCAATTAACATGATGAATGAAATTTTAATTAAATGGCCTATAAATCGAAATCCAAGACAGGGCACGGGGGTTTGAAAGCGACGTTGTGTTCTGTATGCTTATAGCTATCGTTTGACACTATTCAGAAGCCAGTCTAAGACGGCGTTTAGTAATTAACAAAATGAACCAAATATTAATTAAATGGCCTATTAATTGAAAACCAAGACAGGGCACAGGGGTTTGAAAGCGATGTCGTGTTCTGTACGCTAATAGCTATCGTTTGACACTACTCAGAGGACAGTCTAAGTCAGCGTTTAGTAATTAACATAATGAATTAAAGTTTTTGTATGCAACATTGCTGCTGCGCTTTTGACCGGGAGCGCGTTTAATATTTCTGGCGATAGCTTGGGTTCCATGTGTCATGGCGTCCGTTTGTTTACATGCTTGGATCTAAAATTAAAGAATCTCGATAAAATTAAATTATTACACAGAATTAGGCATTACAATTATAGTATATCAGAATGGTATACACGTGACACTCTACCTACATATATTTGTTTGGAAGTGCTGGAAACACGTAGCAGCACCATTCCATGGCTTTTCACCTTGGACAAATATTTTGTACTAGATAGGTTTACAGACATAAAAATTCCTTTTAATTTTACAAGTGGAAATCTACAAGATCTACATGAACAGAAGAACAATTAATGCAACAACGGCACTCAATTTGTATGTTCAGACACAAACTTCCAAGTACCACTACCATCCTACCGTTAAAAAATGTGAGTTGCCAGCCTAGACGTAGCTACACCTACATTTGTTAAAGTATTGACGTATGTACTTTACCAAATTGGCACAAAACTGTCTTCTTAGGCCAATACCTTTTATTTTCAACACACTAAGCACAATTAAAATTTGTGTGATTCATTTTCATACCATATTTTACCCATATAACATAGATGTAGGTGAATGACAGATCGCAAATAAAGGTGCATAGCAACGGACATCGATCAAAGGGGCTTATAAAGTGTAAACAACTTTAATTCTGAAAATGTATCTATAATTTAATAATTACTTATTTCCTAGCGTTTTAACTATCGCAGCGCATACTTTTCATATGTTTTCGCTCAAAGTTCTACATCGTTTGATAGAATTTGATACAGCATGTGGATTTCTATACACAGACGTCACTTACCTCGGCAACACCCCGTAAGTCCTCTCGCAATAGACCAGATTTACCATTAGATCCCATTCGGGGACCATTGTGGTAAAGCTGCGCTAAAAATGGACAAGATGCAAAGCAGTATTATCAGGAAAGATTTAGGAGTGGAAAGGTTGGGATTTAAGCTGGGAAGAGAGAGATTGCGATGGTTTGGACACATGAAAAGAATGAATTCGAATAGGATCCCCAAGCGGGAGTTTGAAGCAACTGTGGGAGCCAAAGAAGGCTAGGAAGACCGAGATTGAAATGGATCGGAATGATTATAGACGATTTAGAGGAGAGAGGTATCGATTGGAAGGAAGTGGAAAGAAAGGAATTGTGGAACGATAGGAAGTTGTGGGGGATGATGATTGAAAAATGTGAGGAAGAAGAGGAAGAAGAAAGTGAAACAAAGGAAAGAAGGAAGAGACAAGAAGCGTCAGGCGTGGCTGGCCGGCTTCGAGAAGTGTAGAGCCTTCATAAAATGCCTGTACCTAATTTTAGTTAATCAAGACAATAAAATGATAATTATTTGGGCGAACGCAATTCGTGTTGCGTTGAAGATGAGCGAAGCGGTTTGTATTTTGCGCATTAAAAGATTGAAACAAAAGCATTTGAAAATCATGGAGCAACTAGCCGGACAATTGCTTTCTCAAAAATTCTGATCACTTGAAAATGTAAACGATTCTGACCTTTCTTTGTTTCTGTCCGAGCTGTCGGGTAGCGGAAATATGCTCATTTTGAGATCATTGAGCATTGTGCATGTTAATACATAAATGTAACTCATGCCAAAGGGTTTTTATTGGGTTTTATTAGGAAAAATCTGGTGTGATGTTTTGATTTGGTTTCGATGGTTTCTAAAGGCCAATCGAAATTGGGAACATATGAAAAAAATACGCACTTTTAAATAAATTTCCGTACTTTTCCAAACTAGCCCAATTGTCGAATTTTGCTATTTTTTCTGCTTTGAAAGTGAAGGGTGTGGAGGATTTTCTTGAAAATCGCAGGGGGTCTAAGTTGAGAACAAAAGTAGACACCCTGAAAATTTCATCCCACTCGAAGCAGGCGTTTGGCCTGTAGAGCGCGCGCAAACACACATACAAAAAAAAAAACACACACACAAAGTGTTTTTTTTAGCAGTAGTGAAATTGATTATTTCGCTTCGCTCACTTTGCTAGCTACGCTCATCAATTATTTTTTTTACCACTTGAATTTTTGGCTGGTCGAAATTTCGTACGTTAGGGAAAAATAATTATAACGATTTTTCTAGCAATCGAAAATTCAACTAGTCGAAAATTAGATCAAGCATATTTTGTCAGTTCAATTTTCAGTCAGTTAAGGAACTCCGGACGCGAAAGTTGTACGAGCGACTTTAGTAACTCGGGTAAAGTTCTTAATCAAACCGATTTGGACTGCGCATGTCATGTCAAAACTGTAAAATGAAAAGTCATGCTGGCCTAAAATCGTTCATCAATCTTCTAATCAGTACAAGTTTCACCTTTATGAGCGCAGTTTCGATAAAATTGAAAATCTGTGCCCGGAATCACTATAAGAGATTCTGTGGATTCCACCGAAGTTTTGACAGAACCCCCAAAAGTTTACCCCATTTCGTATTCACAAATCGGGATTCTGTCTTTTTTGGGAGAGTAAGTACCCCATTAAAAACTCCTGCTACTGAGCAGGGGGTTTGTCGATCTCCCAAAATCTGGAACTCACCTCGTTCATTTATCACTATTTTTTGAAACATTTTCTTAACATACAGCAGCATTTTAAACCAATATAAAAGTTTGCGTTGGCTGATTATGTCTTGCATTTTAATTTGTACGTGGAAGCACAAATTTGGCAATTTGAAGTTAGGTTACGTCCAAATTAGGCGATATTGAATTCCGAGAAAACTGACAGCTGTCTTTTTATTTCGAAATGAGTTCCTAAATTGAATTACTCTGCTTTGTCAATTTTAATTTACCTCCCCTCCTATTACCTCTTTTGAAATCTATTTAACCTCCAATTATAAAATCCCTTCTGTGATTTAAAATTGGGAAAATTTCCAAAATAAATTAGGTTTTATTGATGAGCGTAGCGAGCGAAGCGAGATCTTCAATTTCACTACTGCTAAAAAAAAGCACTTGTGTGTGTTTGTTTGTTTGTTTGTTTCATCGTTTGTGTTTGTGATTTTTTTTGTATGTGTGTTAGTGAGCGCTCTACAGACCAAACGCCTGCTTCGATTGGGATGGAATTTTCAGGGTGTCTATACTTTTGTTCTCGACTTAGACCCCCTGCGTTTGTCAAGAAAATCCTCTATACCTTTTCCCTTCAAAGCAGAAATAATAGCAATATTCGGCAATTGAGAAAGTTCGGAAAAGTACGGAAATTTATTTTCAATTGCGTATTGTTATCAATTTTTCACAATTACGATTGTTGTCTTTAGAAACCATTGAAACCAAATCGAAACATCACACCAGATTTTTTGACTTGAAGTTGACTTCAAGATTTGACAGATATTAGAAATTTTGTCAATTTCGTACACGCAAGTTTTTGAAAGAAAGTCCGCGGCAGAAATAAATATCCAGCTTAAAAAAAACCCTTGGGCATGAGTTACACCTATGTATTTACATGCACATTGCTCAATGACCTCAAAATGAGCATATTCCCGTTACCCGACAGCTCGGACAGAAACAAAGAAAGGTCAGAATCGTTTACATTTTCATGTGATTAGAATTTTTGAAAAAGCAATGGTCCGGCTTGCTGCTCGTGGCAAAAATATACCCCCAACCGAATAAAAACCCCAGGGTATGAGTTACATATATGAATTAACATGCACATTGCTCAATGAGCTCAAAATGAGCATATTTCCACTACCAGACAGCTCGGAAAGAAACAAAGAAAGGTCAGAATCGTTTAAATTTTTTAGTGATCAGAATTATTGAGAATGCAATGGTCCGGCTCGCTGCGCCATGATTTAGGCTTTTTGCCTCAATCTTTTTATGCGCTGTATACAAACCGCTACGCTCATCTTCAACGCAACACAAATTGCGTTCGCGAAGCCCTCTAGTAAATTCTTAATTGATGAGCGTAGCGAGCGAAGCGAGCGAAGCGAAATCATCAATTTCACTACTGCTAAAAAAAACACTTGGTGTGTGTTTGTATGTGTGTTTGCGCGCGCTCTACAGGCCAAACGCCTGCTTCGAGTGGGATGAAATTTTCAGGGTGTCTACTTTTGTTCTCAACTTAGACCCCCTGCCTTTTTCAAGAAAATCCTCCACACCCTTCACTTTCAAGGCAGAAAAAAGAGCAAAATTCGACAATTGGGCATGTTTGGAAAAGTACGGAAATTTATTTAAAAGTGCGTATTTTTTTCAAATGTTCCCAATTTCGATTTGCCTTTGGAAACCATCGAAACCAAATCGAAACATCACACCAGATTTTTCCCAATAAAAACCAAACCAATAAAACCAAATAAAACCCTTGGGCATGAGTTACATCTATGTACTAACATGCACAATGCTCAATGATCTCAAAATGAGCATATTTCCGCTACCCGACAGCTCGGACAGAAACAAAGAAAGGTCAAAATCGTTTACATTTTCAAGTGATAAGAATTTTTGAGAAAGCAATGGTCCGGCTAGTTGCTCCATGATTTTCAAATGCTTTTGTTTCAATCTTTTAATGCGCAAAATACAAACCGCTACGCTCATCTTCAACGCAACACAAATTGCGTTCGCCCTAGTAAAATTTTTCTTACGACCGTGGTAAAGGTTGTTCAAATGGCCTTCGTTTGCTGAGCTGAAAGGCGATTCATCCCCCCCCCACGGCAACTTATTGGCGCACTATCAAAGATATTGCATCTGGTTGATGAGCGTAGCGAGCGAAGCGAGCTAAGCGAAATCATCAATTTTACTACTGCTAAAAAAAAGCACTTGTGTGTGTGTCCTTCTGTTTGTTTGTTTGTTTGTATGTGTGTTTGCGCGCGCTCTACAGGCCAAACGCCTGCGTCGATCGCGATGAAATTTTCAGGGTGTCTCCTTTTGTTCTCAACTTAGACCCCCTGCGTTTTTCAAGAATATCCTTCATACCTCTTCCCTTCAAAGCAGAAAAAATAGCATAATTGGGCAACTGAGAAAGCTTGGTCAAGTAAGGAAATTTATTTAAAAGTGCGTATTGTTTTAAAATTTTCCCAATTTCGATTGTTGTCTTTAGTAACCATCGAAACCAAATCGAAACATCACACCAGAATTTTTGACTTGAAGTTGACCCTAAGATTTGACAGATATTAAAAATTTTGTCAATTATTTATTTATTTTTTTCATGTTTATTGTCATATATTTAAAATAAATAGAAATGTACAGACATATTTTCTTAAGAGCTAGTTGCTACTTAAGGTCCCATGATATGGGTCCCCTCAGAAAAGTAAAATTTGAAGTTCGACAATTTTTTCTCGATATTAGGTCTAATACCAGAAAAACTAAAATATCAAGCTTCCCCGTGAAATTTTATTGGCTTTCTGTTAGTGAAAGTCATTATTTTCCTTTTCAATTATTACAGAAGATTATCCCTTATAAAATCAAGCATGTGTGCCCATAAAATTTTCATTTGGGCACAACTAGGATAAAAACTGAACGCAGAGCAATGAGATTTTTTGTCAGTGTGGTCGAACTGGTAACTTAGGGAATGCGGTATGTGATATTTACGTTAACACTAATGAAGTACATGAAAAAAAATAATAACCAATTTTAACTATTCTCCGTCCACTAGCGCCGACAAGCGCCTAAGCGACCAAGCTCTCAAACTGGCAAATTTAGCTCGATTTGTGAGAAATGGACTGGGTCAGGTAGCGACTCGAGGCACAAGTCTCGTCCCTCGGTCCATTGTCTGCCCGCGCAGGGTAGCTCAGACACCAGCTCCCTTTCATTCTATTGTTCGCGTTTAGGCTAGGAATTGGGATCTTTGGCGAAAGGCTTCCTGATTTCCTCATCTTCAAAATATTTACCTTCCCTTCAAATTATTTATTGCGACCGGAGCGAAGATTACTCTGCACATTCATTTATATACACGAGGTAATCGAAGCAATGAATAAAATGGATAGGAATTTTCTACGACTTTTCATTCGCATTAGACTGTGCTAATCTGGAAATACTTATGACAAAAATACAAATATAAGAGACAACGCACTAGCATGGACAGGTTTAGGATGGATAGAAATTAGATAGTCAGATTAAAATATCTATTAAATGTAATTACGCTTTTCAAATGAGATGCCATAAAAACACCTGTATTGCAGATGTTTCTACTACTGCGGTACCTTTTCTCAAAGGCGAGCATAGCGATGCCGCTGAATCAAGGCACAATATGGCCGTATGATTTATAGATATTATATCTAAGCATTTTCATTTTTTGATGAGCGTAGCGAGCGAAGCGAAATCTTCAATTTCACTACTGCTAAAAAAAAGCACTTGTGTGTGTTTTTTTATTGTTTGTATGTGTGTTTGTGCGCGCTCTACAGCCCAAACGCCTGCTACGATTGCGATGAAATTTTCAGGGTGTCAACTTTTGTTTCCAGTCTAGACCCTGTATTCTTTCCTTAATTTTCAGTTTGTTATCAGCAAAATATCTCTTTCATAATAATATAAAAATGAAATCCGATAGATGCTTCTTTCACGTATATGAAAATTCCTGACTAAAAGTCGTTTAGGTACTGTTTATAGAGTGTCATTTATGCCTTTTGTTATGTCAGCGGACAGACAGGCCTGGGTATAGTGATGGGGATGGGGGATGGGTAGTCGACCAAGCTCACGCGCTGGCCACAAGGTTAGGGTCGGGGATCTTCTTCTGCAGCCATTCATTGTTGTTGAATAGAGATATCGACAACACATCCCATCCCCCCAAAACTGTTTTATGAGTCTGAGTTTTGGGAGGAGAAATAGCAGAGCGAGCAGAGACATGACCGCTCTCTGAGACGTTCACCGACTGACTGACAGAAAAAGCCTAAAACCCCGAATTTCAAGATGGCTACCTCTGATGGAACCTTAATGCTAGGGTTACATAAAAAATTATTCCCTGTTGTCTTAAAAAAATGTTTAAATTCATCAACACTATAAAATTCAAGTTCCCTAAGAATGTTTCTAAGTTCAGTCTTAAATTTGTGCTCAACCATTTTCTTAAAATTGTCTGGTAACATGTTAAAAATAGTCAGTCCTTGTTGTTGAGCTTGGTTTATGATTTGGGATCTATTTTCTGTTTTAATATTGAAGTTTCCTTTGTTGCGCCTCTTACTCCGTGCATAATTTCGTGCATTCAAGTTCTTGAAAGTAAGTCCGCGGCAGAAATATATCTCCAACCTTATAAAAACCCTTGGGCTAAGAGCTGCATCTATGTTGATGAGCGTGGCGAGCGAAGCGAGCGAAGCGAAATCATCAATTTCATACTGCTACAAAAAAACACTTTTTTTTTTTTTTTTTTTTTTTTGTATGTGTGTTTGCGCGCGCTCTACAGTCCAAACGCCTGCTTCGATTTGAATGGAATTTTCAAGGTGCCTACCTTTGTTCTCAACTTAGACCCCCTGCGTTTTCCAAAAAAATCCTCCATACCCTTCACTTTCAAAGCAGAAAAAAGAGCAATATTCGACAATTGGGCAAGTTTGGTAAAGTACAGAAATTTATTTAAAAGTGAGTATTTTTTTCAAATTTTCCCAATTTCGATTTGCCTTTAGAAACCATCGAAACCAAATCGAAACATAACACCAGAATTTTTGGCTTGAAGTTGACCTCAAGATTGCACAGATATTAGTAATTTTGTCAATTTCGTGCATGCAAGTTCTTGAAAGTAAGCCCGCGGCAGAAATATATCTCCAACCCAATAAAAACCCTTGGGCATGAGCTGCATCTATATATTTACATACACATTGCTCAATTACCTCAAAGTGAGCATATTTCCGCTACCCGACAGCTCGGACAGAAACAAAGATAGGTCAGAATCGTTTACATTTTCAAGTGATCAGAATTTTTGAGAAAGCAATGGTCCGGCTTGCTGCTCCATGATTCTTATATGCTTTTTGTCTCAATCTTTTTATGCGCTTTATACAAACCGCTACGCTCATCTTCAACGCAACACAAATTGCGTTCGCCCTAGTATTTACATGCTCATTGCCCAATAACCTCAAAGTGAGCATATTTCCGCTACCCAACAGCTCGGACAGAAACAAAGAAAGGTCAGAATTGTTTACATTATCAAGTGATCAGAATTTTTGAGAAAGCAATGGTCCGGCTTGCTGCTCCATGATTCTTATATGCTTTTGTCTCAATCTTTTTATGCGCTATATACAAACCGCTACGCTTATCTGCAACGCAACACAAATTGCGTTCGCCCTAGTTTATGTACATGTGTATGTTTCACCATAGCCAACTGAAATTTATTGATGAGCGAAGCGAAATGTTCATTGTCACCACTGGTAAAAAAAGCACTTGTGTGTGTTTGTTTTTTGTTTGTTTGTTTTTATGAGTGTTTGCGCGCGCTCTACATGCCAAACGCCTGCTTCGATTGCGATGAATTTGTCAGGGTGTCTACTTTTGTTCTCAACTTAGACCCCCTGCGTTTTTCAAGCAAATCCTCAAAACTCCTCCCTTTCAAAGCAGAAAAAAGAGCAATATTCGAAAATTGGGAAAGTTTGGAAAAGGACAATTTATTTTAAACAGCGTATTTTTTCCAATTTTTCCCAATTTCGAATACTGCTCTTCGAAACCATCGAAAACACATCGAAACATCACACCAGCTTTGTTGACTTGAACAACATGGCCAACGATGGGAGCAAGTCCAAGCGCCAAGCTAGTTTCGCCCTGCTAGTATACGTAGGGGCCGGGGCGTAACGCTGTGTAAGAGAGGGAATGATACCGTTATCTTCATCTTTCTAGTCACAGAAAGTTTAAAATTCCATGATTGGTCCAAATTCATAACATGGGTTTTGATTAGTCTACCGACTATGACATACTATGACCAGACATTCCAGGAAGAATGTATGTTATTGCTTGCCGATTAGGTCATTAGTAGCTAGTTCATTTCGCTTCAACCTATATATACCCATACAACCCACTGCCGAGACATTCGCCGCTACTGGACAGAGACTTCTTGGAGCTGGGTATGATAACGCAGTCCTTAGGTTTTTGCTAATGCCGCTACCTACTCATTTTATTTCATCGCAACAAATACTAGACAGCTAACTGGACGATAACTGTTCTTGAAAGCCGCAATTGTTGAAAGCCCAATTAGCAAGAGATTATATTGTATAAGTGTTACTTTTTTTTCGAATTCGACTTTCTCAATTGCATCGATCGATTCCTCTCTGAAAACTGATGAGACATCCGCTTCAATCGCATCTCTAGATAGAATACGAGGTGAGCAAAAGAGAGTGATACAATTCATACCTACATTTCCAAAACAATCTTGTTTGATAATCCGGTAGCAGCTGTATATTATGAGCATCTTGTTTAATTAAACAGTTTATGAATTATGCTGGCTCAAATTGATAACTAACACCGAGAAACGCGTCGCGCCAAATGTCAGCGAGCGTGTCTATTACATACTAATAATTAGGTTTCATATATACCTACCTAGTATCCACTGGTTACATATTATATCGGCCAATTAAATGTTCAAAACACTGTCATGACTGCAGTGCTTTTTTATGCCGGAACGCACCGGAACGCCGTTCTGGCACCTCTTTTCGGTACTCGAAAAAAAAAAATTAAATATTGGCCGGAGCATCTGCGCGAGCCATTTGCTGGAGAAATGTATTCTCCATTTCACGTTAAGAAGAAGAGTGTATTTGCTCCTACCTCGTGGCCCTCTGCTAACAAGACATTAGTGTAGTTTCAAAACTTAAAAGCCATGTCTTGAGCCAGACAAAAGGTTTTATGGGCAGTTTTGAAACACTTTGCTTGTGTCTAGCAGCAGAGTCCACTTTTCAATCCTATTTAACATTTAATTTCGATTTGCGGACCGTCAAAATTTCTCCTATTCACATTTTTCTGAACTTATTGATAATTCCTTATTTCCGAAACGTGTCAGCTACCATGTGTTAGGCCGAGGGAATTCCGGAAACTGGGGGGATAAGAAAAAGCAAAAATCCCAGGTGTTCGCTGCCCAATCACGGCAGGAGTTGGTCGCGACCAGCTCCAGGTACTAATTAAAAATAGACTCAAGTGTCTCACAGCATTACGTTAAAAAGGTTCATTTGTCTCAAAAGCATTCGAGTGCATACAACGTTAGCGTGAAAGAGTCGTATCAATTATCATGGAAGTGACGAAAACAGAAAAAGGGGCGCCGATGTTATTGTTCGAGGGGTACGAATATACCATCAAATTTAAAGGGCGAGAAACGTGGAGATGGTGCTGTGCTCGGCGAGCTGTGTTCGACTGCAAAGGCGCGATAACAACATCAAATACGGAGCCGGTGAGTTTCAATTCTTTCCTTTTTATATAAACATTAATGTAATATCTATTTAAGTCTTAGTCAATGGTCTTAGCTTACGCGAATATTGTCCGAGTTGTGGGTTGTGAGATGTGACATTAAAAAGTAAAAATTCAATGTTCATAATTCGCATAGTGGCTGCCACAATTGTCACAGAATTACTTACAATTATAAAATTACTAAAACATACTGACTACTTCAATGCTAATACCATCTCTTGTGAGAGCATTTTGCAATAAGGTACAAAACATAGGTACTTGGTCAATTCCAATAAAAACGAACCCACAGTTTACAAACTGCTGTTGCACTAGCAAATCAGAAATCTAAAAAAATTGTGTACATGTAAAATTGACTGATAGACTAACAATTTTTTAATTTTTTTCCAGCCTCAAAATCCTCAGAACCCGGTGCTGCACAACCACCCAGCCGACTTCACTCGTACTTTAGTGACGAAGGTGAAAGTAGCCATCAAGGAAGATGGAAAAAGAAAGAGAGACATTCCAGCATCAATCTTGGCTGAACATTTGCTCAACTCCCCTGACGAAGTGAAACGACGAATCGGGAACCATTCATCATTGAAGAAGGTGTTACGAAACGTTAGAAATGGAGCCCTCCCTGCTGACCCCGCAAACCATTGGGATTTTGTAATTGAAGATTCTTACAAAACAACTGGCGGAGAGGCCCCCAGGCCATTTTTAATATATGACAATGGACCGAATAAGCCGCATCGAATTATAATATTTGCATCGGATAACGCGCTACGATTGTTAGCCAGTGCGTCGAGCTGGTTTATGGACGGAAATTTCTCGTTGGCGCCGAGATCATTCGAACAAGTGTATGTGATTAGAGCTACTGTAGCAGATGTCGGTGTGTCATGTGTTTACGCGTTTTTAAGCGGGAAGTCGCAAGCAATCTACCAGGAAATGTTACGTGCCATTTCAGAAAAGTGTGACAATTAAGGATTTATGCTGGTACCAAGAAAAGTAGTTGTCGATTTTGAACAGGCCATGATACAAGCAATCCGAAATGTGTTTGGTGCCGATGTGGCCTTACAGGGGTGCTTTTTCCATCTCTGTCAGAGCACGCGAAGAAAGGTGCAGCAGCTCGGGCTTACGACTGCGGTTAGGGACAACACAGAAATTGCACTTCATTGCGGCATGATAGATGCCTTGGCTTTTCTCCCTGCGAACCAGGTGGTAGAGGGCATGGCCCTGCTTTGGCAGACCGCACCAGGTGACATATTTGAACTTCTGCGGTATTTTGAAGAGACCTACGTTTCTGGAAAAGTCCAGAGTATCCAGCCTCCCATTTTACTACCGGGACAAGCCCCTCCTCTTGCGTGGGAGAGAAGACTGCCTCCGATGTTCCCCGTAGAAATTTGGAATGTCTTCAATGCGACGCTGGATGGCAGCGACAGGACCAACAACATGGCAGAATCCTGGAAATACAAAAATACATGGCCCTTACCATGTATGTACATTTATAATATTGTTTTGTATGTAATAAATAATAAGCATCTGACAAGAAATGTAAATGACAATCAGAACGAGCATAATTTAAGATGAAACAAAAGCTCTTACGATCTTACGACTAAAGTAATCAGCGAAGGACCAATCTCAAAAGGTGTACATATTTTTAACAAATTACCATATGATTTAAAATGTAAGCACAATGACAAAGATTTTACAAAGTTGTTAAAACATTTTTTAATGTGTAATTGTTTTTATAGCTTGAACGAATTCTATAACCATGGATGATTTTAAAAAACTGACCTTCCAATGTTAATGTATTAACCAATCTGGAATAAAAACACATTATTATTATTATTATTCGGCGCGACATGGACTCGACGAGTGTCTGCACGAAAAGAGGCCCCTCGGTGACGTCCAGCCACGCGGCCTCCACGGCGTCCCGCAGCTGGTCCCTGTTGGCTGGCTGCACCCAACGATCTTTAATCATGCGAACGACCTCCGCCCACACGTTCTCGATGGGGTTGAGATCACAACCCCGAGGAACCCAAGCCAAAGGCTCGATGTCGGCTTGGTTGGCCAGCCAGTCCTGCACCACGTGGGCATAATGTATCGGTGCTGTTATCCTGGAAATGAGCAAAACCATGTTATTTATTTTTTGATGTTATGTTTATAATTATGCGTTCATAGGTTGGATATTGAGCTGATTCTTACCTGCTGGAATTCAAATGGTCCGTCTGGGTATAAAACCCGAACAGAGGGGACCATTACACCACGCGCTGCGCTCCAGTGCCCGGCCTAAACGAGTTTGTGTCAGTTCACAGTGGCATGCAGACTTTGTTTACATTCGTCATCATTAAAAATAATAACAAACATACAGATAAAGAAAATCATAATGTTCTTAAAACATCTTCCTTAGCTATGGAGTAAACAATTCCTACGCTTATTGGGAGTTTAAAACTAACAAGCATATTATTCTATTAAAATAATGCGCAAATATGTTTACCTGCGCTCCATGCTGCCAGTGTCACTATAGTGTCTCCACCATCTCTTCGCGGTTGCCGCCGAAACGCCAAAATGCTCTCCAGCAGCTCGGGGTGATCGGTGTTCGTGCTCTATCATGCCCAAAACGGCTACTCAAGTATCACGAGGCCAGTGGACATATCCTGCCATCGTAACCAAAATGCGATGCGAGAGTGAATAATTTGTTCCGTCTGCGGTTCATTGATATAGATAGGGCTTTAGCAGGACTGATAATGAAAATAAAACTGGTTTGCCATTATAAATATTATTTTTTCATGATCATTAGAACACATGCGCATTGTTTGATTGCATGCTAGCATAACACCACCCTTGGCCAAAAATGCGTAATTTTAGAGGTAAAACATTAATTCAAAAACAGCATGTGTTTGTTCTTTGAGACAAACTCAATTATAAAGTCAATTCTTTAGATTTTTGGAAAACGTTTGCGTCCGCAATGCGATTTAATTTTATTCCTCTTTATTACCTCTGTTATCAGCTCTCGATCAAGTCATTTTTCGTGCCGGAGTCCATACCTTTCTGATGGCTATACCTTGTCCCGGCGGGTTCAAATGACGCGTTCAATGATGAAAATTTAATTCTATCTCATAGTGAATGCCATATTTTCCGAGAATATTGCAAAACTAATGCATTTGATCATTTTGTTTTAAAAGGAAGACCCAGGAAGTGATTTAATCTTTCTTGTAACTAAAAAATTACGGATTTGATGACATTTGGTGACTGTGAAATCTCATGCAAACCTCGATAGTGTATCGATTTTTCAGCTTGGTCGTTTGTCATTTCAAAGGGGAAAGAAGTTGCAGATAAAAGAACTGGTTTATAAAAACGAGATTCAGACCCACCATCACTCGGCATGCCTTGTATCCATGTGCTTAGCCACGTGGTCGGTACCTGGCATACCTATGCTGATTTCAGCCAAACCTTTCTGAGGACATAGCCGATATTCAAATAGATCACTTACAAAGTCCAGAGCTGTACATGCCGGTGAACAAACGTTTTGTCTAGGCCTTAATATAAACTCTTTATTTTTCTTTTATTTCAAATTTGCATCACCTTAAGTTATTACACTACTTGGGACACATTGTTTAATATTATTTACAATATATCTTTCCCACATAATACCTTATCACTTATAAGAATAGCGTGCAGTGAGTTTTGTGGATACAATTTGTTTACTGTCGGAGGCTCTGTGGATTGAGGGTTTGGGAGCGCAGCTCCTCAATCTGGGATTCTATTTGTGATCCCAGTGGGGCTGTTTGTTCAGCAGATTGGGGGTTTAGCCCCCCCCCCCCCTTCAATCAGGGTTTGTGGGGGGGTTGCGAGGAAGTTAGTAAATAACGTATTGAGTGTCTGAGAGCGCAACCCTCAACCAGAGAATTTCTTTGTTAATTTGTGAAAACATTATGACTTTAATTTTTTTTTTTTTTTTTTTAGTATCCACTTGCAAATTTGGAGGTCAGAAGTGAGACTGCTGAGGCCCGATACACTCACCGTGTATAGCACGGGCCCATACTAGTCTACGTAGAACATTTATGTAAAGATGCATATAAAGAGGTTAGCTGGCAGATTTTACTCAGTTTGTAAACAACTTGATTGTGCTCCAGAGATCGAATAGACTTTGGTCGCAAAGTACATACTGGTGCTATCCCAAAACCTACTGAGCTTACCGAGCTCCAGTAGGCTATCAGTAGAGTTCAGCACGTATGTTGCCCTCAGTAACGGAACGCAATCCGCGATCTAGGCTCAGCTTGTTTGATTTTTTTTTGCGACAACATGCGTATAGTTCTCAGCTCTAAATTAGCCAAGTTTTTTTTTCAATAGCACAACCAAATAACATATGAAAAATATGAAATAATAATTAGCTTCTTGTTAAGAGGCCTCCTCACGGTTAATCCTTTAACCCCCACCCCCATTTAAACGCGGAATGTCCAAGCGAATAGATAAATGAACCCCTAAATGTATTCCAATCTTTAATTTGAACATACCAGTAGATGAAGGAAGAGTATATTATTTAGTCATGGATAACCACAAAAATTTGATATTTTTAAAAATGTGTATGGTGCAAACTTTCAAAAATCTCCTAAATTAGCACTAAATGAGCTCTAAGCATCGATTGAGAAACGATGCCCATGAGTTCTTTTTCGGAAAAAGATTGTTACCACTGCTGCGCTCACTCATTCCCTATGCACAGTTTTTTTTTCAGCGATTTTGGAGCACATTTAGGCCCTCTATTTCCTCTTTGCGTAAGGGTCTGCGCCACTCATTTTTAGCGATCACCCTCTACGGAATTGTCAACACGAGTCATTTTATCGCTTGTTTTGAGTTGCGTCTAGATGCGGATGCAGGGGATTATAGCCGAGCCAGGAGCTGCGGAAATGTTTACGCACGCTCGGGATTATTTTCATGACAAAGTATTTTTATCTTTCCAATCTCAATCACAATTTTATGCTCTATTGTTCATTCGCATAGTATAAGGATGGGTCATAACTATTTTTTCGGAAGTCACCTGTGTCGAACATCACAATGCAGTTTATATCAGACAGCAGATCTGTACGATATAATATCAATAACAATATGTTTAAATTGCAATTGAATAGATTTTATTTTGAAACATGCAAATTGGGAAGTGGGATGCATCATTGTTCATATTGTCCCATTGTATTATTGTGTGTATTATTGTCCCATGGTTTTTTTTAGTGAAATTGGCGGAATGTTTGATTTTGATGGATTATTCTCGCACGACAGTAATCTTTACTGCCGCTACATCAGATCTAGCAAAGCAGCACGTGTTTGCAATTAGCATCCTTTCACAGCCGAAAGGGGTTCCAGGTAAATTTGACGAGCTCGGTATTTTGGTTGTTGTACATAATGGAAGGGCTGCCTGGCAGTAAAAATATGAAATGTAGGAAACATCCCTCGTCCCCTCCACTAAACCGATCGTTTGGCAGTTGGGAGTTTTGCGAAACCAAGAAAAAATAGTCATATTTAGTCAGTCCAGTCTGTCGGTCAGTCGGTGGTCTGTCGGTGACGGCAGAGTCGTCAGAGAGATCGAGTTTGCTGTGTACGTAGTACGTACGCTGCGTGTGTTTGTGTCGGCGATAACAAAAAATGTTTTATTCAATATATAACATTTAAAATCGTGTTTTGACTATTAGCTCACATCGGTCATGTAGATCGCTTATTGCATAGACACTAGAAGAGTGAATTGTGAATTGTAGCACGAGCGCCATACCATTGTAATAATGGGTAAAAAGTATCAAGGGTATAATATGTATAATATGTGGGTATAATATGTGGCGTGAATCCAGGAAAAAATTGAAAAAAAAGTTTTTGAAGAAACTACGAGGGAAACAGCAAGAGACATCGTAAGTATTTGACAAGTGTCCCACGTCGGTTATTGTAACGTGGACATTAGCAGTGCCCAATCAATTTGATTCGTGTTTGCACCACCTATACTTATAGATCCAAAAAAACTAGGTCGCTCACTCAAGATATAACACAAGTCGAGGAATCGAGTGTTTCAAGTCCTTTTGAGCACAACTTGGCTATGAGTGTCGATCTCACCGATGTTCCCAGCTTGTAAGTATATCTGCTACCTACATAACATCAGATGCTGCCCGATTTCGGAAATTAAAATTACACTAGCAGTATGGCCCCGTGCTACGCACGTATAGTGTTCTGCGGGTGAGGGCAAGAATTGTAGAGAGAAGGGGTCCCACCCCCTAAAATCTACCCGTGCCATTTAAGACTAAAAAAATATATATTTTCAAGAATTCAAGTACTTTTCCCTGCACAATGCCCTCTTACACAACCCGGAACAAACTCACCACTACCAAGAACACGAAGAAATTGTTAAGATCATGCAGTGTCGGTCTCTGGCTGTATAGGTTAAAGCTAGTGTACCCTATGCCATGCGGGTATATCTGATAGCCAGTTTATGGATCATATATGGCCCTAGGCCATAGCCCTAGGACTTGGGGACCAAAACCAACAAACCAATAAACCAAAACACAAAAATAGTTATTGGGACAATTTTGATGCCAAACGCTAAGAAATCGATAAAAAGAAGTCCGCATTAGACAACTTTTTGCATTTTATGCAAATTCAGATCATTAAACTAAGTTTCTAGTATGTTTTAGAATTTTTTCAAAACAGTTTTGCTTTCCGTACCCGATGACGTGTGAATATCCCCAATTTACTGCCCAAGAGAATATAACAGGATTTCGTTCACCTTGCAGTGGCATAAAACCAAACAAAAGCTAATGCTTCTGTCACTCTGAATGCCAAATCTTTTCAGGTTCACGTTGGTATAATATTATTGCAAATAGGAGCGTTTTGACTAAATTTCTTCAATACCTTCATAATGCATGCAAAAATAGTCACCAAGACGAAGCGGATCAGTAAAAAGGTATGATTTGAACGATTTAAAAATCGACCTGGGCTGCAAAGTGCTACTCAATCATGCCAGCCAAATTCAAACAGTTTTTTCAATATTTCACCGAAAAAACACTTTCAAATCGCTGTAAGAATGTCGGCTCTGGATGTAAACCAATATTTTGAACATATATAATCCATTTCCACCCGTTTTTAAGCAATTTTCGCGATTTCTATCAAGAGTTAAGTTCGGTGAAACATGCATCCCAGCCAGCCAGCCAGCCAGCCAGCCAACACAAACTAAAAAGTTGAACATCGCCAAATTAACGGTTTTATACAAGGTTATATCAGTATGGGCCCGTGCTACGCACGTATAGTACACTGCATGTGAGAGCATGTTAGTACTTTCCAGTTCATGGCTTTAAATATTTATTCTTCATTTAAATTAATTGTAATAAAAATTATTTGCTCATATAAGGGGTTAAGAGCAGAAGCGCCACCCGTCTGCAAAGTGAAATGTTTTTCACTGAAAGAACCCGATAAAATTACCGGAACAAACTCACAATCACCAAGAACATGAAGATAATGTTAAGGTTATTCAGTGTTAAGATCCAGCTATGGGATGAAGCCCTTTCCTTCGACGCTAGTACGCTATGCCTTGCGGGAATACCCGATAGCCAGGTTATAACCAAAATATGGCCCTAGACCTTGGGACCAAAACATAACGACATTTTGTTGCTCGTAAATCAGAATGTCATTATCTCAATCCAGCTTGCCGGAAGTAAAACTTTAAGTGTCATTTGCAAAGCTGCATTTGAAAATGTCCCACACCAATAGGTGTACCAAATGTCAAAACTCCAAATTCGACACAAATTACATTAATCAATAAAATGTCTTTTGATATACTATCAAAAAGTATTACAATCCATAAGTAAATATAAATATACGTACATTTTCGTTTGTTAAAAACTTAATTGATAGCATCAATTACCTATATCTGGCAAGACAGCGCAAAACCTTTCTTGCTGACAACACAAAAATAGTGTATTGAACATTTTAGCAGCTAAACGGTATATATTCCGCCTGAAATTTGTCCGCAATCAATTTCTTACATTTTATGCAAATCAAAATTTTGTATGTGTTTCTAGTATGTTTTAGAATTGTTTCAAAACAGTTTTGCTTCCCTTACCCGATGACGTGTGAATATCCCCAATTTACTGCCCAAGAGAATATAACAGGATTTCGTTCACATTGCAGTGGCATAAAAACCAAACAAAAGCTAATGCTCCTGTCACTCTGAATGCCAAATCTTTTCAAGTTCATGTAGGTATAATATGATTGCAAATAGGAGCGTTTTGACTAAATTTCTTTAATACCTTCATAATGCATGCAAAAATAGTCACCAAGACGAAGCGGATCAGCCGATTTTCGCAATTTCTATAAAGAATGTCGCTCGATGTTACATACATCCCAGCCAGCAAAGACTAAAAAGTTGAACATCGCCAAATTAACGGTTTTATATAAGGTTAATTATATAAGGTTAATGCTTATGATTCAGATTTCGTGTTGTGTCAAAATACATCCATTATTGCTTTACAACAATTTGATTTAGTATGCATTAATTAATTATTAATTAATATTTTAGGACACTGATTACTGATAACGTATCAGCATCATTAGCACAAGATCATGTCATGGTCCCGGGACATTACCAATCGATTCACTGCCATCAGGGGTAATTCGTGTTTATTTTCCCATTTTTTCCTTTCTCGGTTGAAATATTAACTTTATAAGTACTTGTACGCATTATTACGTGATTTAGCCCCATGGGAGCAGCGTTTGATGCACTGCGAATGCTATGCGTCAGTACAGCTTCTTCCGGTATCTTCGACGCGTTTGACGAAGAACGCAAATCACCATTGGACATAACGGTCGAATCTGCATCTGGACGCTTTCCAGAGCAGAGATAGAGGGCAGAGGGCAGAGACAGCACAGAGGGCAGAAAATGCGCGACAAAAAACAAAGAAAAAATCGCCAATTCGCCGACGAAAAGCGACTCGAAAATAATAGCCGCCTGAGCCATCTCAATCATCTGGCATTTCATTCGTCGCGACATTCAAGTACATTTTGAGTAGTTTTTTATAATATTTTTGTTTCTTTTCACTCTTTTTAATTTTAATGACAAACCAATATATTATTCGGAAACAAGGCGCAATGTGTCTAAATATTTCAGTGGCAAAGTGACGCATAAAATAGAGTACGTATAACACTAACTAAAATTCATCCCAGAAAATCGTTCAAAAAAGGGTTCGCTGATAATTTTTACAAAGACTCCGATGGTTGCAATGAAACTATTCACGTACACAAATCGATCGATTTCCTTCATCGACCTGATAATTTTAGTTCTTAGTATTCATCACAAAGTGCTGTTTACAGTCAACGTCAAATGAGATTAGTCCAGATTAAAAAAATAAACTTTGTGGGAAGTTTTGCTGTGGTCTAAATGACCCACAGAACAGCCATTTGGCGTGCGAAAACTTTGAATCAACATCGATAATAATCAGAAATCAAAATCGAACCCTATCGTGTCAATTACAACTCAATATACAAGAAATTCTATGTTTTTTACATTTGATGATGCGTGTTTAAGCTTAGCGCGATTCCCGGAACATTTTAATTGCATTAATCTCGGAGATTGTTGATTATTTCTGTGTTCGCACTTGCAAAGATTGTTGTGTTTGTTATCATAAGCTGCGATAATCGGATTATATGCAATGAGGACTTTTAATAGACTTGCTTTTCCTTCTCTACTAACTTTCAACTAAAAGTAACCTCTCAAAAACCACGCGTCAGATCTTATTTGTAGCCCGCCATATTGAAATTTGAGTTGACTGAGCTTAGTAGGATTGATTGAGGCCGAAACCACAATCAACTCCAGATTGTTCCAGTTCCAGTCAACTTCAGTGGCTTTCAGCAGATTACGGAACGGCCAGCATGGGTCCAGCTCAGTCACTGTGAACGGATCGTTTCGGAACGGATCTCAGTAAGATATATTGTAGCTGCTCAGTATAGCTTCAGCAGGTTTCGGAACAGGTCCACTGCCACATTGCAGATTAAAATGAAACTGGAATTCCTTCAAAAAGTCGAATTGGAGAGGGCTGGTATAGTAATACATTTCGTAGGATATATGATTAAACCTAACCATTTTTTTTGTCTTCATAACATTTCTGCGTTTAATGCTAAAAACCGAACGTTTATTGTTAGCAAAAGGCATTGCCATATAGGAGAGATCTGGGTAAACAACGACTGTCGGCAGAGAGCTGACGAGGCAGATTTGGTCATTTTCGTGGGGTTCGCTATAGGCTACCCGCAAGATTTCGTCTAGCAACAGCTACAAGACGAACTGTCTCTGTCAACAGTGTCAACAACATGTTGACAACTGTCAACACAGGCACCAACTATCGTCTAATCGACTGAGCAATGTCGATGTCAAACTCAAATCGTTGATTGCCATTTGCCTCTCGAGAATGTACAACTAGTTTCATCAATTTTCAACTTTGTCCCCATAGGCCTTATTACTGGAGTGACCATCTCACTTTGGAAGGCTTGTACTATTGGCATTTCGACTGCGCTGCCAACATTGCAAATATCCCCCCCCCCTGCCCCTCCTCCACCCACCCCTCTCACACAGCGCTAAATGTTGTCTCGAAATGCGCCCACCGTCCAATGGATCGCGACTCGAGACAACAGCTGTCTCCTTGCAACAAGCAGCGAGGAAATGTTTATTAGCTGCTGCAGACGCTAGCAACGTCTGATTTGATTAATTAAAATTTCAGCTATTTTCCAAAATGGCCGCTCGCTTACTGCCACGGCTACTTGGCTTGACTAATTGCTAATTGCTTTCGAATTAATTGCGTCTCGCCCGTCGTCCCGGCCCGTTGGAGGCAGTCGGGGAAATAAATCGCCTGGCGCTTCGTGGAGTCGTCGACTGTTCGCGTTGCTATTCGCGTTGCTAAGCGGCCTAACAGGCGTCTGGGGGCTCAGTGTCTAGCAACGGTGGTTGCTAGGGACGCTCTCCGCTAAACGGTGCGGGAATCGAACCCTAGACGTCCCCACGGAGGGTCACGGTCCACGAGAGGTGGCGGCCATTTGTATTGGTCAGAGGCGTTCAAGGATGCGGTGATTGATGGCCCGTGGTTGTGTGTAGTTTGGTAATCAGCCACCGATGGAGGTCGGGTGCGAAGCGGGAACGAACGAACTGCCCACTTGATTCACTTTCTTTTACCATCTCGCTCCGATTTCCAGTAATAAGATCGAATTGTGGGAATCAACATTCCCGGCCCAGCCTTGCGATTTTGAAACTTTTAATACCTTTTATCGGTTCTGTTGGATAAAATCCATGGATAAAATTCAATGAGTTCAGTTGATATTATTTGAAGAAACGTCCATATTATCAAGCAGGTATGGGGACTGGGGACTCTGCCACCACCAGCGATCGGCTACATCTATACTTGTAATGGGCCATCTCAACAGATTTGCAGCAGCTGCTATAGTTCCATGAGGACTTTTATTGGAGGCAATGTTCACTGTCACACAGCATAACTCGCTCAAGGAAAGGGTTAAAGAATGTAAACACAAGCCGAGATTCTTCGGCTAAATCAAGCTACAAAGTGTCACCTTCTTTTATTCGGTGTTTTTTTTTTTCATAAGAGCGTTGAAAACGATTGGATTCGCAAGCCACGCTGCGTGGCCAGGGGTCGGTGCAGAGGTTCACGCGGCAACTTCCTACACCAACAATTATTAATGTACAAATCTGGAAAAAAACCATAGACCGCGAAAGAATCACTGGATGTCGGATGGTAGTTTGTAATACAAGTTATGCTAACCTTTTTCCATACGAGCTAAGTAAAAATGCTGTAAATATGGTATTTGAGGCACTTTTTGAAAATGCACACCTCTATCAATTTTGAAAGTAGAATAACCTAACACACCATCCGACATCCAACAACCCTTCAACTACACGTGTATTTTTTCCAAATCTCTGTGCTAGTATTTGTGGCCGATCGACGAAAATACTAGCGTTTCGTTTCCTCTTGAAGAAAAATACAAAAACACTTTACAGCGACATCAACAACCGCAAGAGAAGAACAATATTATTACGGACGTCAGTTTTCGTTTTGCAGTGTCGGTCTCTAGCTGTATAGGTTAAAGCTAGTGTACCCAATGCCCTGCGGGCATATCTGATTGCCGGATTATGGCTCATATATGGCCCTAGACCAAAACCTAAGCCCTAGGACTTGGGGACCAAAACAAAAAAACCCAACAAACCAATACACAAAAATAGTAATTTGGACAATTTTGATGCCAAACGCCAAAAAATCTATTAAAATTTGTCCGCATTAGTCAATCATTTACATTTTATGCAAATTGAGATCATTAAAATAAGTTTCTAGTCTGTTTTAGAATTTTTGCAAAACAGTTTTTCTTTCCGTACCCGATGACGTGTGAATATCCCCCAATTCACTGCCCAAGAGAATATAAGGATTTCGTTCACCTTGCAGTGGCATAAAAACCAAACAAAAGCTAATGCTCCTGTCTCTCTGAACGCCAAATCTTTTCAATTTCAAGTATAATATTATGATTGCAAATAGAAGCGTTTTGACTAAATTTCTTCAATAACTTCATAATGCATGCGATAATAGTCACCTAGACGCAGCGGATCAGTAAAAAAGTAAGATTTTAACGATTTAAAAATCGAGCTGGGCAGCAAGGAGCTACCTAATCTTGCCAGCCGAATGAAATCAGTTTTTTTAATATTTCACCTAAAAACCACTTTCATATCGCTGTAAGATGTCGTCTCCGGTTGTAAACCAATATTTTGAACATGTATAAACCATTTCCACCCGTTTTTAACCAATTTTTGCTATTTCTATAAAGAGTTAAACTCGGTGAAACAAAGTCCCCAGCCAGCCAGCACAGACTAAAGAGTTGAACGTTGCCAAATTAACGGTGTTTTATATATATATATATATATATATATATATATATATATATATATATATATATATATATATATATATATATATATATATATATATATATATATATATATATATATATATATATATATATATATATATATATATATATATATATATATATATATATATATATATATATATATATATATATATATATATATATATATATATATATATATATATATATATATATATATATATTTATTTATATATATATATATATATATATATATATATATATATATATATATATATATATATATATATATATATATATATATATATATATATATTAGCCAAATAATTTTTTTATTTAAATATCAAAATTTACAGGGAGGAAATTTTATACCGAACCAATACTTTTTTTAAAGTTGGTATTTCTTTTTATAGGATTTGTACGTAATAAATTTCTTAAATAATTTGTTTAAGTGTCAGGTGTAAGTTAATTTATTTTTTATTTAAACTTTAAAAGTTTTATTCTTACTTAAAAATGTACTTAAATTTTGTTTCACATGTAGGTTTTTGCGTGATTTTACACTGTTCTTAAGGAATTGGGTATTAATTTAATTCGCAGTGTATATATATATATATATATATATATATATATATATATATATATATATATATATATATATATATATATATATATATATATATATATATATATATATATATATATATATATATATATATATATATATATATATATATATATATATATATATATATATATATATATATATATATATTATATATATATATATATATATATATATATATATATATATACGGTTACCTATCAGTATTGGCCCGTGCTACGCACGTAAGGCATGTGCATGTGAGGGCATGTTCGTAGCTTCCAGTTCATGGCTCTAAATATTTATTATTTATTACAATTAATATTTATTATAGCTCTTTGCTCATATAAGTGGTGGCAAAATCCCCACCCGTCTACAAAGTGAAATGTTTTTCACTGAAAGAACCCGATGAAATTGCCGGAACAAACTCACAATCACCAAGAACGTGAAGATAATGTTAAGATCATTCAGTGTTAAGCTCCAGCTATAGAATGAAGCCCTTTCTGTCGACGCTGGTCCCCTATGCCCTGCGGGCATACCCGGTAGCTAGGTTATAACCAAAATATGGCCCTAGGCCATAACCTAGGTCCTAGGACTTGGGACCAAAACGTAACTACATTTTGTTGCTCGTAAATCATAATGTCATTATCCCATTCTAGCTTGCCGGAAAAAACTTTAAGTTTAATTTGCAAAGTTGCATTTGAAAATGTCCAACGCCAAAAGGTGTAGCAAATGTCAAAACTCATTTTTCATCACAAATTTCATAAATCAATTAAATTTCTTTTGATATACTATCCAAAAGTATTATAATGCACAAGTAAATAAATATATATATATAAATAAATATATATAAAAAAAAAAAAAATATATATATACGTCAATTTTTGTTTGTTTAAAACGTAATTGAAAGCATCAATTACCTAGATCTGGCAAGACTGCGCAAAACTTTTTTTTCTGACTACACAAAAATAGTGTATTGAACATTTTAGAAGCTTAACGGTATATAACTCAGCCTGAAAATTGTCTGCAATCAATTCCGTACATTTTATGGAAATCAAAATCTTTTATAAGAGTTTCTAGACGGTTTTGGATGTTTTTCTAAGGAGTTTTGCTTTCTGTATCCGATGACGTGTAAATAGCTAAATTCACTGCGTAAAAGATAAATTCATGGATTCATTCACCTTGCTGTGGTATGAAAACAAAACAAAAGTATTCATCTGTCACTCTGAATGCCAAATCATTTCAATTCCACGTAATATGATCGCAAATAGGAGCGTTTTGACAAAATTTCTTCAATAACTTCACAATGCATGCGATAATAGTCACCTAGACTAAGCGGATCAGTAAAAAGGTAAGATTTGATCGATTTAAAAATCGCTCTGGGCTGCAAGGTGCTACTCAATCTTGCCAGCCAAATTCAATTAGTTTTTTCAATATTTCACCGAAAAAACACTTTCAAATCGCTGTAAGAATGTCGTCTCTGGATGTAAACCAATATTTTGAACATGAATAAACCATTCCAACCGTTTTTAACCAATTTTCGTGATTTATATTAAGAGAACTTAAGTTCGGTGAAACATGCATCCCAGCTGTGATCATGAAGACGCTTATCTGTTGTGGATAAACCATTAATCTTGCGATTTTAATAACGAAAAAGTAGTTTGATCAAAGTCATAAATTATGAATGTTAGGAAAATTATTATGAATCATAACGCAACAAAAGGTTTAGCAATACGTAGTACGTACGTCAAACTGTTCAATTTATTATTTTTACTATCAGTTTACTAGAAGTAGAGCCCACACAATATAGCATTTCCGTGTCGTCTAGGGCTGCACTGTTGTGGCATTGGGCAACTTCGCCGCGGCGTTGCCAGTGTTGCCAGCGTTCAGCTGGAACTGGATCAAGATGACGAGGTAGGTGGTGACTCCGCCCACAATCTGCAATATCGCACGACGATCAAGGCCAACTTTCAAGGCGGTATAGCTCAAAATGACTACAATATATGGCTGGGGACAATGCATTTTAGGATAAGACTTCGAAAATAAGTAGATTAATAATTGTTTTACAGTGCACAGTAAATCTTTATCGCCTACATTTATTTCAGAATGAAAGCTAGAAATTCGCCAGCTAACAACCAATCGCATTGCCGCTACGTAAAGCAGGGTCTAATGTCTAATAGCTAGACAGATACTAAATTGGTAGTTAAAAAAATATGGCATAAAAGTTGTTCCCGTGGCAAATCCCCTTGCTAATCAGATGTAGTTAAAGTCGGTTAAATTTTATTTTATTTCAACGTAAAATACATTAGACCATAAATTCCTCGCTGAAGAACCTAGAGATGCATTCCGCCATTTCCAGCAGTAAAACGCATCCTCGCTACGCTCATCCAAAAACTTACCGAGTAAAGCAGCGTCGAGTCGAGCACGAAGAATCCACTAGCCGTGAACTGCACTTTGCGATGCATCAGCTGCAGTGAAAATACGCGCAGCTGCAATCATCGGGAGAGCCGTGGCCCGCGAGTCTCGATCATTGATAGCCGTTAGGGGATTGGCAACTCCCTGTGCTTCAGGTAGGATCATTGATAGCCGTTAGGGGATTGGCAACTCCCTGTGCTTCAGGTAGGATCATTGATAGCCATTAGGGGATGGCAACTCCCTGTGCTTCATGTAGGATCATTGATAGCTGTTAGGGGATTGGCAACTCCCTGTGCTTCAGGAATGATCATTGATAGCCTTTAGGGGATTGGCAACTCCCTGTGCCTCAGGTAGGATCATTGACAACCGTTAGGGGATAGGCAACTCCCTGTGCTTCACGTAGGATCATTGATAGCCGTTAGGGAATTGGCAACTCCCTGTGCTTCAGGTAGGATCATTGATAGCCATTAGGGGATGGCAACTCCCTGTGCTTCAGGTAGGATCATTGATAGCTGTTAGGGGATTGGCAACTCCCTGTGCTTCAGGAGTGATCATTGATAGCCTTTAGGGGATTGGCAACTCCCTGTGCCTCAGGTAGGATCATTGATAACCGTTAGGGGATAGGCAACTCCCTGTGCTTCAGGTAGGATCATTGATAGCTGTTAGGGGGTTGGCAACTCCCTGTGCTTCAGCTAAGATCTATGTTGACCATTTGATGATTTTTTGAGAGATTCTTTAAATATTCCTGGTTGCCGCGTGGTTACTCATGGTATAACCATAATATATGGTAGCAATAGTTGTCATAAACATACAATGTAATAATTCGAGGAGTTGCCAATCCCCTAGCGGCGATCGGTCGAAGCTGTCAGCAAGGCGAGCGAGGCTCTAGTGATACTGGGTGGTAACCATGCCAACCGTTCGTTACCTCGTCGCGTTGTGCCGAGTCCTTGGTGGCAGCTAGCAGTTTGTGTACGTAGTGTGCCACCCCGTTGGCCTGAAAACCACACGAGATGATGTGGCAACACTGGCTGCAGGCTCGAAATCTCTACTGCATCCTGACCCTGTTCTGGGTCAAGGTCTCTGTCAAACTCAGGACAAGGTCAAGATCTGGGATCGGTCAATGACTAGGTCTAGGTCCTGGTCTTGGTCCTGGTCTTGGTCTCGGTCTTGGTCTTGGTCTTGGTCTTGGTCTTGGTCTTGATCTTGGTCTTGGTCTTGGTGTTGGTCTCGGTCTTGGTCTTGGTCTAGGTCCTGGTCTTGGTCTTGGTCTTGGTGCACCCTTCTTCGGGTGCACATTTTTCCAGCTTCTCCTCCCTTCCAATTCTAAAATTCACCAATTACCGCACCCTGAAACTACGAAGTCAACATTCAAATGTCATTATCTCAAAGATTAGTTCGGTGACCCCCGTTTTTATAAACGCATCAAACCAGCACACCTCGCGAAAAAAATTGACCTTCACATCTCGGATCTGGCACAAAGTTTCAGTGGTCGTTGTGCTACTCAAGTAGTGTAAAAAACTATTTTTTTTAAATTTTTAGGCCCACTGGTGTGGGAGATTTGACCATGCAAAGTTTTGCTAGTTTAGCGGACCGCGCGCGCACTATCACATATTTCCGTCAATATCTCAAGAACAAATTAAGTTAAAGAACTCTTGTTTAAAGCATTAAAAAGTGCATAAAAAACTGCACTAGAAAAATGCTTAAAACTTGTACACTATTCATTCAGAGAAACGATTTCACTTTATACATATATGAATTTAGAAATGTCTATAGCAAAAAAGCGCGTTCTCTGCATTAGCTAAAATTTTCAAGAAATGTTTTCAATAGATGCATTTATACTATTACTAGTGTTTAGGATGGGCATTTGGGAAGTTTTTAAGAAAATAATTCCTAAATTCGAAATCGCATACAAAAGCATTGGATTTTATGGTACATTTCGTAATTGAAGTGAGTGTACCACTTTGTGCAATGTTGTAAGAAGCTGAAAATTTCAGGAAATGCAGTCGATACATGGATATATACTAGTACCAATTTCTAGGACGGGCATTCGGGTAGATTTTTAGAAAATAATTCCCAAAGTTGAATCGCATAGAAAAGCATACGAATTTATGTACAGCTCTGGACTTTGTAAGTAAGCTAGTCGAATATCAGCTATGTCCTCAGAAAGGTTTGGCTGAAATCAGCGTAGGTATGCCAATTACCGACCACGTGGCTGAGCACCTGGAGGCTTGGGATGACATGTGCTTTGGGTGTCTAATCTTGTTTGACAAACCAGTATTATCACCAGTACCTGCCATGCGACGCTCGTGAATTCGTCCCCTTTTCTATTTGTGTTTATGCGATTTCAAGCCTTGGATTTTATGGTACATTTCGTAATTGAAGTGAGTGTACCACTTTGCGCAATTTTGTAATAAGCTGAAAATTTCAGGAAATGTTGTGGATATATGTATATATACTAGTACCGATTTCTAGGACGGGCATTCGGGTAGTTTTCTAGAAAATAATTCCCAAAGTTGAAATCGCATAGAAAAGCATTGGATTTTATGGTACATTTCGTAAATGAAGTGAGTGTACCACTTTGCGCAATGTTGTAATAAGCCGAAAATTTCAGGTAATTTTTGAAAACTACGATCTCGATGTGAGCGAGAAGTTTGTCATACCTTATCGACAATGGCGTTTCCTTGGGTGCCGCGCTGGTTAGCAGCCTGCAAGACTAGCGGAGACGTAGCTCTGAACTTTGGAAGTGAGCTAGTCGAATATCGGCTGTGTCCTCAGAAAGGTTTGGCTGAAATCAGCGTAGGTATGCCAGGTACCGACCACGTGGCTGAGCACATGGAGGCTTGGGATGACATGCGCTTTGGGTGTGTAATCTTGTTTGACAAACCAGTTTTATCATCAGTACCTGCCATGCGACGCTCGTGAATTCGTCCCCTTTTCTATTTCTGTTTATGCGATTTCAAGCCTCTCATCTCATCTACAACACGTATTTTTATAGTAGGAAGAAAAAATGAAACACGCGTACGATTGTTTTTTCCTGAGGAGCATTTCGGTGTTAGTAATTTTAGGAAATTTAAGGAAAATTCGGTTTTCACTGCGTAATATAATTTCATTTCTGCTAATTGTCTGTTATCTCGGAATCAAGTTAATCATTGTAGGGGCCGATACCCTACCTTTCTGGTGGCCGAGTAGTGAAGGCGGGTCGGATCTGATGCCGATAGTTTCAAAACAGAAATTACATCGATCTATATGAACATCTAAAAGGTTTTAGGTTTTCGAATATCAGAAAGTGTCATATAAAATATGTTTTATCAATAATTTACTGAGTATTTACAACTTTCATTGATGTTGATGTATTAGTATAGAGATTAATTCATTCCAAGAATATGTATTTTCGTATAAATTTATGAATAACTGCCGTAAATAAGAAATGTGCTAAATCTATGAGTTTATAGGCGGTTTAATTTTGCAATCTCTAATTCCTGTCAAAATAAACATAGCTCGTATTCATCGACGGATGATTCATGGATTAATTGGGATCGAACAGAAATCTTTCTTGTCAGGAATGACGGAGAGGGAAATCAATTAGAACACAAGTTGGATTGCTTTGCCATTTAGATTCTGATTGGCAAAGCGCGTGTGTTTTCCGCACACGACAAATAATAATGTAAAGAAAAGATAGGCGAGCTAATTGGTTCAGTAGCCCGTCCAGCCTCTCTCGTACTCGAGCACTTTGGCCATTCGGCGCTGCATGGACTCGACGAGTGTCTGCACGAAAAGAGGCCCCTCGGTGGCGTCCAGCCACGCGGCCTCCACGGCGTTCCACAGCTGGTCCCTGTTGGCTGGCTGCACCCAACGATCTTTCATCGTGCGAAAGACCTCCGCCCACACGTTCACGATGGGGTTGAGAACACAACCCCGAGGAACCCAAGCCAAAGGCTCGATTACGGCTTGGTTGGCCAGCCAGTCCTGCACCACGTGGTCATAATGTATCGGGCTGTTATCCTGGAAATGAGCAATACCATGTTATTTATTTTTTGATGTTATGTTTATAATTATGCGTTCATGGGTTGGATATTGAGCTGATTCTTACCTGCTGGAATTCAAATGGTCCGTCTGGGTATAAAACCCGAACAGAGGGGACCATTACATCCCGCTGGATGTCCCGATACTGGAGCCCGGTGAGGTTGCCGTCAACCCGCCACAGCACTCCACCCTCCGCCGCCAAAATCCAGCCCCAGGTGCTCACTGAGAAGCGACCGCTCTGCTGGCGCTGGAAGACGTAGTCGGGGTCAAAGCGCGAGTTATTTGGCCGATACATAAACTGTGGCCCATCGTTCGCCGATGAAAACACCTTCTCATCGGAAAAGAAGACGCGTCCCCAGTCGTGGTCGAGGTGGACGGCCGCGAACGCCATCCGGTTCACGCGGTGGTCGTCGGTCAGGACTTCCTTGATGGCTGCTCGTCGGGCGATCGGGCCGACTTCGCGAAGCCTCCTTCTCGCCGTCCTGGTGCAGCCAGGGAATTTGCTGGTCGCCGTCAGCCACGTCGGGTGGTTGAAAGGGTTGTTGGCGGCCAGCGTCGTTAAGGCGTCGTCTTGCGCCTCCGTAGACACGCGCTGCGCTCCAGTGCCCGGCCTAATCGAGTTTGTGTCATTTCACAGTGGCATGCAGACTTTGTTTACATTCGTAATCATGAAAAATAATACCAAACATACAGAATAAAAAAATCATAATGTTCTTAAAACATCTTCCATAGCTATGGAGTAAACAATTCCTACGCTTATTGGGAGTTTAAAACTAACAAGCATATTATTCTATTAAAATAATGTGCAAATATATTTACCTGCGCTCCATGCTGCCAGTGTCACTATAGTGTCTCCACCATCTCTTCGCGGTTGCCGCCGAAACGCCAAAATGCTCTCCAGCAGCTCGGGGTGATAGGTGTTCGTGCTCTAAATCGCATAGAAAAGCTTTGGATTTTATGGTACATTTCGTAAATGAAGTGAGTGTACCACTTTGCGCAATGTTGTAATAAGCCGAAAATTTCAGGTAATTTTTGAAAACTACGATCTCGATGTGAGCGAGAAGTTTGTCATACCTTATCGCCAATGGCGTTTCCTTGGGTGCCGCGTTTCTTTACATTATTATTTGTCGTGTGCGGAAAACACACGCGCTTTGCCAATCAGAATCTAAATGGCAAAGCAATCCAACTTGTGTTCTAATTGATTTCCCTCTCCGTCATTCCTGACAAGAAAGATTTCTGTTCGATCCCAATTAATCCATGAATCATCCGTCGATGAATACGAGCTATGTTTATTTTGACAGGAATTAGAGATTGCAAAATTAAACCGCCTATAAACTCATAGATTTAGCACATTTCTTATTTACGGCAGTTATTCATAAATTTATACGAAAATACATATTCTTGGAATGAATTAATCTCTATACTAATACATCAACATCAATGAAAGTTGTAAATACTCAGTAAATTATTGATAAAACATATTTTATATGACACTTTCTGATATTCGAAAACCTAAAACCTTTTAGATGTTCATATAGATCGATGTAATTTCTGTTTTGAAACTATCGGCATCAGATCCGACCCGCCTTCACTACTCGGCCACCAGAAAGGTAGGGTATCGGCCCCTACAATGATTAACTTGATTCCGAGATAACAGACAATTAGCAGAAATGAAATTATATTACGCAGTGAAAACCTAATTTTCCTTAAATTTCCTAAAATTACTAACACCGAAATGCTCCTCAGGAAAAAACAATCGTACGCGTGTTTCATTTTTTCTTCCTACTATAAAAATACGTGTTGTAGATGAGATGAGAGGCTTGAAATCGCATAAACAGAAATAGAAAAGGGGACGAATTCACGAGCGTCGCATGGCAGGTACTGGTGATAAAACTGGTTTGTCAAACAAGATTACACACCCAAAGCGCATGTCATCCCAAGCCTCCATGTGCTCAGCCACGTGGTCGGTACCTGGCATACCTACGCTGATTTCAGCCACACCTTTCTGAGGACATAGCCGAAATTCGACTAGCTCACTTCCAAAGTTCAGAGCTACGTCTCCGCTAGTCTTGCAGGCTGCTAACCAACGCGGCACCCAAGGAAACGCCATTGTCGATAAGGTATGACAAACTTCTCGCTCACATCGAGATCGTAGTTTTCAAAAATTACCTGAAATTTTCGGCTTATTACAACATTGCGCAAAGTGGTACACTCACTTCATTTACGAAATGTACTATAAAATCCAATGCTTTTCTATGCGATTTCAACTTTGGGAATTATTTTCGAATAAACTTCCCGAATGCCCGTCCTAGAAATCGGTACTAGTATATATACATATATCCACTACATTTCCTGAAATTTTCAGCTAATTACAACATTGCGCAAAGTGGTACACTCACTTCAATTACGAAATGTACCATACAATCCAATGCTTTTGTATGCGATTTCAACTTTGGGAATTATTTTCTTAAAAACTACCCGAATGTCCATCCTAAAAATTGGTAATAGTTTGAATGCATCTACTGACAACATGTCTTGAAAATTTCAGCTAATTCAGAGAACGCGCTTTTTTTGCTATAGACATTTCTAAAAACATAGATGTATGAAGTGGAATCGTTTTTCTGAATGAATAGTATACAGGTTTAAGCATTTTTTAAGTGCAGTTTTTATGCACTTTTCAATGCTTTAAACCAGTTTTCTTTAACTTTATTTGTTCTTGAGATATTGACGGAAATATTTGATAGTGCGCGCGCGGTCCGCTAAACGAGCGAAACTTTGCAAGGTCATATCGTCCACACCAGTGGGCCTAAAATTGTCAAAAAATTAGTTTTGTACTCCACTTGAGTAGCACAACAACCACTGAAACTCTGAACCAGATCCGAGATGTGAAGGTCATTTTTTTTTGCGAGGTGTGCTGGTTTGATGCGTTTCGGCTCTTATTTGAGAATGCTCATGCAGAGATTCATATTTCAAGTGTATAGAAATTTGTATATACAAATTGTCATTTATAATTTTGAGTTTTTCTGGTTTCTGTGCTAGTTTTGACCTGATTTCCCTTACCACCCATGCTAAATTTTTAGTTTTTGAACCCTATTATCTCCGTTATCAATCCAGTGACCCCCCAATGTTACTAACAACGTTGGATAGAAATTTTTCTATTTGTCACACAAATTTGGTACATATGACAAATAAATAGGGTTTCGGTGGAACTACTTTAAATAAGAAACCCGTCCGCCTTTTCAAATGTGCCGTGGTCCAAGGCCTGCCCACCTCTCTGCTCGTCACGGCACACGAGACGGCCACGAACACTACTTGCAGAACGACCGTCAGCAGCAGCACCGTCGAGTGCACGACGTCAGCGCCGCTCATCGAGTAGACGAGCAACTGCACTATGACGTAGTTGAGCTCGGTGGTGAGGTTGACGAACGCAGAGGTCGCCGACAAGAGGACGCGACGCGAGTGGCGCACGTTGACGGCGTCTGCAAGGTCACACAGGGCGTCGTGCTGGGCGCGCAGCGTCGTCAGCGTCGGCGTCGGCGTCGGCGTCTGGAAGGGAGTTGAGAATGGACCCGATGCTGACACGGGACTTCAGTCTAGTTTTGGTGTCGTTTAATGATATGAGATTGGATTTTTAAGACTCTTCTTTCTTCAATGATTTGAAAAGTTTCAGATATCACTTTTTGACCGTTGGGAATGAGTATTTGGCGCTAGGCGACACGCTTTGAGCTGACAGTTAGATAGGTAATGGCTCGTATTTTCAACTGCCGAATCCGATGTTGTTCTTTCCCAGAAGGCGACAAACAAATCTGCAATTACTTAGGAAAATACAAAATTCTTCGCTTCGGCTAATTGGTATTGGCTGGATCTCTCGTGGCATGGGCTCGATTGGGGCTGGCTGCTATTAGCTGGATCTCTTGTGGAGTTGTGGCATGGGCTCTATTGGGACTTTTTGGGTGTCGCGTGATTGCTTCTGGCTTATGGCCGCCTATATATACTCTTTTATAACTCGCCTTTTCAGTCATTTGCAATTATTGTTTCTTACAAAGTATGCTTTATAGTTCCAAAATGCCAAAATGCACCGACCCGATTTCCCTTACTTATTCTGACGACAATTTTCTATCATTTTATTTTGGATACCAGCAATTTTCCTACACTTTCAGCCGAGAGCCCCGTATCGCATTGCCTATTCTAAAGTAATTGCATACTTGTTTCACTTTCTAGCCCCCCCCCCTCCCCCCCCCCCCCCCCCGCCCCCCTCCCCCACCGTTACCATTGGCTGGCGCTGCTTGGCGAAGAGCAGACAGAATGCTTGCGGACGCCGCGAGAGCGCGTCCAGGTGGTTTCTGATGGCGCCGTAGCGCTGTCGCAGCAGCAGCAGCGTGTTGGACAGGTAGACGGTGAACCAGTAGGCGAACACCTGCCGGGAGCACGCTATCAGTGGGCACTGGTCAAGCGCTGCCCGGAAGACTTCCAATGGCCAAAAACTTGGCCATTTCCATGATTGGACTTTCCAATGGCGGTCGGTGGCCAAAAAGCCGCATATTTAGAGGTTGACCCATACACTCGGTGCAACAAAACGAAACCAAAAGAATAACTTCAACATCATCAACACCTACCAGAAAAGAAACGTTGTGGTCCAGGAATGCATGTAGGTAACATATTTACGACGCATTTTGTGACTCACTGCGCAGGTCCCACTATGAGTTACAAAACTTATGGTATATTGATAAATTTTGAGTTATAAAGTGTGAACAAAACGCACTGTGTTCACAAAAGTTGCGCGCCAATGGTGGGTGACGATATTGGGAGTAACTATTTTAACGCTCCTTCAAAGATCATCAATCGTCTTTTGTGTTATGTATACTCGCACGTACAAGGCCATCACACAAAATAAGTAATTTTAATCTCTTGAGTTTTTCACAACCAATAAAGCGTTTCATGTTTTGCCATGTTATAGCCAAAATTGTTTCACCGCTTTTCCAGTTGGTAAAAGTATTGTTGTCACTTTTCGACTATAAGTATGGGCAGTGGCGTAGCTAAGTGTTGCAGGGCCCTGGTGCAAGATTTGATGTGGGACCCTCCCCCCCCCCCCCCCCGGTCATTCTGGAAATTGGCTTCAAGAAATAAGGGGGCCAATTTTTGTTCATTTTTGCCACCACACTATGTAATGGAGTAAGTTCATGAATTATCCATTATTTATATTCTCTATAAATATGGTATTCCCCTTCCAAACAAGCACATCAGTAAATCTACCCTTCATTTTGCACATGCTCAAAATTTTGCCATCGGTAAATAAAAATGGCGGGCAGTTCATTTTTCTTATGAAAAGTCGGCTGCACGAAAGAAGTAGGGTTGGGGAGGAGGGCAAAGTAATGCTGCAAAATCGTCCAAAAGCGTTGATATCCAATCCACCGATTTCACCATGAACTGTTGTCATAACTTAGACGCCGCAGGCAAAAAATGTCGGTTTCCAGGGCCTGTAGCCAAATATTGTGTTCAAATTCTGTGATTGTTATGTATATTGTCTCTGATCGTGGACCGGAGATTCACTCTCCGATGCACCCCATCACGGCCTTCGAGCCGATGCTCGTGGGCGCCCCTGGATGGTAAAAGCTCAGCTGGGCCCTGGTGCGACCGCACCAGCTCCACCAGCGGTAGCTACGCCACTGAGTATGGGGCTTGTTGCCAAACTCAGGGATAAGCGAATTGAGCTGAACAAAACAGCTAGATGTGGCGATCTGCGCTGGTGCGACCGCACCAGCTCCACCAGCGGTAGCTACGCCAATGAGTATGGGGCTTGTTGCCAAACTCATGGACAAGCGAATTGAGCTGAACAAAACAGCTAGATGTGGCGATCTGCTCAAGGATTCCTTGTATGCAGATGACGCGTATTAGCGCAGCTGTTCATCAAGATCACCGTTTAGCGATTCTATTTAACTTGCTGTTTTTGTTTTCTTGTAACTGCAAATTGATAGGGATGATTGGCTGGCGTTATACAATCTTTTGACTTTGACCAGGCGTGGTTTGATTAGAAACTTTGAGATGGTCTTCTCGTTCGGGTGGAAGCTTCTAGCTTATTGATACCTTTGATGGCGCTGCTAACTTTGGCCGATCTGTGCGACACAAGCGCCAGTGTGCCGTGACTTAGGGATTCGAGCAAGCAATTTGTTTGGCTTCGTTGAAAAGCGGCGGTACATGGATTGCGAACTCCCTTTACCATGACCGGACAACACACTGATTTGTGCCGTATTTGAGTGGGCAGTGAGTCCATTGTGATCTGAAGCCAGCTCGTGGCTTTTGATCTCTCAAAGCTATATCCGAGTGCCCTAGTTCATGGGACAATCTTGGCGTGGTTTTGATCTTTTGGCTGCAGCCCAGTAAACGAGTTGGCCGATTTGGTTTTTATAGTTTGTATTTATTACATAGAGTACCTATCGATGAGACTCTGAGCTTACAACAGATGCTCTATTCTAATTTTCGCATGGGTGCAAAGTCCCCTTCACGACGTCAGCGTGGGTGAATGGTGGGTGAATGGTACGTGCAAGACGGCGTTGCCGCTTGCCGAGGCCGAGTTCACCAGTGCTCTCAACTTGAAATCTTGGCCATTGTGTAAATGGCAGAGGTCACCGTGCAGTTTGAACCCAATGTTTTAGCAAATGGGATTTCCTGAATGAAAAACATTTGGCATTGCTGAAGAAACTTGTTATGTGGGTACGGCTTTAAACTATAAACACTGCCGATTCTTTTATTATTCGGCGCTTTGTAGCAGTTTCAAAAAGCAGTTTTCGCACATCAAAATTGAGACTTGGCGCTTTGGCAACGCTTTTTGAGCTGAACGAAACAGCCATGGATGTGGCTTACTTGAGCAGAATTTCAGGTTTTATTGGGCTATGAGTGCATTTTTAATTCGGCACTTAATTTAACTGCTTTATAGCTGAGAATAAGATTCGTTCGCCCTGCCGATGCGTACCTTGGGCGTCTGATAAAGCGCCCAGTACATCGAAAGCGTGTACGTGACATTGCTGCTGCCGAACGCCAGCGACGCCACCATCCCAAGGTAGTTGACGGCGAACAGAACGCCGCTGGCGACGAGGACGCCGTGGGCCACGCGTCGCGACGCCTTGCAGTCGACGACGACGCCGACGCCAGCCAGCGTCGTGTCGACCTCAGTAAGGCGTCGGAACAGCTCGGCGGCGGCGTCGGCGTCGAGGCGGGCGTTGACGATGAGGTAGAGCACGAAGAGTGCGTCGAACGCGAGCTGCGTGTAGCTGACGGCCGTCTGGACAGCGAGCTGTCGGTCCTGTGGGGTGGTTGACGTGAAGCAATGGCTTGGCATATGTGTAGGCAAGTCTGATAAAAAACCGAGGAGTGCCTGGAAGTGGCGTTACTTTAAATCAGAGGCCAGGAAGAAAAAAATATATGTCCCCCTGCCGACACCAGTGTTGCAATTTTGTAATAGCCTGTACACACGACGGATTCCCAGTCCGCGGACGCGATCCGCGGACTTCAAATCCGGCGGACTGGCAAGCCACACGGCGCGGATTTCGCGCGCATATCCAGTCTGTTCATCTCATCTGTCATGTTCGAAAACTAACCTCAAAACGAGTATAGGTCAAGAGCACATACTTTAATTTTTAAAAGCGCGAGGATGAGTGATAAAGCAAATATGGCAAGAGGGTTCGCTCTCCTGCTAATCTTAAGAAGGCGGCGAAGAAAAGCAGCGAGAAAAACTGTAAATAGAAGCGTGTGGGTGAAGGATTGGCTGCTTAAATATGGGCAACAAGGGCACTATGAAACAATTTACAGAGATTGGAAGGAGTCAGACCCCAATATGTTTCGCCGCTGTTTGCGCCTAGACACGGGTGCCTTCGACTATCTTCTAGACAAAGTCACTCCACTGATTGAGCGCGTCGACACTAACATGCGCCTGTGCATACTGGCAGGAAAACGTCTAGCCATCACCTTGCGTTACCTTGCGACAGGCAAGTCTGGTCACTGTTTTGCTTTTTCACCTTTAGTTTCTTTAATTACAATCCCATATTTAATTAAAATTCTGTCTTTCAGGCGAATCATTCTTGTCGCTGAGTGTGGCATTTGGTGTTGGCCACAGCACCGTTGGTGAGATTGTGCCCCAGGTGTGTGATGCGATCTACTCTGTTCTTGCAGAGTACGTTCGCTGCCCCCAAACTGAGGATGAATGGAAGGTAAAATATATTGGTTTCATAATATATATATATATATGAAACAATGGTCACAGTATAATTTGAAGAAAGAAGAAGAATTTTGAAAGAATTCTTTCATTCTCTGTTTGCAGGCAATAGCACGTCACAATTATGATAGGTGGGACTATCCTAACTGCATTGGCGCCCTCGACGGGAAACATGTTGTGGTAGATCCTCCCCCACAGAGTGGCTCTCATTTCGTTAGCTACAAGGGGACATTCTCCATTGTTTTAATGGCTTTGGTGGATGGGGACATCAAGTCCATATTCTGCGACGTTGGGACTAACGGTCGTGTAAGTGATGGAGGTGTCTGGGGAAAGACTCAACTAAAAAGGAAAATTGACGAAAATACCATAAATATTCCGGCCCCTGCATCGCTTCCAAGAGCCCCCGATGTGGTCATACCGTACCACATCGTAGCAGACGACGCGTTTGCATTGTCCACAACTCTGCTCAAACATACTCGGGTCCTGACATGAGAGGCAACATGCCACGACGGGTTTTCAACTACAGGTAATTATCAGGAAGTGAAATGAAACCCATAAACAACCAGTAGGACAGAGTGTTAATTGACATTTTATTCAACAGGCTCTCTAGGTGCAGGAACCGGTCTGAAAATTTCTTTGGAATCCTGGCCAATCGGTTCCAAATTTACCGCTCGCCAATTCGGCTGCATCCAGCCAAAGTTGAGCGGATTGTTCTCGCCACTGTGGCAATTCACAACTGGCTGAGGACCAACGTGATTGCACAGCAGGAGTACACTCCGAGGGAGTTTGTGGACTGGGAAGATATCGACAAAGGTGTCGCCCACAGAGGAGCTTGGAGAGCAGAGCCGGAGCCTGGAGGCTTACGAGCTATCGGCCAGCAAGGGGGCAACCGAACAGCCCTAGCTGCAAGGGAGATGCGTGACAAGCTCTGCACGTATTTCAGTGGCGCTGGAGCCAGGGAATGGCAGGAGCGGATGATTGTGTAGGTTTTTTGCAAAATGCAATGCAATTCAATGTTTTCCAACTACCTAGAATTATGTCTTTACTACATTACTATCATAAAATTTTGAAATAAAAATGAAATTAACTTTTTGTAAATACTGTGTGGTATTAAATACATTACCCATTATAAAAATCCCTTAACTGCATCCTCTAAAATGAATCCAAACATAATCTGAATGCCGAGCTGCAAAATATCAACGCTTATTATGGATTGCTCGAATGATAGGTGCATTAGCAGAATCTATCTGATGCTTAACTATCTTTGCTTTTCTCCTTTTAGTACAATACACTTTTCCTGGTGAGGCATGGTTTAAATAATTGGGAATACGGAATCAGGTTTGAAAAAATATACTCAATTGCACAAAACTTTGCAATAAATTGAGTGGTTATTATTCCAGAGTACACATAAACTCAAATTTCAAATGCAGTACACTTTGGTGGCAAAATTGATGACGAGTCTATTGGGGTTTATTAGGATTTTCTGGGTGGTATTTTAGTAAAATTTTGTCCATCTCCAGCTTCGCCATTGCGGCGTTGAAAGGAGACATCTTTTCCAAGGCAAACGCAGCATGTTTGCCCCAGGCCGTGAACTCATTTTCCTTGATGCTGAACGCCTCTCTAGCGAGGCTCATCAGCTCTGCGTCTGCACTGTTGTCGACGCTGTCGAGCCTCCTGCGTTTAGATGTCGACGCTTCTGAGGAAGACGTCGATTTGGCTGGCGGCGATACCAGTTGTGAGGTGCTGCCATTGTCGTTGACCAAGAAGCTTCCTTCTTGAATAGTCTGAAATAAGAATAAATATTGTCAAAAACCTGGAATGCGCCAAGAGTAAAACAACCGCTAGACCAACCACACCAATAAAACTCCAGGTATTATTGAACTTTGGACACTGGGTTTTTTTAAGCCAAAAATTACTAGCACACACCCATTTAGTTGATGCATCCAAACATTTAAAGGGTTTCTCTTGACTGTACAAGGGGAACCATAATTACAATATCCTGATCAAAGATACTATGGATCCTGAATGCCATTGCGTTCAAATTGCTGTAGGTTTTCCACCCTAAGTTTTTCTGTCAACAAGCTTGTTTGGCCATGAGGTCCGTTGGAAGCCAGGAGCTACAGCGCTACGTAGATAACAGGTTGTAGAACAGCCCACGTGAGCTCGATTCCGCTCCTTTACAAACTTACCGTGGAGCAACATGCCGACGAGTCCTCCGTTATGGATATTTGCATAAAATCTATCGGGGTGCCTCTTGATGCCCTTGGGGTGTATGTATCCGTTAGGAAAAGCAGCGACTTGTAGTGGACCCAGGTAGGTACAAACAAATCATCTGCCCCGCTCCCACTCTTTGCAGCGCTGGCCACTGCCGTCCTGTGGTTGCTCCGGAAATTGGAGCGAAGGGACTCGAAGCGGCTCCATATTTCGTCAACTAGTTACAATAAATGAAGTATTAAAATGCTGGTAACAGAATAAAGCTACAGAACAAATATTTGTGAAGAAACATGTGTTTTAACTATGAGACGACGTACCTGTAACCTTGTAATCGAATTGCAATGCCAATTCGTCCAGACAGGCACTTCTCTTGGCCGCTTTATGGTTAGGATGCTTAGGGTCCCATAGAAATCTGTTCGCCTCGAAATGAGAAATGAGCTGGCACTCATTTTCGTGGGTCCAGAACAATAACTTTTTTGGTGCCATTATTAAATAGAAATATTAAAAAAAGTGGAAAAACTACAATCCCGCTCAATTCTGCTGTAGATATAGGCAGTAATGGCGGCCAGCGGGAAGGATATCAGTGCTGCGATGCTATTGGCTTCAATTGTCACGTGCTAACTTCAGAACCGCTCATTGGTCGAGGCAAACGGATCCAGTCCGAAATATAGAGATGATGTCCAAACGACGGACGGGCTCTCAACCCGTCCGTTTTACTATACACACGACGGACTCCCAGTCCGCGGATCGAATCCGCGGACTGGGAGTCCGTCGTGTGTACAGGCTATAACCGTTGATAGATAACCTTCTTTAGGGAATTGACTTTTTGAAATCTAGCACTGATTAGCACTGGGAAAACGCATGGTATAAGTATAGTTGGCTTGACAAGGTATGCCATTGCGCAAGGGACCCCCTCCACTCCGCCTCTTCGTGACGTAAGCTGGAGAGCTCAAGCCGAGCGCTGACTGAGCATACGAGAGGCTATCGCTCGCGGTAGCTGGTGCAACACATATGCTTATGCGTGTCATTAGTGTCAAACTCACGATTCAATAAGAATGCTTCGTAAGAATGGCCATAGTACAGATTCCGTTCTGCGTGATTCGAGACTTGGCAAAATAATAACATTCAGGGATATTAATAAACTCATTTCTTGATATTGTCCAAAGAAGTCTAACGATATGCGAATGGCAGAGCAATACGAAGACGATGTAGCTGCACTCATATTTATATTGAAGCGCATTTGAGGAGTCAAAATGGTTAGATGTGTGGAATTTCCATGTAATAACAGAGTGACAAAAACAGTTCTGCAATAAATGTAAAAAACCAAAATCCTTATTTTGGTAACAAAAACAATAGAAGTCCACATAGCCCAATCATAAGTACAACAAGAAAAACTGTACGCACTCACCTTTCTAACAACAAAACGTAAAAATGCATTGAAAATTGTAAGTTTACTGACCAACGAAGCCCAACAGTAACTACGAATACGCTTGCCAACCACTTACAAAACTAAGCTATAATTCTAGATTACTACATACAATTGCATACTTTCGAAAACTCTAACATGTCAACGAAACACATAAGTAACTTTAAATGAACTAACATCCTTCAGCCATGACTTCGTTGATTTTACTGATTCGTTAATAATTAAAATGCGCAAATATTGTTAGAAAGTGTAACATTGTATAGAATTGTCAAGCATTGTGAAATTTCCATTTACATTTGGGAAGAAAGTAATGGATTAAATTGAAGGAAGTGTGAAGTAAACTTGATGTGTATCGGGGTGTTTTCTGTAGTTTTCTTCGATGAAATGTGGTGTAGATGATTGGTAGTGTGTGTAGAGGGGGCAGCAAGTTAAAATTAGTATGAAGTTTCTGTGCGTGGGGAATTCAGTATGCCTTGTAAAATCAACGAAGTCATGGCTGAAGGGTGTTAGTTCATTTAAAGTTACTTATGTGTTTCGTTGACATGTTAGAGTTTTCGAAAGTGTGCAATTGTATGTTGTAATCTAGAATTATAGCTTAGTTTTGTAAGTGGGTGGCAGGCGTATTCGTAGTTACTGTTGGGATTCGTTGGTCAGTAAACGTACATTTCAATGCATTTTTACGTTTTGTTGTTAGAAAGGTGAGTGCGTACAATTTTTCTTGTTGTACTTATGATTGGGCTATGTGGACTTCTATTGTTTTTGTTACCAAAATAAGGATTTTGGTTTTTTGATATTTGGTTTCCTTTCTTTTGGCATAGCCGTAAATGGTTTTCCTTTCATTTTCGTGTATCCAATTTCGCTGACCCATTAATTTAGTTTTAAAAAGCGAGCATTATAGTTAGCGGTTCATTAACTGTAATTATTGTAATAAAGAAAGATGTGAACTTTATCGAGAGGGACGTGGACCAATTTGATGACGAAATACAAAGGGAAGGCCAGATGTCAGTGCAAAAATGGTTCTTGAAATTTAATCACCGTTATCGAATAGTAAAGCAGACGCACAGGTGAACAGAGAAACCACGACGTCTGGTCTAAACCTTACGTATCGCGGATGATCTCCAAGCATGCCAGGGAAGAGAGAAGGGGAAATAAAAGCGTCTGAGAAGCCTTGCATGTTGAAGCAGTACGAGATGAGGGAGAACACGGAGAAGTAAGAAATATGATCAAGGAGAAGATCAAAATCAGAGACGAATTTGATAGAAAGCTTATATCGTGAAAAAAAATGTAAATGAAGAGAGTAGTGTTGAGGTTTCTGCACTAAAATACCGACAGGGTGAAGTGAAGGTGTTAGGTGACTCGATGATTCGGGGAGCAGCGGAACTGTGTAAACGAGACGGTTGTGACGTCGAAGTGTATCTACCCAGGAATTCAAGTGAATGAACAAGCAAATCAGCTGCGATTGATAACTGAGAACAAAATTAAGCCGGAGGTTATCGTTATCAATGCAGGCACAAATAATACAAAATGAAGATCAAAAGTGCATCTATGAGCTGAAATCGATGAACTTATCGACACAGTGAAGGAGAAGTGGCCAAACTCAAAATGGGTAATTGGGGGGTTGGCATAATATAGAAGTGATAAATACGAAGGTACCATAGACAAGCTCAACGACGGTGTTAAGTGGTTGTGTGATGAACGATGTGCAATATTTCACGATCCGAATTCCAGGATTACACATAGCAAACAACCAAAAGACGGTTTACACCTGAATCGTGAAGGTGGACAACTTTTAGGGCAGCAATTGTAGAAAAGATTGACGAAGCATTTTTAAATGAGAATAACACAGCAGAGCAGCGAGAGAAGTAACTCAGGACGCAAGATACGAAAGAAGAGAAGACAGAAGAATGTGAAGATACAATACATAATAATACAGAAGAATCAGTAACATTGAGAAAGGAAAATGGAAGAGGTAATAACTCAAAGAAAGGTCAGGATAGCGTTTAACGTTATTACATTTAAAGGTAAGAATGTCAACAAATAAAATAGATAAACCTGACATGGAACTTGGTGGACCTATTTTATATTCTTTGCATCACTGAGCACTGGCTACCAAAGGCGCTTCAGGATTTTGTAAGGATAACAACCTTGTTGCCTGCTTTCTAGTTCCGTATAGAGAAGCCACGAAAGGTGGAGGTTCAGCAATATATGAAAATGTAGATGCAAACTTGAAGTATGTAAATAGAAATGAAATTAACCAAAGAGGAGAAGAAGGTGAATTAGAAATATGTGCTATTGAATTTACAGTTCCCTTAAAAGTTGTATTAATAGCGTGTTAGCGACCACCAAATTCGAATATGAATGTATTTTTAGGAAAGATCGTTGAATTATTATAAAGGGTAGATACTAAAGACAAACACATCTTTCTCTGTGGTGCCATGAACATTGACTTAAATGATAAGACAACTGGTAATGCGCTGAAATATGCAATAGCTGTAGTAAATTGTGAGTTACTAGGAAACGCTGCCAAAGTGTTCGCGTTGAAGAAGAGCGTAGCTGTTTGTAGGAGATAAGTTGAATGCGGAACGTCGTAAACAGCCGGCCGTGATGTTTCGATGTGGTTTCGATGGTTTCGAAGAGCAATATTCGCAATTGGGAAAGTTGGGAAGAAATATGCACTTTTAAATAAATTATCCGTACGTTTCCAAACATTCCGAATTTTCAAATATTTCTCTTTTTTCTGCTTTGAGGGGGAGGAGTTTTGAGGATTTTCTTGAAAAACGCAGGGAGAACAAAAGAAGACACCCTGAAAATTTCATCGCAATCGACGCAGGCGTTTGGTCCGTAGAGCGCGCGCAAACACACATACAAACAAAGAAACAAACACACACAAGTGTTTTTTTAGCAGTAGTGATGTTGATGATTTCTCTTCACTCGCTGAGCTCATCAATTAAGCTCGTAAAACTTGCTTTTATTTCCTTAATTTTTAAAAAAAATCCAGCAACGTAAAATAAACTTTTCGCGTTTATTTACGAAAATTTTCAAGAATTTTAGCTCTATCCCTCCCTATCCCGACCCAGCTCTACACTTTTTCGGCCATTTCCCGAAATTTTACTACGTTTCCCGTTTAATACTCTATGAATGTACTCATGCCAACTGATTGCAATTTTTAAATCACGAATTTTCCTATTCCTAATAACTACACCGTCTTCCTGGTCATAGGTCACAGCTCCATTTTCGGGGGTGGCCGTTGTGTCTAAGCGTATCAACACGTTTTAAGGGTGGATTATGTCCACTAAACATATTAACTGGGTTGCCGCTAGCAGGCTTAGCTTTAATTAACATTAAGCTCCAGCGGCGGCTCGTGATGAAAGAAATTGGGGAGGCCCGATCACTTATGACCAGGGGCAGCTCGTGAGGGAGGGCTGTGGGGCGGCTGCCCCGCCGCCTCTATTATTATATAATAATAATATTATAATTCAAATATTAAATGTCGTGTTCATTTTAATTGATCTTAAAATTAGTTGCGTATAAATATTGGTTGTAACTATTAAATTTCACTATTCCCTAAGAATTATCACGCCGTTTGCGTCGCGCAGACGGCACGAGCCGCCGAATGCAACGAAACGTGTTGGTAGCGCCCGAGCACCGCACGTCTACTGCCTTCACCCTGGACGCAACCCTCCTCGCTCGGGGCAGCAAGCGCGGCCGCCCTGCATGCCCAGCCCCATAAGTGCGAGGAAATGGCCTTGAACGCGAGCCGCTCGTCGTCGCTCGCAAGTCCGCCGAGGGCAGCAGATATTTGTTACCTCGGGTACCCTCGGGCTCTGTTGGCCAGCCGCGGGCGATGCATCGGCAACGTGCCGAGGATTGCGAACGGAGAGCGAGAGAGACAGAGCGATACACATGGAAACCACGAATTTGTCTGCGACGGTGGCATCTCACCGACGGTGGCATTTTTTAGCATTACGGAAAATGGTGTCGAAAAATGTATATTGTTACGGAAGTTGCGGAGGGTGCCAAAGGGGGGGGGGGGGGGGTGTACGAAATTCAATTGCCGCCCCTCCGAGGAAAACACTCACGAGCCGCCACTGCTTATGACCCCCCTTCCCACCTCCCCATGACAGAAAAATAACTGCATTTATCTGCAAGCGACTGGCTGCGATGCCATATGCACGTGGATTTTGGTCATTATTTCATTGTGTGAATCATCTCAACCTTTCTCGCATAGACAGAATTTTCAAAATGCAATTGTCAAAATCACAGTTTGATAATACGACGTCTTGTATGCCTTGCGGTGCATGTTAAACTCTTAGTAATACGCTGGTGATCGCGGGCCGTGTCTTCTTGGAATGCTATTCTAGACGGGACTGCAAGGAATCGTGGCCTTGAAGCTCTCCCGCACTCGCTCTGCGTGCATAGCAAGCAACGAGGAAGGGTCTCCGTTCCGAGTGCATAAAGTTGAAAGTCGCGCACCACGCAGGGCAGGCGGCCCACCTTGCGTGCCTTAGTAGCAATTGGTGGAAATAAATATAACGTCTGTAAAGTGTTAGGGAAGCCTGGCCTCCTCGGCCTCCCCCAAGAAACCGCCCCTTAGCTCATAAAAGTAGCATTCACTTCATTTATACGATTGTTTTCAATAAAAATTTGTTAAGCCCTATCCCGACCTATTTCTACACTTTTACGGCTATTATTTGGTATTTTTTGACATTTTCCCACATTTTCCGACGTATATCTCTGTAACAGTGGCGTGCCGTGGAAAAATCTCACAGGGAATCAATCAGGCGAAAAAATTCGACCATATTACCTTCATCGGCGTTGTAAAGGGGGGGGGGGGGGGTGTAAGTAATTTTTATTATTATTATTGAGTATTTATTTGTAACGGGCAAGGCCCACCAGTACAAATTTAATATATTGTGTTTACGAATGTCAGAGTATAATAATATAACCTATGGTCTATACTATACTAATTTAACATTATGGGCTGTAGTATAGGCTAGATGCTAATATATCATTCTACATGTGTGAACATATTACAATTATATGTTACAATGCATGTTTTTTTAAATTTATTATGATTTTTTTTAATTATGATTTTTTGGCAAATTGAACTAACATGGTCTGCAACAAGAGAGCGTGAAAATATCAGTGTACTCTATTAGTATTATTTATTGCTATATCCATTAATATATTTTAATTTTTGGCTAATTGGTTATATATACTTATACTAGGGCGAACGCAATTTGTGTTGCGTTGAAGATGAGCGTAGCGGTTTGTATTTTGCGCATTAAAAGATTGAGACAAAAGCATTTGAAAATCATGGAGCAACTAGCCGGACCATTGCTTTCTCAAAAATTCTTATCACTTGAAAATGTAAACGATTTTGACCTTTCTTTGTTTCTGTCCGAGCTGTCGGGTAGCGGAAATATGCTCATTTTGAGATCATTGAGCATTGTGCATGTTAATACATAGATGTAACTCATGCCCAAGGGTTTTATTTGGTTTTATTGGGTTGGTTTTTATTGGGAAAAATCTGGTGTGATGTTTTGATTTGGTTTTGATGGTTTCTAAAGGCAAATCGAAATTGGGAACATTTAAAAAAAATACGCACTTTTAAATAAATTTCCGTACTTTTCCAAACTTGCCCAATTGTCGAATTTTGCTCTTTTTTCTGCTTTGAAAGTGAAGGGTGTAAAGGATTTTCTTGAAAAACGCAGGGGGTCTAAGTTGAGAACAAAAGTAGACACCCTGAAAATTTCATCCCTCTCGAAGCAGGCGTTTGGCCTGTAGAGCGCGCGCAAACACATACAAACACACAGCAAGTGTTTTTTTTAGCAGTAGTGAAACTGATGATTTCGCTTCGCTCGCTTCGCTCGCTACGCTCATCAATTATTTATTAATAGTGGGTAGCATATTAATATATTAATACAATATTTGGGATATAACATTGAATAATAACTATAATGACATATAATGTATTAAGAATACGGTTGAATATTAATAATAGGAATAATACTAAGATTAATAATACACAAATTCATATGTTGTAGTACCTATTTGGCTAATATAGGTCATCCTAATATAATGTATGACCGTTATGATTTACATGGATAACTTACAGAAAGTAAATAATAATAGCTTATGAAATGTAATGATGACTTATATAGACAATAATAGTTGACTAAGCGAAAGTGACTTAATTTCTCATAATAGCACAGCAAACTCCCACAGGAGATTATATTTTAAACCTAGATTTAAATAAATGAAGTGCGTCCGTATGAATATCAAGGTCAGCATTTTTTGTGGAGAAGTCATTATAGTAAGCCATAAGTCGGTTGAATATATAATATTTTTGGATGTCGATGCGGCTTTTCTGCAGCCTGAAGGGCTGATAGTGTCTGGTATATCGAGATGGAGTGGAAAAGTTAATGAACGCAAGTAGAGATGGGCTATCTATTTTGTTGTTTACTAATTTGTGCAAGAAAGCAAGGTCTGTAAATTCCCTGCGCTTGGACAATGTGAGAATTTTTAGTTCCCGGCAACTATTTTGGTATTCTGAAGAGTGATGCTCCCGCTTGCTTTTAAAATTAATCCAATTGACGAAACGCCTCTGGATCCGCTCCACCGAGGTCTCCAATGTTTTGTGGTGCGGGTTCCAGATGACTGATCCGTATTCTATTATGGGCCGTATGGTGGTGAGAAATATAAGCTTGTTGGTTGAAATTGACAGATCGGAGAGACAGTGTCGTTTTAGAAAGCCTAGCATTCGGAAGGCTTTTTTACGGACAGCTGTAACGTGGGATTTAAACGAGAGTTTAGAATTGATAATAACTCCTAGATCTTTTATTTCAGGTACTCGTTCCAGTCGTATTCCCTTCACCATGTACTCAGTATCAAAAGGGGTGCGTTTTAAAGTTAATGTTAGAGATTTGCATTTATTTACGTTCAGTTTAAGTTGCCATGAGTCGCACCAACCTGAAAGGGCATTCAAGTCACTCTGAAGGAGGCAGGCGTCGTTTAAATTTCGAATCGGCATGTAAAGTTTCAGATCGTCGGCGTACATTAAACAAGTTGAGTGTGTGATGCACTGAGGGATGGTGTTTATAAAAAGAAGAAAAAGTAACGGGCCAAGCACTGAGCCCTGGGGCCACCTGACGTGACCTTGACACATTCGGACCTGACGCCGTTCACCACGACTGATTGCTTGCGGTTGTTGAGATAGCAGGTGACGAGTCGCAGGAAGCGGCCTTCAATTCCAAATGATTTCAGGGAGTGCACGAGCAGCGAGTGGTTGACAGAGTTGAAAGCTTTGGAGAAGTCAATGTAGATTGCATCAACCTGGGTGTTGTTATCCAGGTGGTTTGCAATGTCAGCTCTGTAAGTGGCAAGATTTGTGATGGTAAATCTACCCGGTAGGAAACCATGTTGCGCAGATGTTATGCTCTGCCTGCAATGCGTGTACATGTGTGTATGAATGAACTGCTCAAATACTTTTGAAATAATTGAAAGGAGTGATATTGGCCGGTAATTTTCAACCTCTTCGCGCGGGCCACTCTTGTGGACAGGTGTAACGTGCGCGAGTTTCCATCGGTCGGGGAACACTCCCTCAATAATGCACCGGTTGAAAATAATGACAAGCGCCTTTGCAAGGGGTCTGGCGCATCGCTTGATGAATGGGATGGGGAGGTCGTCGGGCCCGGAAGACTTTCCAGCAGGTAGTCGACAGAGCTTTGTGTAAATTTCATCCTCCGTGATTTTCAGGGGTGGGATGGGGCTATTGCTTTGTGGCTCTATTGGTGGATACAATGGTGTCCGGGTCGAATTATTGAATACAGATTTGAAGAAGTCGGAAAACATGTTGCTACTATCAATTAAGTTGGTTGCTTTTACCCCATTGAAAGTTAATTCTGATGGAATTCGGGTCGACTTTGATTTCGTGCGTACGAATCGCCACAGACAACGGCTGTCTGTCGCCACTTTACCGTCAATGTCGTTGATATAAGCATCCCACTTTTCTTTTTTTAATTTTTTAAACTCTGCACGGGTTACACTGAACTGAATGTAGTCACACGTGAGTTTGCTCCTTTTCCACCTCTTGTGGGCACGATTTTTGGTATTGAGACTAGAGATAAGCTCATTGTCATACCAGTGTGGGTACTTCATGGGGTTCACTGCGCACTTCGGCACGTACTTCTCGATGACATTGAAGAGCACGGAGTAGAGATGGTCACAGCAGGCATTCGCGTCGCTCGCCAAGCGGAGAGTCTCCCATGACGTCGACGACAGGGCTGCGAAGATGCGGGCCATGTCAGCTTTCTTCCACGACAGGAGCTGTCGACTGGGCGTCTTCTTAGGGTGTTTTATGGCGGGGATGTCGAGCCGGCACCATAGAGCAATGTGGTCGGATGCGACGGCTGGGTTGTCCACTTGACTGATGTGGATGGGTGTGTCGGTGCATGTAGAGAATACCAGGTCGAGTTGGTGGCTGTTGCATGTGGGCAGAGGGTTGTATTGCGTAAAGTTACATTCTTCTATTGTGTCCAGGAAGGCAGTGACTGCGGTTTGGTTGCTGTTGGTGGTGATAACAGGGCGCAGGTGTTGTGTTTCGTCAATTGGAGTCCATTCAACTTGAGGCAGGTTAAAGTCACCAACAAGTAGTATTTCGTCTTTCTGTTTTGCCGCCCTTTGCACTAGAGACAATGAGTTGTGTAATGCTTCTATATCCGCGAGGGTTACTGGATTGGGTGGCATGTACACGCAGCCCAGGAAAAGAGAGCCGGTGCCAGAGGTCTTTATTTGGCACCAAACTATCTCACATGACGGCACGGACAGGTCCGGTCTGTATGTGGATGCGAGTTGAGCCGAGACAGCGATCAGCACACCACCCCCTCGCTTGAGAGCACCGTTCGACGCGTGTGGTCTGTCCGCTCGGTGCACGGCATAGTGGTCCCCTAAAACCTCTGCCGGCAATATGCCGTCATGCAGCCACGTCTCCGTCATACAGACGATGTCATGGTCTGTATTGTCCGAGAAGTAGGTGTTTACATACTAACTCCGGCCCCGGGTTCGACGCAACGTCCCCTGCGATGGCGAGCAGGAAGAGCAGCGACTGCAGTGTCAGCTTCGTCAGGCAGACTCTGCGGGTGGTGAGGGTGAGGCGGCGATGTGTGTTGCGTTCTGCACTCGTGGGTGGGCCAACTCCCAAGCCAGCGTTGTTTTGCCGAAGCCACTCATTAGCACAGTACACCAAACACGAAAAACTGAATTTAAATTTAACGAAAGAGTACGTGTGGTTGCCCGAAGGAAAATTACTGAAACTGTTTGTGATCTTGTGAGGAACTGCCTGTTGAAAATTTACTTGAATTGCACTGAGTTTAACTAATAAAATAACGAATAAGATGCGGAGCAGGATGAAGGCGCTCCCCTTCGGGGGCGCTATCTTGGCTATTTCAGTAATGAAAAGATATCATTGGCGAAATACCTGAATCTAAGCTTCAATAATCCCACTGCAATGATTTTTAATTTCGCGTTCAAAGCAAGGGAGCCGCAAGAAATCCGCTTCAATCAGCCGTTTAAAACTTTACTTCAATCTCCGCGCAAAGACATATGCAGCGTCGTTCGAGGAGTGGCATGGCTGGCGGCATGGTGCGGGGCGCCAGCGGCAATCGGACGTCGTCAACACACCGACCAAGTCCCGACTGTCTCCCGAGTCGACAACCGCATAGGAAGCATTCTTGAAATGATTTCCCTAGATGATAAAAGGCGATTTATGGCTACACCTCGACCAATATCGTTAAAAACTGTACATGTAATTATTCAAGGGAGTGTAAATTCACAATATTTTGGCCATTAAATCCTCGTCACTGCGTTTTGAATTCACTTTTCTCTCTTGCATTTGCATGTCGGGCAAGCAAGCGACTCATGACGCGCGGCCGGCTCGTTGTAGCACAGGCCGCCTGCAGGGACAGAGGATGCACTTTGAAAAAGTGTTTCCCTTCGTGAGGCGCTACGGTGCTCGATCCGTGCTGACACGCCGCGTTGCGATTTTTACGCGTTCGCGTATGCAATCCAATGCCTTGCAATGTTTTTGCGCGGAGTTTGATATTGAAGAAACTTGAGCACAAAATGAATTGTTGAATAACACCGAATAATTACGTAATACTTCATTTGTGAAGCACAAAAGAAAGATAACGTTTGGATGGATAATGTCTTTATTTTAATATGAAATATCTATACTTGGCACCTGATTTGAACTGTCAAATCGCGTTGCTTTGCGTGTACGTGTTTTCAGAAGTGACCATAGATGGCGCAAAGCGCTCTAAACCGACAAGGTCCGTACATCTTGTTGCTAAGCGGCAACTGCTAAAAGTTCACCTCACTGCCGCTAGGGGATCTAAGGACCTTTTAGACCGCAAGGAACGTCGCCTTTGTTGCCGTTTCAGATTGGCTATTGCATCACCAATTTTATTGTACGTATTGTAAAATTCTGTGAAAAATTTCAAGTTTTTAGGCTAACAACACGTTATAAATTGTCAAAATATACTTGCTTTTAAAAAAGCGTACCGATGTACCGACCAACATCAAACAGTACTAGGTCTAGTGATATGTGTACGAACGCGGCAACACCGAACGTTACGCGTCCTCTTGTACAGAAAGTTTAATTCGCCGATTTCGCCACAGGAAATTAAATTACACAAATGTGCGAAATTTTCCGAAAATATTGTGCACACAAGCGATGGCGCTGAATATTCATCTACATCGTGGCTTTGGATTCATTGTTGTTCGCATTAACACCGTCCTCATTTTAGTTAGTGTCTTTCATGCGACATTCTCTGAGCAGTAATATATAGGGTTCGGTAGCGGGAGCGCGATTATGGTGTCTCGCTCGAGGAAAACGCTCCGGAAAAGCCGGGAAAGCCGGGAAAGGGTGGAAAAGGGTGGACTTCTCTGGGGTTCTACCGAACCCTCGGATAAAGTTTTAAAGACTTCCTACTCAAGAGGCCAAAGTGTGCAATGCGTTGTTAGTTACTTTTGTCGCGAAGACAAGTGTAATTGCAAGAATTTCGCGAGAATTTGCACCGAGCAATTGGACTCTTCCTGATTTCCGTGCAATTTTCGTAATCAATGCCGTTACTTTCCTCCCAAAAACAGTCGCGAAAGATGCCCCTAGAATCCAGTTCCTACGTATAAAGCCCCAAAGTCCAAACAAGCGATGGGGACACGGAACAATATCGATCTGCAGGACGATTGATCGCAATCGATCAGGGTCAATTCCATTTCAGGCTTCATGCAGCTTGACCCGGAGTTTTTGTAGTAAAGTTAAAGAAATGGATACCATTGTTTATAGTTTTAAAAGGTCTGACGCCTGCAAAGAAATCTTTATTTACCGGATTCGTTGTCAATTTGACTGATCTGATTGAACCAAATCTTCAATAAATAAGGCAATTAAAATATTTTCGCGAATGGCTATTCGTATAAAGGATAGAGAAAAAGAGAACAAAATTAGCTCGAGAATAAAGGTGACTGGCGTAAAATATCACCGGGTTTGTTGTTAGAGTTAGATGCAGATTTTGTTCATAATTTATTTACTTTGTACGGTGTTTTGTAATGAATTTTTTAAATGATTCTGGCTTAAATAACATATTTTATTAATATCGTATCGTACTGGTACACGCATCCAAGTATTTACCTAAATATGACTTTTTATGATTGATAACATTACATTGCATTGACGTCGTATTTTGTCTATCATGTTTCATTCAACTTCGAGGGGGTCATACTACTAATTGTTCGTGGCTAAACACTGTATTCCTATTCTCCAAATATTTTTCATAACTATACTAGAGTAGTTTTCAAACTCTTCTGCGAAAGAATCGTACACAGTGTACGATAATAAACACAAGATCCCGGCACCCGGCAATCTCTTAGCATTCGCCGGCCGGCCGGAAGCACGTTCTGCTCTTCAGCTTGCGTCATGCGCGAGACGAACGCAAACTCGTCCACCGGAGTGCCATACCTTGTCAACCTATCCTTATGGGGAAAACGTACCAGATATTTCAAGTAATTCATTCCCGAAAAAAAAAATTGTCGCCTATCTTTGCCAGACCCGAGCCTTGTATGCCTGCACCTCTCTAGGCAAGCCACTGGTGCTTGGCTTAGCTTAGCCTAAGCGACGAAACCGTACAATTGACTCGATCTACGTAGCTGATTTTTGGTCAATTGTAACAGTTTGAGCTGTGAGGAATATGCCTCTACGATTCTTTAGGTCTTTGCAAAGTTCCAAAAAGCAGTTTTCGACAATTTTACATGTGTGTCTTTGTACTTGGCAACGCGATTTGAGCTCAACGGAACAGCCAGATGTGGGGAACTTGAGCAGACTGCAGAATTCCAGGTTACATTTGAACTGCATTGAAGCTGTTAAAGGAACACTCTGAATTGCTTTTAAAAGAACATATAGTGTACAGAATACCAATTAAATAAACATCCCGTTTAAATTATGTGAAAAAAAAATTTGCGTAGGAATAATCGCACATTATCGTTTTGGCGTGGCACCTCCTCGTGACGTACCCTTGGGGAACGGCTAGCGCCAGCAGCATGCGCTCGGCCGCGCTACGCAGTGTCTAGTATTAGGCCGATAGCTTTCGCGGTCGGGTCGCTTGTCGATTTGGAGTGAAAATGGCAGGACCTCCATGTAGTATATAAATCCGAAAATCTCTCAAACAGAAATCGCGGAAAATATTGTTACACTAGCCGAAGAAAGGAGACGAGGATAGTTACATGATATGAAATACCTTGTGGCGTCTGTTTTGTTTAGCACATCAATGTTTTTTTGTAATTAATAATAATAATAATAATAATAATAATAATAATAATAATAATAATACTAATAATAATAATAATAATAATAATAATAATAATAATAATAATAATAATAATAATAATAATAATAAAAGTAATAATAATAATAATAATAATAATAATAATAATAATAATAATAATAATAATAATAATAATAATAATAATAATAATTATAATAATAATAATAATAATGATAATAATAATAATAATAATAATAATAATAATAATAATAATAGTAATGATGATGATGATGATGATGATGATGATGATGATGATGATGATGATGATGATGATGATGATGATGATGATGATGATGATGATGATGATGATGATGATGATGATGATGATGATGATGATGATGATGATGATGATGATGATGATGATGATGATGATGATGATGATGATGATGATGATGATGATGATGATGATGATGATGATGATGATGATGATGATGATGATGATGATGATGATGATGATGATGATGATGATGATGATGATGATGATGATGATGATGATGATGATGATGATGATGATGATGATGATGATGATGATGATGATGATGATGATGATGATGATGATGATGATGATGATGATGATGATGATGATGATGATGATGATGATGATGATGATGATGATGATGATGATGATGATGATGATGATGATGATGATGATGATGATGATGATGATGATGATGATGATGATGATGATGATGATGATGATGATGATGATGATGATGATGATGATGATGATGATGATGATGATGATGATGATGATGATGATGATGATGATGATGATGATGATGATGATGATGATGATGATGATGATGATGATGATGATGATGATGATGATGATGATGATGATGATGATGATGATGATGATGATGATGATGATGATGATGATGATGATGATGATGATGATGATGATGATGATGATGATGATGATGATGATGATGATGATGATGATGATGATGATGATGATGATGATGATGATGATGATGATGATGATGATGATGATGATGATGATGATGATGATGATGATGATGATGATGATGATGATGATGATGATGATGATGATGATGATGATGATGATAATAATAATATAATAATACTTTATTGTCTCTTTGATCAAAAGATATAAGACTGTCAACAAATAAAAACAAATAAAAACAAACAAGCAATATCTGAAACATTATCTGAGAGACAAGTAAAACAAGTTTAACAAGTAAAACCTTATTAATTAGAAACACATATTATGATCAGTCTTCAAAATATTCAGTAGTTGAATAATAACATTTGTTTTTTACATTGAATTTCATCGATAGAGCCGTGCTCAGTAATGCACTCGCCTTTCTGACATAACTCTCGTATTTGAAATGGCTCTTTACAACAATTCGATGTAATGTCGCTGTCCATTGAGATGCAATTGCCACTGCGTAGCGCATGCTGCTGGCGCTAGCCGTTCCCCAAGGATACGTCACTAGGAAGTGCCACGCCAAAACAAAAATGTGCGATTATTCCGACGCTATTTTTTTTCTTCAAAAATTCAAACGGGATGTTTAATTAATTGGTATTCTGTAAACTATATGTTCTTTTAAAAGCAATTCAGTGGGCCCCTTTAATAAAATCTAATTTTGAGGTGTTTTTCGACACATTATAGGCTGGGTTTACAGCTAGCAATGTCAGTGACACGATGTCATCAACATTGGCTCTGCCACTAAACGGAGACTACGTGGCAGTCGCGTACATAACGTCATGCACATCCAGAGTCTCTGATTGGTCCAGAGCAAATGTTGACGACATCTTGTCAGTGACATTGCTAGATGAGGTTGTACATTTGGAGTTTGTTTCCAAGTGAATATTCAATGTCAGACTTTTTACATTTGGCCACTTTAATTTGCGTACAAGTATGAAATGTTAAATGAGAGAGAGAGAGACTGAGAGCTACCTCGAAGTACGCGATCATGAGATCGGTTAGAGTGAGCGCCATCAGCGCCGTGACGACGACGCTGAGGACGCCGCCGTGGAGGGTGGCGATCGCCGAAGTCCGATACCCCCGAGTGGGGGCGTTTGTCAGGCTAAGCGGCGCCAAGCCGAGCAGACGCGCGACGTAGAACGACGGCTCGATCGAGGCGTAGACGTCGTCGTCGACGGCGACCCTGGGAGGTGACGATGGCTTCCTGCGAGGAACCATGGCGAAGCCGTTGTGTAAGTGTGGGCACGGGAGGCGGCTCGTGGTTGTTTGTGCGAGGGTGGCGTTGCCTAGCGACGCTGATTGGATCGAGTCATTAGGGATGACAAGTTCTGGGGAGACGGTGACAGTTGTGACAGTCCAATCGGGGATGACAACGGCTGACGTTATCTCCTAATGGAGTCTTCGTCAGTCGGTTCGGCGTTTAATTCTTAAAAACTTGCCCTAGAATCATAAAAATTCATTGCGATTCTATTAATGATAGAACAAAAAAACTAAAAAAATGCCCATAAATAAGGATGCAAAAATATTGCATTGCCACAATTTTTTCAGCAGTCATTTAACACCCTAGCGTCATTGTAGCAACTTCATTTTGTATCAGGTGTGTTGCATTTTGTACGTTTTTGGCAACCTTAAACGGAATTGAATTAAAACTGTGTTTAGTGCTTGGAAAAACAAGAATATCTTTTCGGTTAAATTTGAATATATAATTGACTTTGTTATAATTGGATTATCAAAGAGTGGCTCTTCATTTTGTCATTAATACTATGACTGTTACAAAAAATCCCCCAATCAATCATTCAATCTCTCTTCAATATCGTTGCAGATTATCGTTTTTTCAAACTGTGGCAAAATTTTTTTAATGTAAACTTAAACCATTCAAACTTTCAGCTTTTGTCCCTCGTACCAACTGAGCTTTCGACCATTCTGATCGCTGATTGGTTAAGCCCCTTCGACTGAAGGTCATGGCAGACCTGTACACGTCACTGGCTCCCGTCCAATGGGTGTGTCACCTGTTCGGCTACGCCCCCTTCGCACTGGCCAGCCTATCACGGCCGAGGTCATTATTTGTGTCTTCAAGGTCACGCACGTACTCGGTGCTCATTATCGCATTCATATTGTTCGTGCACGCGCTCAAGATCGCCGACATGGTAGCCATCTACCGGGTGCGCAAGATCTCCACGCAGGTACGTCACTCGTTGACGACCTAAGAGGCTTTTAGATCAAGGTCAAACAGGACGAAAGCTTCGTGTAGCGAGCTTTTGGTCTTGTAAGATAAACAAGGGGAATGCATGTCTTCCTCTGAGCGCGCACTGAAGGTATACTCCTTTTAGAAACGAAAGCAGAGTCGTCACTGAGTGCGCACTCAGTGCACACTCAGGGGACAATTTATCATTCAAAATGCCAACTAAGTATGAACAGGTATGTACATGCACAGCAGTGACGACTCTGCATTCGGCCCTCAGTGTATGCTAATAAAGAGTATACTCCTTTTAGTGAGTGTAGTCGGAGTGGCCGATAATTGCGAGACAAAACTTGTCACACTCAGCCAAGTGGATGTTGAGTTAATTGTGCATATGGCAACGTTGCAATATACTTGACAACGAACTGATTTGCTTGGTTACTCTCAACAAATTCTTTTCAATTTCAAAACGCATCCTATTGGTATCTAGCGAGTGATCCAGACGGTGATGCTGCAAAATACAGCCACAGGCACCAGCTGTCTCTCGGAACTGTCACTGGCAATGCACCTTTTTGGCGTGGCTGGTTTTCAGATTCAACTAGCTTCACTCAAATTAAATGCAAAACAAATGTAAACCACACATGTAAGTACCATGAATGTAATTTAATCGCGATACCATTGTAGTAAGTCAAACAATTATTAGAAAAGTGGCTTGAAATATCTGAAATGATCCCAAAGTGCGCGCTGAGTGGGGTCTGACTGCACTCACACTGAATGCACACTCAGGCCACGCTCAGTTACGTATCTGCATTCGGGCCTAAGTATAAGAAGGGTGACCGTCCACAACCACAAACACGAAGACGAAAACTTCCACAACCACGAAAAGCAGCCAAAATGTTTACAAAATTGTCTAACCTAACTTAACCTATAATCTGTCCTAGCCTAACTCAAACCGGATATGCTACAAGCTAGCTTTGTGTGCTTCATATGCTTTATTTCAGCTTTTTGATTTTTCAAAACACATTAATGCCAAGCCAGTGATACATTAAAAATTAGCCTCGTAAAGCTTTGCTCTTTACATAAATCTACTGCTTTTTGATGAGCAAAGAGAGCGAAGCGAAATCTTGCGATCGGGTCATGCGTTCGATCCTCCATCGAAATGAACTTTTAGTTTTTTCGAAAAATTATTTGACGCTTTAAAACATCATATCTACACGCATTTACACAGTCGTTTGCTTTGCATTCATGGTTTTAAATTTAATTCGTTGCCATTTATTTTTATTCGTATACGGACTCTCGTATGTTATAGTCGGGCATGTAGTGAAATTTTTTTGTTTCCCCGAACACATCAAAGAACGTTGACGATTTGTATACCCTAGGTAATGTATTAATGCCGGCTCCGAACCAATTGTCCAAAAGGCCAACCTAAATGCTGGAAATTAAACATTGCGTCTACGAGGCACGAAACGTAATAGTGCCACCCGGACCACTTTTCGGGCTGGGGGGCTCCGCCCTCAGACCCGCTCTCGGTGCCTGATGAACTAGAGTCTTGCCCAATATCGCCCCCCCCCCCCCCCCCCCCCCCCCCCATTGAACAATAAGGATTTGTTAGCTTCTGGTTCCACAACCATTATTCTTTATACTAGAGAGCGGAAACAGGTGGTAAGGGACTCACTTAAAGTTGTACCGGCCCTTGGTGCTGTTGGACGGTAGCAGGCCTTAGTGCCGGCACTGGGTCCACCCTTGGCTCCCTTACACGCCAGGCTATAAGATTCATCATCAGCCAGTCATTCACCAACAGTCAATCGACCAGTGCCACAGGGACAGCGCCAGCACAGTATGTCACAGGGACAAGGCTAAGCGGTGGCCGGCCCTTGGCGCTGTTGGGCGGTAGCAGGCCTTAGTGCCGGCACCGGGTTCACCCTCGTCTCCCTTCCAAACCAGGCTAGCTTCATCATCAGACTGTTATTCACCGACAGCCAATAGACCAGTGCCACTAGGACAGCGTCAAAACAGTGTTCAATAGGGTCAAGGCTAGCCTGTGCCACTGATCCAGTTGTTGACCCCTTAAGCTGTCTTATTTTAAAGCACATGAAATCCGACCTTTGGTGCACCATGCAAATCTGATTGGCAATCGCTCCCACCGGCAGGGCGTAGTAAACAACGTGCAGCAAACGTACAACGTCATCCTCATCGTCTTGCTGATCGTCACCAGCAACATCAACGCCTCGCGTGTCGTCGGCTTCCTCCGTCGCCTCGCCGAGGTGGACCAGCGCCTTGCGTCGATCGACGCGCTCGTCCCGTACGCGCGACACCGACAATTCGCCGCCCTGCAGATGGTCGTCGGCGTCGTGCTGACCCTCGCTAACGTTATGCTGATGGTGTGGACGCTGACGTCGTCCCCAATCACCGAGCCGTACACGTTGGCGCTGTATTGGGTTCAGTACCAGGTGTTGACGGCGTTCGCGTTCTTCTTCACACTGTGGTTCGTTGACGGCGTTCTCCTGCTGGGCCAGAGGTTCGCGGTGGTTAACGCGCACCTGGCGGTGATGTGCGAGGGTCGCCGGCGAGAGGATCGAGCCCAAGAGCAAAGGTGATTAATCATTTCAATTTGTTTTGGAGCACTTTCGAAACTTAACCACACCATCAGCTCGAAAGAAGTAAGAAGTGTTAATTTTGGTAAAATTTTTCGATTTTAAATGAGAGAAACATGGCTCAAAATTACCAACGCTTTTTATAATTTCAGCATCAGTTGACTTTTAGAAATGATGAGGAGCGACGCGACTTAAACCAATCGGAACAGCTAGATGTGGAAAACCTCAGCAGAATTCCTTGTATTAGTATGAGCAACATTTTTCATAATTCTAATTTTAGCCCCTGGGCGCAGCCCTCAGTGCAAATTCGGCTCCCCCACATTTGACTTCCGTCTACTATCAAGGTCACTTATCTTTTTTAATAACCTTACACGCATACCTTGTTTTATATATGCTCGACTTCTTAGCACACCCTTATCAGAGATATAAGGATGCTCAGATTTTCCACTCCCATACTAAAGCAGCTACGCGAAAGCCCACCGCCCGCAATACTAGTTTCTCATGCAGTAAAGGGATGGAGCTTATGTTTCTTTTTATATCACCTGTAACCAAGGTAATTGTTACCACCCATGGAATATTGGGTCCCTTGATTATAATTGATCTTGTGCCATGTCTTAGTAGATGATGTGAAAACTGGCTGCCAACGCACCCCAGCGATTGCCGGCGAATCAAATCAAATTATTGCCATGGCCATGGCTAGGCATGGTTAAATATTTGGGTGAACTTCTTGTATATGTACCCATATGTGATAATGTCATAATATGGGGGTCCACTAGTAGAAACTTAAGTCCCTATCCCGAATCTGTCCCTTAAACGATGGATTACCAACATAATACAAAGACTTTGTCAAACCCTCATGGGACAAAATTTTCTGAAAGAAAATGCCCTGCCTCACATTTCTCAATATCTCACTAGACTTGGAGCTTGATTGGACGGAGTCCCGTCCCATAACGCAAACGCCGACGGTTTCCGGCGCACCCGTCGCCTGACACCCCACCTCGCTGTCGGAGCCAGAATTGCCTCGCCAATTTTTCCGCATTAATTTCCTTTCGCAAACAAAAATGCAATCAATCCCAGAGGATCACACCACGCCAAAAATCTACTCGAACCACAGATATAAGGTTACCCAGATGTTCTACGGAAATAATTTGATGCCAGTAATTTCGCTGGCAATCGCTGGGGTTTTTTAACATCATATTACACCAGGCCATGGCACAAGGTCAATTATAATCAATGAACCCAATGTTTCACAGATGGTTACAGTTACCTTGGTTACAGTTGTTTGATGAGCGTAGCGAGCGAAGTGAGCGAAGTGAAATCATCAATTTCACTACTGCTAAAAAAAAGCACTTGTGTGTGTGTTTTTTTTTGTTTGTTTGTATGTGTGTTTTTGCGCGCTCTACAGACCAAACGCCTGCGATGATTGTGATGAAATTTACAGGGTGTCTTCTTTTGTTCTCAACTTAGACCCCCTACGTTTTTCAAAAAAATCCTCTTTACCCTTCACTTTCAAAGCAAAAAAAGAGTAATATTCGACAATTGGGAAAGTTTGGAAAAGTACGGAAATTTATTAAAAAGTGCGTATACGCACTTTTTAATAAATTTCCGTGCAGGCCAGTGTGTGCTGGCATAACAGTGGCAGGCCATCACATTGCCAACGGCGCCGGCAAGGCATTGGCAAAGTATTGGCTGGCCATCGAGTCGGCGAGGTGCAGGCCAGTGTGTGCTGGCATAACAGTGGCAGGCCATCACATTGGCAAAGTGTTGACTAGCCAGCGTGTCGGCGAGGTGCAGGCGAGCATGTGCTAGCCCAATGCCGCTTGCACGTAGCTTGGCCAGCATACTCGAGGCCACTAGAGCCACCACTTAGCCAATACGGACCCGACATAGGCTAGCCTGCACACGACCGACGTAAATTTACTTGTCTTCATCGGTGTTGGCCCCGTATCGGCGGCATACGGTTTTCGCGGCAATGTCAGCCTGCCATTCCCTACCGATATATTTCGAGCGAATCAGGTCCAGGATGGACACGTAATATGGTGTATTAATATCGAATTATACGAGTACTGGCATTATATTCATTTTTAAGACTAGCTTTTGATGGTTTCATCCAACGCGGGAACCTCAAATTCAAAACATAACTGGGGGGATGGTATGCATTAAAATCGCACCCTAACTTCACAGGTGTCAGCAGCGCAATCGACAAGTCTTCAGCCTACGGATCGAGGGGAACCAAGTTCGAATCCGGCCAGCTCCAATTAATGAATTCGATATTCGCAACGGTGAAAATTATAGTGATTAATTTCCTTCCACCCCGTACAGCGCTAATTGGTCTTAGTGACAAACCCGTCCCTGTACTATGATTTTCATTTTCCCGAATCATAATTTTGTCTGTGGCCGATGGTCACTGTTTGTATAGCAACGTCATAGTGCAGGCAAAGTAATGGCAAGATGTAGGACAACCGCGGCGGCACGGTAAAGGCTAGCTGCTGGCCTGGTGTCGGCATCTTACTGGCTCTGTGCAGCCAGTCCTTCACCGAGCCGACATGCTGGCCAGCCAGCACCGGGCCGATGAAGGCAGGTGTGACACATTTTTACTGGCTTGATGCTGGATATTTGCTATTGGCCAACGTTGCGCCGATGCTGGAAAATACTTTCTGCCGACATTGGCACGACGTCGGCCAGCCGTTTTGTGTTTACTGGGTATTGTTTTCAAATTTTTCCAATTTCGATTGTTGTCTTTAGAAACCATCGAAACCAAATTGAAACATCACACCAGATTTTTTACTTGAAGTTGACTTCAAGATTTGACAGATATTAAAAACTTTGCCAATTTCTTGCATGCAAGTTTTTGAAAGTAAGTCCGCGGCAGATATATATCTCCAACCTAATAAAACCCCTTGGGCAAGAGTTACATCTATTTATTTACATGCACGTTGCTCAATGACCTCAAATTGAGTATATTTCCGCTACCCGACAGCTCGGACAGAAACAAAGAAAGGTCAGAATCGTTTACATTTTCAAGTGATCAGAATTTTTGAGAAATCAATGGTCCGGCTTGCTGCTCCATGATTTCCATAGGCTTTATGCCTCAACATTTATATGCGCTATATACAAACCGCTACGCTTATCTTCGACGCAACACAAATTGCGTTCGCGAAGCCCTAGTATAATAATAAACATTGGCTCTATCACTTGACTGCCAGCGAAACTATTATTGCGGGCGGAGGGCTTTCGCGTAGCTTCTTTAGTATAGGAGTTGAAAATCTGGATAACCTATCTGTGCTCTAACCCTTTTCCCAACAAGAAACAAATTAGAGCCAAGTAGACCGTTCCACGGCCCCGCGGAGTCCCGCGTTGTTCTGTGATTGGCTGCCGTTCATTACGTGGTGACAGCAACGACGGCCAATCAGCGTGCTGCAATCGAAAAGGCAACTTTAACGGAATGCTTAACGGATGCTTTAACTTGGGTCACTAATATCCGTAATGTGACTGGCATCTTTCTATGGTTCAGTGAAAAAGGTCCTGCAATGCCGATGTCTTGACAATAAAAGTTTTAATATCTTTAGATAGAATTTTAGCAATGCCAACGCTTAATATAGCCTTGCACATCTGCGTTTTTCAGTTGTGGAGTGTGCGATAGTGCATTTTACGTAAAAAGAAGAGTGGATTTGCATATTCTAAGGGTCTCCAATGCTGGTTTACATCATCCAAGAGTCTATTGAACTTAAGTACAACTATAAAGGCTATATGGGCAGATTTACACATTAAGATAGTGAGTTGTTTTGGAAATTATTAATACACCTTCATTTTTTTGAAGTGAAATGTATGAGAGTTTCTTAGGAAAAAGATACAACATGATTAATATGTTCAAATGCTAGTTCCAATTAATGCAGGTTATGTAATGTGATTAAACAAAATATTTAACTGGCCAGTGTCAATAATATGGCTGCATCTTTTTATACTGGAAAGTTATCAATACTGTAAAGACTTTTAACGACCGAATGTTTGAGCCACCCTTCGGCGCCAACCCCTCAATCGCCGAGGGAGCGACGTAATTGCTGACGTCAACCCCCAACTGTCAGACAATGGCCTCATTAGCAAAGGACACCTGTTGTCTCATTCCCAGACCACCTGTCACACTTTGACAGCTGTCGAAATGATATCAGATCGGCAAATCAAGATACCATTATAGATTTCCTAGGACAAACGGCTTGAATTTTCTATATTTAACGTGGCACTAACGACGAATGTATAGTTCACTGTTGTATGTTTCACTGTTGTATCCAAAACTTGTTGGAAAATTACCGCTGACGCTGCCGCAAAAATTTGCCACAAAAGCCAAAGCGCAGAAGTCGTTGTTAAACGTCGCACTAGTGCGATTCAAACTAAACAAGCACTTAAAAAGTACATGAAACTAACCATTACGGCCTCAAAAATCAGCTCGTAAATTCCTAAAACTTTACCAGCTTTCTAAAACTTTTCGAAAAACAAACATGGCCACGTCAATTACCGTCAGCGCCTTCTTGAAACGCGCCAAAGACACTAAGCAACAACCACCACGGGTAACCTTGACAACCACTGACGTTTACACGTCACTGGCTCCGATTCAACAAGTGTGCCACGCGTTCGGTTACGCCCCCTTTACTGCAGCCGACCAATCAACGCCAAGGTCATTGCGCATCTCGTCAAGGTCGCGCGCGTACGCGTCTTTGCTAATCGCCCTCATCGTTTTCGCCTACCTTGTCACCGTCGTCGACATCGCGCTCACCTACCGCGTGAAACCGCCGTCGACGCAAAGCCTCGTGAACAACTTCCAGCAGTCGCTCAGCATCGTCTTAGTCTTAGTCCTCATAGCACTAAGCAACGTTAACGCCCCACTCGTCGTCGTCTTCTTGCATAGTCTCGCCGAGGTCGACAAACTCCTCGCCTCCATCGACGCCGTCGTTCCCCACGGGCGTGTTCGTCGCATTGCCAACCGTCAGCTTGGGGTCGCCGTTGTCCTGTTCGGCGTGAACCTACTGCTGATGATGCACACGTTGGCGTCGAGTGAGATTACTGAGCCGTTGGCGGTGGCTTGCTATTGGCTGCTCTATCAGATCGCGACGACGTTCACGTTGCTGTTCACGTTGTGGTTCGTCGACGGCGTCCTCTTGTTGCGGCAGCGGTTCGCGGTGGTCAACGGCGTGGTCGGGGAGTTGAGTGGACGGGGAGAGGGTGGCAGGTAGAGCTACAATGGACGGCGGACTTCAATTTAATTGACGTACTATTCAGTCTCAAAACGAACCATCACAAACATCTTGAGATGATGCTGATTTTTGTCTATTTTATCGGTTTAAAATGGGAGGATTAAATCCAGATTCGTACTGCTTTGCGTATTGTTTCAAACATAATTTCTTTCTGTCATAAATGGGGTTTGTCATTGGAATAACAGTTCGTTTTTCATCAAACCTGCTTTCTTTGCTTGATTCGGCACTCAAGTTGTGGTTTTATTTTAATAGCTTACCCTTAACCTTGCCCCAAGAGCCAGTTTATTTGTAGGTTTTGTTTTTCATTTGAATTCGATTGGGGCTTTTTGACTTCCATTTCAAGTCCTTTCGTGAGTTTTTTTTTATTTTTTGGTGGGGGTCGATAAATTTAGTTAGATATTTGACATCATCATTGGTTAGGTTAGGTTTTTTCTATAGTTTTTTTTTTTAAGTTTGGTCATTATAATACTATTGCTATGAGATTTTTATTATTCCATGTAAATGGACCCATACACCTCTACAACCTCTACCCCCACCTCTACAACCTCTACAACCTGACCCTCTACAATAATAATGCACACAAATATCCTCGAGCCACCAACTCGCTGACGTGTTGTCCCTTTTGACCGCCAGATCGCGCATGGCTGCGCGCGCACCCCCGCGTCCACTGACCTCGATCTCGCTGCTCGTCACTGCGCATGCGTCGCTCGCCGACCTCGCCGACGCCGTCAACGAGGCGCACGCGCCGCAGCTGCTTCTGCTGGTCGCCGCCAGTTTCGTCAACCTCACCACCGAGATCAACTACTTTGTCTTCTCGGTCGTCTCGGGCAAGATGGCCGCCCAGGAGGCAGTGCACTCGGCCTACATGATAGCGCTGGTCATGCTGCAAGTGGTGATGTTGGCCGTCGCGTGTGGCGCCACTAGCGACAAGGTGGGGGACTTCTGTATTTTTTACGTTGAGAAGGACAGTTTTGTTCTGTAGACTTCAGAGGTAGCGTTGTCAATCATCTGATACTCAGACCCTTCAACCATTTGGCGGAACAATGGGACTGCCTTCGAATGTTGACACCTTTGGCTCTTCTAACAGCAGAGGTGCCTCTTTGAGAGTGAAATATCGCTCTCTTTGAAAAATTGAACAAATAGCATAAAACATGTTCTGAGAGGAAGTTATCCCTTTTCAGTCCTAGGCGAGAAAACTGAGGCTCAAAAAGTTCGACATGGTTGAAGTCTGAAACAATCTCTCACAAGTTGAGTCTCAGCTTCTGTATCATGTGACCAAATCACTTGCTGTGATTGGCTAATCACAAGTGAGACTCTTGAGCCTCGAGCTTTTTCACCCATGGTATACTATAAAACGAGACATTAATTTATAAACGCAACCGTGCACAATTATTTGAACCGAAGACGATGTTGATTCATTAAAACGTTTTTATATGGGAGGACAGTTGTACAGTTTCAAGCGGAAGTTTTCGACTGGATAAGAGCTGAACGAAACAGCTAATATATTATGTCTAATTCCATGACGTATCGTTCGGTTATTATTGAAGTTTTTCATCATATCTGATTTGCTATTTGGGTCGGCATTCAAGATGAGGTTCTCATCACACGTTAAAGCAACAATGGACCCCCAATCTGTAACTTTTCAGATGTGAGATGAAATTAAATGTGAGTGAGAAACTTAATTTGTTACACATGGAGTTATCACTCTCATTTCTTGTCATCTCGCTTGGAAAAAATTACAGAAGAGGGGTCCAGGCCTGAAACAGATATTGTTATATTGAATAGGACTACATTATTAGGATGATGTTATAAAAAAAAACGGCAATATTACATAAATCTGTTAACATCGGCAGGCTGCATAAATTGCCTAAATAAGCAAAATTACTTACATCACGAATAGTGCACCTGCAACAGCAGCCTCGTTTAAACTCACTGGTGGACAGCCTCAATGTTAGTTCCCATTAAACAACAAATGCAAGTATATGCTGGCCACTGGTGAAATTACATACATTGCTGGATGCCAAAGAAGATATAGGAGCATTCAGTGAATGCCAAAAAAACCATGATTTACTTCTGTTTAAAGTGAAATGATATCTTTATTTAACATGCAAATCATACCTGATGTTCTAAAGGCTGGTTAAGAATTTAGCGATCCGTTACATTACAAGCGTTGTGTTACATCCATGTAGAGCTAATCTGATTGCATGATTCCAAGAAAACATGGCGTTAATTCACTAACCACCGAGTAAATAACTAACTCCTTTGTCTTTTGCATCACCTACCTTCAAACGCGCCAGTTTTGTGACATTAATTAAAGTTGGTCAAATGACGAAGCCCCCTTTGCTCTGTCGATAAAGTAACCGCCTGCCAGACCCTCATCGGGGCGCCCCAACCCCCCCTGACAAACTAATTACGCCTCGAGGAGAGCTTTTCATTATCGGCGACGAGAAGAGTTTATGAAAACCAATCGCGGCCCGGAAAGTCACGAACGGCGACCGGAAAGTCACGATCGACGACAGCGCGGCGAGTCACGAACCGGCCAACTTTTCGATTAACTCGAGGGTGACCGTGGGCGGGGGGGAGGGGGGGACCAAGGAGGCGGAAGTTTTGATTGCGCGGCGCGGTGTCGTTTGGTGGGCCGTGAACGCACCCCCCCCCCCCCCCCCCCTCTGGAAAGTTTGCCGGGAAATGTGCAGCCGCCGCGACCGACAATTTCGCGGCCTATCGGGACAAGCAGATCGCCGCCTTTTGCTTTTGGAATGTTGTATACGGTTCACACTAATGAAATGCCGAAAGCGAACGCTATGATGGGCTGCCACTGATTGAACAGTTGGCAGTGTTGCTTGGGCAATCCGATAAACAGTAATTCAAGCTGAAAATTAAACTCCTAGTTGAGCTACACCTTTGAGTTACAAAATATTGAACTCACCGCATGTGATTGGCTGATGCCATGGCAATGGACGACTACAGTTCCATAGTCAACCATTATGTGTCAACCGTTTGACATAGTTTTTATTTATGTGGGCAAAAAGTTGCCATAAGAAAAGCATTGCATTTATGTGGACAAATCAGGTTGACTCAGGAAGATTTCAACGGGAGGTTAATCATTAGGTAACAACGGACATTTCGTAGATAGAAAGTTAGCAAGTACTTATTGCCTACTTTATATAGCTAATCCATTGCAAACTAAAATGTTTCCCCACTCCTCTTCAAGTATATTTTAAAGTATAATTTACAGTATATTTGAAAAGTACAAATAGGTATTTATTTATAATTTTGCTTTAGATGTTTTAAAGAAAATCAAACATCAGTCCTACTCCTTGGCCAGGGCCGCCCTCTGTTAAAAGACTAATGGCAGTCTGTGTGTTTGTCGGTCGCCAGGGCAACGAGACTGCCGACCTTGTGCACGAGCTGCTGCCCCTAGCCGTCGGCTCGCGGCTCAAGGACGAGGTACGATCTTGAGCAGGATGACCTTGACCCTGTTCCCTTGACCCAGTGACCTTTATTATCTTGACCGTGTTCCCTATGGCCGTGAGTCAAATGCCCTTTAGCCCCATTCCCTTGACCCAATGGCATTCACCCCCAAGACCTTGATATTTCACACCGACCTTTAACTTTGATCCTAGTGAAATTCATCCCTTCGTGGGCCTCCCTCCCAAAAGGAAACGGATCGTTACGTTGAGATTTGGGGACCGAAATTTTGAGCAAGCATTGGCATGCAATCAAATAAAGTGTGATTGCTACAAATCGATAGCTAAGTTACTTTATGTAAACAATGGAAGTGCCTAAAAAATACAGCGTTCTCACAGGGTCGAGACCTTGGCCTAATAGAATACAGACACAAGATCCCTAATATAAATCCTTCGAAAATTTTTACTCACTCGTATATACCATAGACAATCTACCTCCCGAACCACACCGAGTGACGTCACATAATTTCTGTTTCACGCGCCTGCGCACTCAGCTGGAGCTGTTCTCGATGCAACTGGTGCATCGCAAGGTGCAGTTCACCGCATGTAGATTCTTCCCGCTGGACGCGACGCTCATCTTTTCAGTACGTGCTAAAAACACGTTGCTACGGCTGTTATACGCGTTGCTAATGCCACTATTGAGCCGGTAGCCACGCTGCTAAGACCACTAGTTCGCCGTTAGCCACGCTGCTAAGGCCACTAGTGAGCCGTTAGCCACGCTGCTAAGGCCACTAGTGAGCCGTTAGCCACGCTGCTAAGACCACTAGTGCGCCGTTAGCCACGCTGCTAAGACCACTAGTGCGCCGTTAGCCACGCTGCTAAGGCCACTAGTGAGCCGTTAGCCACGCTGCTAAGGCCACTAGTGCGCCGTTAGCCACGCTGCTAAGGCCACTAGTGCGCCGTTAGCCACGCTGCTAAGGCCACTAGTGCGCCGTTAGCCACGCTGCTGAGGCCACTTGCGCGCCGTTAGCCACGCTGCTAAGTCCACTAGTGAGCCGTTAGCCACGTTGCTACGGCTACTAACGCGCTGTTATCCGCGTTGCTAAGGCCTTAGATTAGAAAATTAATCTAAACTAAGGCCACTTAGTGCGTACAAGTGACGCGCTTGGTTTACAGATCGTTGCCGGGGTGACCACCTACATGGTCATCTTGATTCAAGTGCAGACAGCGCCCAAGTAGTGATGCACAGCTGAGCTTTAGGTTAGCGTCATCGTCGTCATCGTCATCGTCGTCATCGTCATCGTCGTCAAAGGGATTGACGCCGGAAGGAAGTATACTTCATTCCCAAGGGATGAAGACTGCAGGATTTGTGTTTTAATTTCGGGTCCTCCAGATTTTTGCAAGAGGCGGATATTGAATGGAAAGTGCCCGTGCCGGCTTAGAAAAGTTTTTCTTTCCAAGAAAGCCAGAAGAGAGTGTAAGGAATTTCAGGACGGTGATTGTGTTGAAATAACTCTTTCCGAATGCAGGGGTGCTTGTAAATACTGCCTCTAGGGGCGCGCTTTATTCATAACAATTGAGAGACGTCGGACACCTCCAAGGTGCCGTCGCTGAGTGAATGTGGGAGAGCGTGACGCGCGTCGACGGCGTCCTCTAGAGGGGCGCGTCGTAGTTGCAGGTGTCGTCCTGGCGGGTGACCTTGTAGGTGGACCGGTCGATGCCGTTGGCAACTATCGCTGCCTCCACGGCCGCCGACGCCTCCGCGGTGATCTGCGGCGTGCGGCTCAGGATCCACGACGAGCCTGTGGAGGCAGGGGATGGCGTTAAAAGCATGTCGCGGGGCCGTGGGGGGGGGGGGGGGGCGCTAAGATGGACTGTTGCGCGGTGCGTGAGTGTGCACATCAGACCTATGAGAATGGCCGGTTCGGGAGGGAGGGAGGTTGGAGGGAATGAAGCTAAGCAACATTGCGCAGATTCTGGCGTTGGATAGGTGACCGTCGTAGGCAAACTCTTCACGGAGTCATCTTTTCGACGGCACTGATTAGCAATTAGTTACCTACATTTTTCATGTTTAGTGTCATTACTGCAAAATCAGACGAACGATAATTTTCTTTGTGTTGGGTAAATTCATAGAAAATAAAAAATCAAAATCAAAATCGAAAAACCAACTCGCTAACTTTAAACAATTAATTTAATTGACTCCTAAACAAATTACCTCCATATTTTGTGGAGCTTCATTTGAAAACAGCGTTGAACAAGTTGGGGTAACAAATTACTTAGTTTTGCTCGATTTATACATACGGGACCGGGGACGGCATAATCGGCTCAATGCTAAATGCGAGATACCATCGTACTAGCTTAGTTATGAATTGAGGTTAATCTCATCGCTTGATTCCGTTACTTAATCGCGTTACTTAACCTGAGGCCGCAATTTACTTTAGCTTGTAGGTGACGGGGAATTTTGCTCGGGTCGCCCTTCGCTGAAGATTTGGCGTGTCTATTTTAAACACAGTATGCTGGATCTTGGCATTGCCAGTTCAAATGTAGCACGGCATATCTTGGTTTTTGTAGTAATTGTCACGTTTAGAAGGAAAGTATTGTTCTGTAGACTCCAGACATTGAGCTATCAATAATTATTCGATGCTCAGACTATTGTTAACCCTTTAGCGGAACAACGGGACGGCCTACGAATGTTGACACCATTTGCTCAATCTTAACAGCAGGAGAGCCAATTTGAGAGTGAATCACTGCTTTCCTTCTTAACGTAAAAATACTGTAGAGTACTTAAAGTAAAGTATAGTATAGTATAGTGTTGTATAGAGTACTGTATATTATATTATATATCATATTATTGTATATTGTATGGGTATCGGAGTATTTCTTTGATTTAACCATCACCCATGATAAAGCCAGTGCAGACTTTGGCCTTCGGAGAGTACATCAGTAGTTGGTTGGTAGGTGTATCAGAACAGGTACTCACGGGTGTAGAACTCGTTGTAGTTGTTGCACGAGAAGACCAGGGCGTAGCTAGTGTAGTCGGTGTCCAATACCCAGTAGTTGGATTCAGCCGCTGTGGAACCATGGCGACAAGCGGCTCGTTAGCTAAAAGTTTTCTGCAACCGGGGCTGGATTACACCTGGACGCATTGCTTGCAGAAATTTCTTTCCAATCTCTTGCTTAAACTTGCTAGATCTTTCAAGTTATTGTGTCAAGACCTTGTAAGATCTAATGACAAAATTTTGCAAGATCATGTCAAGGTATTTGAATTCCCTGCCAATATTTTGCAACATAATGACAAGATCTTGCAGGAATTGAGTAAATACCTTGCAAGATATTCGGTGAAGACCTTGCAATATCTTAAATAATTGAAAAATCTTGCCAAGTTCATGGCCTATCTTGTAAGAATCTTGTCAACTAGGTAGCCGGGAAGCATTTTGATTCTTAATCATATATGCAAAATAACACCAACTCATTATATTATCTTATTTGTCTACGGTGGCAGGTCAGCAGGACACTGATCTGTTAATCTATTTTCAAACACAGCCAACCAATGCAGCCCATATTCCGAGCCTGACAACCGCCCCCCCCCCCCCCCCCCCCCATCCCCCATTGAAGCCGCCCTTGAAACTCACGTGCGATGGGGAAGCTGACTTTGAGCTTGGCGTCGCCCGAGTCGTCGGCGGGGCGGGCTCCACCCTCGATGGAGTCGTACTCGTTCAGTCTGAGAACACAAGGAGGACGGGGACGTCGTCAAGGCTCAAGGTCGAATCACTGGCAGTCAACGCATGTTCTAGGTCGCTCGGTGATGAGTTGAAGCTATTGAAACTAGTCCAACTGCTTCACTCGCTCTACTCATCAACCTCTGGACAAGTTATCGCTAGTTTGGTATTCCCCTCATGTTTCGCACAATCAGGACAAACTACAGCAAAATTTCGTTAATTTTTGGTTTTATTACAAAAAAACTCTAGATTTTTCAGCGCTTTGCACAGTTGGCACAACCATGACAATTTTCAGCAAAATGCTGTATCAATTAAGTAAAGTAAGACTATTACGTCAGTTGTTCAAAAAGTTTGGCTTTTCGGTTTTATTCGGAACATACAATGCAGTTTCATATTTTGAAAGTAGGATTGCCAAAACTGTGAAAACCAGTATCTAAGCCGACGTATTTTTAGTTATAGGGGTCGTTTAAACGATCAAAAGTTCATCACAGACTAAAAGTCCACCACAAACCGAAGTCCACCCACCTTTCGTTGAACAGCCTGTTGAACACGTTGACGGGGTACACCTCGTCGTCCTGTGGCGTATAGGTGGCCGTGGTGCAGGCGCCGTTGGGCTCGAACACAGAGGGCACTGCCTCGATCTCGTACCACCGCCCTGTGTACTGCAATGCCACGGCGCGAATCAGAGTCACGTCAACGCACACGCCATCCAGGGGGCAGTGCCCGCCTGCCCCGAGGCACAGTAATGCAATTAGGCGGGGGCGATTTTGGGAGAGGAAAAACAAATGACTGCGCAGCGGGTTCAAAAGCTAGAACCACGTCGAAAAAAAGTTCAAAGGGAAATTGGAAAAATTGAAAATGTTTTCCATCGAGCCAGCGTCTATAAACATATACGTATATAGGTAGCCGTGGTTGCGGCAAAGTTAGTAATTGTCGACGCACAAAGGGAATAATTTGTTTCGCGCATTGCGAGTCGCACACATCGAAGTTAGTGAGACAGATGCCGACGCGGTCTCGAACAACACACGGCCCCGGGGGTTCGGTGATGGAATACCGGGTCTGACAGGCCGCGCCAGGGCGAACATGTTGCCGATAATTGATAATGATGGCAATTAATAACGACAGACACTCGTACATTGTTTTTGTTCAAATAACCTATCAAACGAATATGAAACGAAATTCTATTTTTTATTTTTGTAGTCTTGCTATGATAGTCTGGGACAATGTGTTTTATGTGCAAAATGTGACCGCTTCAAAGAGAGTCGGGTGACTGCAGCAAAACAAAAGCTAAGCGCGTTGCAACTCACGGCGGGGATGTCGAAGTTCGTCACAACGGTCACGTTGGGACATCCGGTCTGCGCAGCCGCGAAGCCGACCAGCGCTGCGAGTGCGAGGATCTGGAACTGCATGGTGGTGCTGTTTGTGCTGTTGGTGCTGTTGGCTAGAAGGCCGTGAGACGAGTGACTCTGCCCTACCGGCCCCTTGGGTTTTATAGCACCCTTATCAGCGTTGTGGAAAAGCCCATTGGAGTGCACTTAGGGTTCAGATGGCCTGGACCAAACACGGCTTACGTAACCCAGTTCCTTGCTATGTCTAATCACTGCCACAAAGAATTCGCTTTTGTTTGCCAGCGGCTTATCTGATACAGTAGTTTTTGATGGACTATTTTTTTGTTTTGTTATATAAACATATTTTATTTATATTATCAAACAGCACGTTAACTAATGAAGTTACATGAAAGAAAGAGTTTATATAACCAATACGCAGTGATAGTGGGTCTTATCGTTCATGATAATTTGACAATGGGCTTGCATCCTCTGAAAATAAAATCAATTCGCCAGCGAGATAAAATCTCGCGAGCTGAGTATTTGTCATTTCCCATCGTCGATTGTGATAACGGGCACGTGGTTATCGATTTGTTGTTAGTTTTTACACCCAGTTATCCAAGCTGCCTCTTTGTGCCCAACGAGCTCGTCGACGACGACGACGACGACGACGACGACGACGAAGACGACGACGACGAAGACGACGATGTGGCGTGACTTTTGTTTCGTTGCGTCTCTTTTGCGTAAGATGGCGACGCATTGGCGACGACGTTGCGTAACGCACAATTGGCCGAATATATTATGTCTCTTAAAAATTTTCCTAAATTCGCATTAGATTGCCGTGCCCTAAGCTTTTTCAAAACTCTTCTAGAGTCCTTCGACCATTTTCCACCCAATTTCCTTTTGGCATTATGCTGGTTACCTTGTGACACGTATACGGTCGTGAAATTATTGTGGATAAGAAATTGAGTGTTCGCAATGTTATTCACACTGTCAAAGAAATGTTTTATGCCAAGAGGTTCAGATGAAATTATAGAGAAAGAGGGATTAATTGTTCGGAATTGATTGGAATTAAAAAAAAAAACAGTGGGATTCAATGTGGTTACGCTACGAGCTCTCGCAGCGGAAAACTTGGCAACAGTAACATTGGCTGCATGATTTCATAGCGAATTTCTGTAGGTACCTAATTAAAGTACGTCTCAGGTCAGTCAGCGCCTCGGGACCTTGGGCAGCCGCAGATACTAAAACATTGTAAAATACTGGATTGCTGGGGGAAAAAACCTGAGTCTGTTTGCACAATTTATAGAACTGCATGACTGCAGTAATAATGCAACGTGTATCCTGCAAAAGAGGATTTCTGGTAACAAAGAATCTCGAGAAGTTTTAAAACCAATTTGCCTGGTCTTGGTAATTCTGTTGTATAAAGCAAAGAGATCCCTTCCTACATCCGATTCAGATGTTTCCATGAAAATACACTAGGGCTTCGCGAACGCAATTTGTGTTGCGTTGAAGATGAGCGGAGCGGTTTGTACACACACAAATGTATCACACGAAGTCACAATAAATGTTTGGGAAAATTTGGAAAAAATACCCACTTTTAGATAAATTCTAGTATTTTTCCGGTATGGAGGATATTCTTGAAAAACGCATGGGTCTAAGTTGTAACCTGAAAATTGCATCGCAATTGAAGCAGGCGTTTGGTCTGTAGAGCGCGTTCAAAATTTCAAACTCACATACATACAAACAACTACAAAAACAACAAGTGTGCTTTTTTAGGGCTAGCGAAATTGACAACAAAAGTGAAATTGAAGATTTCGCTTCGCTCGCTACGCTCGTCAATCATATCACTTTTTGGTGACGTCATTTTTTTGTGGCCGATACCTGTCCTCGAATTCCTGCTAAGCATTTTACCTGCTCTTGCTCGTGGAATGTTTGCTGCAAAAAATGCCCGGCTTTTGTTGTGCGTAATTTAATAACGCTGCAACAAGACGTATAGGTACTGTAATCTGGCGACTTTTTGCCTTTTTGGCGAACAGTTTAAGAAATAGGTATGAGTTTTTCTAGTGAATTTTATGAAACATTCATTGAGATTTAGCTATAGTTGGTGCTTTTTTTCGTGAGGCGTTAAAGGATTTTATCTGTAAGTCAAGAATTAATGCTCTTGATTGCTTTCACTTTCGTGAATTTAATATTGATACAATTAAGTAAAATGTAAACGGTACAGTATTCCGCGGGGTAGTACCAGTGTAGGAGGATATTTTATGCCAATCAGGACAACGCACGACGCGGCACACAATGGAAATAAAAGAGCACCCGACGACCGCCGCTTTCCCATCGCATTACCTACGCTAAAAACCAATGCCCGAACGGCCTGTAGCAATGACAGAAAACTCGTCGTCTGTGGTTGGATCCGACTATAGGTGAGCTTGCGTATTGTAAACTTACAACAATGCGAAGATCACCGCGGGCTATTGTTCATCGGATGAATGCTTGCACTGTGCACAAATATTGTAGAAAGCTCATGTCCTACAATCATTACCTTGCTATAGTTTCTTGCGGAGATTGGCATTATATCATCCGGGTAGGTGATTCAGTATGTGCCTTCAACTGCTTCAACAACATCCTTTATCAGTGTAATAGCAATTGGTAGGTAATCGCTTTAACAAGATTAAATCCATCCGAATCACAACGTCAAGCCTTTTCGTCAAAAGCCTTTTCACGAGAAGTCGACATAAGAGTTGGCTCATGTGTGTGTTCCTGTGTATAAAGTTAGGTAACAAAATCCATTTTAAAATGGTCCGTCCCTACGTATCCCAAATCAGGGTCCTTCTGCTTTCCTGGCCGATGAAAAACCAGCAACGAAATCATCGAAATTACCTAATTCACAAAATTCATCTAATTATTCAACAATTCAACAATTATATACCTTTATACCTAATAAACACTCATGTACATATTTCGTTCCGCCAGCGGGTGCTTTCTTGCCATAATTAGTTTACATATAAGTAATCGTTTCCCATGCCGGAAATAGTTAATCAGAAGGCTGTAATCACCAAAGCTAGGGAAACAGTAACGCCGAGAAATGATAAAAAATATGCTTAATTTCTTATTTCCTTCACTTTGTTCGATTATTGAAACATCAGAACAATCTATAGCGGTGGGATTCGGCCAGCTGCCGAAAATATATACAACGACGCGCTTGACATGGACTTTTGTAAACAATTTGTGGCGAATCTAGACTTTGAACGACAGAATAATCAATTTGAATTACCTCCTACTTATAATTTGAAGCAAAATGTATTAATCTACAATGATTTAATCATAAGATAATACTTTGTTATATTATATACTTTCAATTCTCCTCACTACCAAATGTGATTAAAATCAGACTGTCAACTCCAGTAAACAGAGTTATAGAACGTGCACCCGTTCGTCTTACGTAACCACGCGATCGGCAGTGTTCGTCTTACGTAACCACGCGATCGGCAGTGTTCGTCTTACGTAACCACGCGATCGGCAGTGTTCGTCTTACGCGCATGCCCATGGGTGTGCGCAACGACGCCTTGCTTTTGGCTCTTGTGTTCTCATAGTGAAATCACTTGATCTCGGTAATCAAGTCAAATCAAGTTCGGAGATATGTACACTTGAATTGAATGGGACCATTTATATTGAACGAATTTATCATCTGCATAGTAATCTGGATCATTATTTAGTAATCAGGAAAGTGACACGCTCATTGACACGCTCATTGCAGCAACCGCCTTATATTAAACGTTGTTTTTAAACGCTGCGTTTCACGTTTACGGTTCGATCCTTAGTTCTATTCTCATTTAACATATGTCACTGCAGCAGAACTATTGAAATGCTTTATTGGGGCAAAAATTGTGTTATAAACACATTATTAACTTCTGTAACCTTGTAGAACACAATTAATTTGCTATTTTAAGCTTTGTTTTGTACCTAACTATGTGTGTATGTCCCCCAAGTCAGGTTGTAACTCTTTATAGAAATTGTGTAAATCAATCGAAAGCGGCTGCAAATGGCTTTATCAAACGTGAGATTAGCCCGAGAGGCCGAGACAACATTCCCCCTGCGATTTTATGACGTGAAGTTAATAAAATTTGTCAAAACCCACCTGGCGACGGTGATTATGCCGTTCATGACTTTGGTAAATACATATTATTCTTATTGAAGTTGTTTACTCTCTTGACGACTTCCTGCGTTTATTCACAATGCTCTTTCGGAAGAGATATTTATTATCTCGGAATATTCTGAAGAGATTTCAGGCATAATTTATCCATTTTAGTTCATCTCCCGCGATATTTTACTCGTTAGATCAAAGATTGACGTCTTTTCTTGACAGCTACCCTAATTATTAATGTGTCACTCCAGGAAGCTGTGTTTAATTTTGCAAATGATCTTACCTGTAGTGTTTCCCTTTTTGGGGCCCTTTCAAAGATTCGCATTGGTTCGGTCCCGGGTCTTAGGGCCCGTAAGGCATTATGGTTCAAACGTTCTAACGGGTACCTACTCACGGCAAAGGGCATTACCAGTTCTCAGAGACTAAAACTTAATTTTTTAAACATTTGTTCATGTTCTTTGTGCTATTCAAGTTGTTCCGTTACTTTTTAGCGTCTTCGGAAAAAGTAATAATGGAAAAAAAGATTGAGAAACTTTTAAAAATGCATTTTCCTTGACTAAGCTGAAATGAAAAATCCTGCCCACTTAAGTAACACCAACAGGTGGCGTTGGCATCGGTTAACTAAGGGGCCAATACATTTAACATTGTGGCCGGGGGAGGGGGGCCGATTTTTCATTACACCACTAATATGTGCATAGAATAAATATTTATTAAAATTCACTTTTAGAGCCATGAACTGAAAAGTACAAACATGCCCTCGCCCTCAGTACACTACACGTGCTTAGCAGGGGCTCATAGTGCTGGTTCAGTATTAATAACAAACATATTATATATTTTTTCTACCCAATCTAATCAATCTTTAATCTCAAATTTGAAATCAGTACTCAAAGATGGCGAGCCCCTTCTGGGTAATCACTCTTTATATTGATATCTTCTACAAATCCACTTTTTACTCATTGGCAACCTAAAATAAACCATATAATAAAATCACTGCTTGGCTGCCAAACAATTGCCATGGCAACTGACTTTGTTTTCTTATTTGCACTGCTATCATGTAATGCATGTGTGTAATGCATTAATGTTTTTAATTTCCTTTACAGACTGCTCGTTTGTTAACAATGAGCTTGAACTTGCCGATATCGATTCAAATTGATGAAATCCCTGCAGTAAACAATTTTATTTCGTAAATTTTAAAACCGTGAACGGCAAGTGAGTTACGTATGCCCACTGCCCAGTGCGGGCGGCCGGGCGAGTTTTGAATAAGAAATTTCAGAGTCCTTATTTGGGACGAAAATAATGCACAATATAAATCGTTGATCAAAAATGGTCGGTTTTTAGAAAACGAACATCACATTCAGTACTTAAATTTGTCGACTTTGTAAATTGCTTAAAACACGTGTATGTTTTCCAAAATCCATTATTTATATCTGGCTCTTAAACTGATATCAGCGCACAATTTCTAGCACTCATTGTTTCTCATCGAGCAAGTGGAAAATTGATGGAAAGTGGATTTGTTTTGAGCAAGAATTGGATGAAAACAACACTTTTAACTCATTTCAGGAGAAAAACTACTTCTTTATTAGCACGAAACAGAACGCTGTGATAACGAGCAGCCTTTTTTCGAAATCGCTTATCATAAGGCATACCACAAGTTTCTTGACTTGAAACTTGAAGAAACTAAAACTAAAACTTTACAGTAAAAATTGTGCAAAAACGTAGCATTACCTACTGCCTTTCCTGAGACAAAATTAGTCGAAACTCTGACATATTCTTTAGAAAATTCACATGATTCATACACATAAAAAATCTGCATACATTCACACTGTACAACACACTACCCGCAGTACAAAGTCCGCATTAGTCGCAGTCCTGTCAGGTCTTAACGTAGACCTAGAATTCCGGGCCTAGTTTCAGTCCTATCGGATCTAGACGCAGTCCTTCTTGGTCTAGACGCAGTCCTGCCTGGTCTTGACGTAGGCGTCCCTGTCGATTGCGTTCCTCTCGATCGCCGCCTCCACTAGCGCCTGCGCTGCAATAGACAGAGTCTGGGTGCGACTCAGGATCCATGATGAGCCTAAAGATGGAGGAGGAGAAGACATTATCATTATCGGCTTACTTGAAGGTGGTGGCCGATTTTCTCATTGTAAGCGTTAAGTGAACGAGCACAAATTTATATTACAAAAAAGTTGAATGTAAATTCTTAAAAAATATGCGGCTAACTCAAAGGATATTTTTCTGTAGCGCGAATTCCCCCCCCCCCCCCCCCCGCCGCTGAGTAGAAAATACCCATTGGAAGGGGGAATTTCTTACCAGTGGACGTAGATGGCCACGGCATATTATTTGATGTGGTTAATTTTGATAGTAACGTGTTCCTAAATAAGGAGCCCATTCAGTTACTAACAAAAATCCATTCCAATAATATATCAATGTGGTGAATGTTACTGAAAAACCCCTCCCCTCACCAAAATACATCCGATTGATATTTTTTCATGCGGTCATTGTCAGTCGAGCTGTCACCATTATTACTTCTTCAACGGTGACAGCTTAGCAAAAGATATCTTAGCATTTAGCAAGAGGAAGCAAGTATTTGCTTCATACGAAACGTCGATAAACCAGAGATACTTTTATTTAGCATTCAAACCCCAATTTTAATTGAACAAGCAGACATGAGCATTTTAAGTGTAATACATCCTAAATCTCTACTCTCCTCCTCCACCGCTCATATCCACCGCCATTTTGATTCGACGTGCGTGTGTTTTGTTTGTACTCACGGAAGGTGATACCGTTGATGACGTTGCACGAGTAGACCAGGGAGTAGCGGATGTAGTCCGTCTCCAGCACCCAATAGTCAGACTCGACCGCTGAGAAACCATGGCAACTCTTATTCTCGTCTGGACTAACGGCTCGTTATCTTACGTCGAGAGAGGGCAATTAGCTAGAAGTGGAACTGCAGCTAGGTTTAGTTGAAATGGAAGGAATGTAATTAAGCTTCTATAAAAACTTCAGTGCGTTGTTCAGTTTCAAACAACAGTTTTCGACCGTTAGAAATTGTTTGAGCCGAAAGAAACAGCTAGATGTGGCATTATGACATCATTCTGAAATTGTTCACCATATTATCTGCTTTAGCGGTGTGATTCGACACTCAAGTTGCTTTTCCACTTTGAAAGATGGTGGTGGTGGTGGTGGTGGTGGTGGTGGTGGTGGTGGTGGTGGTGGTGGTGGTGGTCGTAGTGGTGGTAGATACTCACGCATGATGGGGAACTTGACGAAGAGCTTCCCTTCGCTGCTGTTGCCGGCCAGTCGAGCGCCACCTTCGATCGAGCTCCACTCCATGGTGCTGCCGGCAAAACAGTCCACGGTTAGTGCCGACTATACTTTGTTAGGGGGAATAAAAGTTATTATTCTTTAAAACATAATTCTTGTTGACACAGGCTCGGTTGTAAACTAGACTCACACACAACCAGACGCCATGTTGGATGTATTTTTAACAAGTGCTGGAATCAAGGGTATTCATCACCCTACGCCTTCTTTATATAAAAGACGTAGGGTGATGAATACCCTTGATTTTGACATAATAAATTTCAAACAGAATTCGGTGGACTGTGCCAATATTCGATACACAAAATCCAAAATTGCGGGTTTCAGCAAGAAATCCCTGCTGGTCGGTGCGATTTAAAACAAGGTACACATCTATAGACTCGAATGTATGTGATAATGTGTGTAGTCAAGTTTAATGTGCTATCGCCAATAGATGAGTCAAAGTGTGTGAACTCACTTTTCCATGAACGACCTGTTGAGCACGTTGACGGGATAGGTTTCGTCATCCTGTGGCGTATATGTGGCCGTGACGCAGACGCCACTGGGCTCGAACGGCGACGGGATTCGCTCCAACTCGTACCACAGCCCCGTGTACTGCAGGCACCGTCGATCGAAACAAGCAGGCCGTGAGTATTAGGATCGCATAACATGCGATCGTCAACAGCCGTTTGTGGATTGGCAACTACTCGATTAAAAAAACTGGCTGTGACAATGAGGAACCTCCATATAATGGTGGTGACCATGGCCTACCAAAGCAACTTTAAATGTAATGAATAATTTTACCATGCTTATTTTGATGCAGGCATGTAGTTTATTAACAATGCTATCTGATTGTAATTCGTTCCCTTAAGTGCAAATCTTCTTAGGCTGTAATGTTTACGTATGACTTATTAATGAGCGTTATAGCCAATAAAGCGAGCCGAAAGTTGCTTATATTTTCTATTAAAACTTTGCATGGATGTGAAGCATACTGAGGGTTTTGCTCCCTTTGACTTTTCGTAATCTTTTATTCAAAATTAGATACTTTTTTTCAGTAAAATTTTGCAGACTTCAACGAAATTGAAATTGAGTTCGTAAGTTAGTGCTTACTTTACCAACACGGAACCTACTTTAACATAAGGAGAATTATCAATCCCAAAATACCTATAGCAATCTAAGAAAAACGTACTATCAAGGTTTCCCAGTTCACCCGACCGATGACCTCTAAGCCCAAGATAATCACCCCTCCTTTATGACAACTCACCGACGCGAGGTCGAAGTCCTGCTCCACGGTGACAGTCGGACAGTCGGCCACCGGCACCGGAGGATCGTACATGCAGCGGTCGTCTTGACGGGTCACTTCGTAGCTCGCTCGATCCAGGCCGTTCCTTACGATCGCCGCCTCCACGGCCGCCGACGCCTCCACCGTGATCTGCGGCGTGCGGCTCAGGATCCACGACGAGCCTGTGGGGGGCACACGAGGGGTGGTGGCGTTTAGTGGGGTACTAGGTTCCAAAACGCGAAGCTGCAATCTCTATCGAATAGGTATTACTACTGTAGGCTTGCAATCTTGGCTGAGACTGGCTGGAAAAATAATGCTAGTACCCAACCTAAAATAATGAACAACGGTCACAGAATGAGAAAAAGACATTGGCATTGGACAGTGGCAATGGACAATTGATGATTGCATTTTGCCATTTTGGAATGACAGCCTCTGAAATGGCCAATTTGACGAGTTGTCAAAGCATGTATATATGCGCCTGCTGGTCAGAAGCAATTATGCGACACCCAACAACAGACCCCATGCCACGATAGATCCAGCCAATAGCAGCCAGTCCCAATAGAGCCCATGCCACGAGAGATCCAGCCAAGAATGAAAAATTTTGTTGTTTTGCATTTTTTTTTATGATTGCTGATTTTTCTATAGGCACCTCGAAGAGTACCATTTTAGGACGTTTAAATGAATATTTAAAGTGAATTACAGTCGGATGGATCTAAAATATAATCTTCTCGTATGTTCCTATTAAGAGTAACTTGCAGATCTTTGAGTACATTTGGAATATTAAGAAAAGTATTCAATAAAAGGGCAAATTAAATGATATATTCGAATTCCAATTGTATATAAACTCACGGGTGTAGAAGCCATTGTAGTTGTTGCACGAGAAGACCAAAGAGTAGGTGGTGTAATCGGTCTCAAGAACCCAGTAGTTTGACTCGGCCGCTGTGAAACCATGGCAACAGTTGGTTAACAACAGCCCGGTAGCTTCACGGACTGTTAAATTGTTCGTAAGTTATGATGTGGACCCAGAGAAGTGGATCTTTATCTCGGTGATGACTTCGTAGATTTTAAGGCAGTCGCGTTCGTCTAGCAATAATTTCATCTAAAATGTTTCTTTCGTAAACACGTTTACTTTTCAAAGAAATTGGCTTTAGCTATTTTGCTAGACCTAGACATTATTGATTGGACTCAAAGTGGGAATCTACGTCTTTTTATTACAAGTTCATAATGAGTATATATTTTCTGCAACCCTGGCTATAGCTAGTTTGAAGTTGCGATCTCCTGTTGACAGGAAGAAAGGTATTGAATCATGTATGGATGTCTAGAAGAATATTGAATTTTGGTGACGGACTCTTCTATGCAAGCGCTAGTCGTGCAAAACAAGTGGCACTCACGTGCGTTGGGGAAGACGACCTTGAGTCGGCCATCGCCGGAGTCGTCGGCCGGACGCGCTCCTCCTTCGATAGAGTCGTACGCCTGCAGTCTGTCGGGCAGGAAGCACAACGGGGTCAGGCACAAGGTCAGGCTTTGTGCGTCGGCAACGCATCCTCGATTCAAATAGCCCCCTCCCTCCCCCCACCTCACAAAAGCAATTGGGAAGCCTGTTACTGGAAAGTCAAAGAACTGTTTCATATACTAGGGTTTGAATGCGAAAATAGAGTCTCACTGATTTCCCAACTTTTCGTTTTACTTCTACATGATACAGGTTGTCTCAAGAGTTTCAAAACTTACAACCCATGTCTTGTGCATGAAATAAGGTTTTAATCAGTTTTGGAACTATTAGCTCGTGTCTAGCAGCAGATGGGTCCTCGAGGAAGATGCAAATCCACTATCTTTCTTGACGCGAAATGGAGGTTAGGCTAAAAAGCAATTGGTTCTTATGTTAACACTCTCATACGTTAGTCGATCTATCACCCTTGACCTTGAGGAAGTAACTATTGTAAATGTAACTAAACATCGGGAAATAAGTGTTAGATATATATATCTATATATATCTATATATATCTATATCTATATATATATATCTATATATATATATATATATATATATATATATATATATATATATATATTTTTTTTTTTTTTTTTTTTTTAAACTAGTGCATAGGATAAGCAACCGTGAGACGTAGAAAGTTACTGGAATGGCTGTTGAACATCGTGTTGAACACTGACCTCTCGTTGAACAGCCTGTTGAACACGTTGACGGGGTACACCTCGTCGTCCTGAGGCGTATAAGTGGCCGTGGTGCAGGACGCGTTGGGTTGGAACACAGTGGGCACTGACTCGATCTCGAACCACCGCCCTGTGTACTGCAAGCGAAGGGACAAGTGAGTCAGCGTGGGGTCAGCCAGCGGTCGGGTCAGCGCAAGTCGTGGAGGCCAAACGGGACCTCAGAAATGAACAGCAAGTTTTTATGTGGCCATTCTAATTAACGCATTAAACAGAAAGAAAAAATTACTTTTCAACATCAAAACAAAACCACCCCAGTATTTTAAGGTGGAAGATACTTCCAGATATCAGTGTCCGTAAATCACCTCCTATCGGCATGAGGCACATCACTTGTAAGAAACACATTTAGACTTCACGCGCACACATTATTTCAATTTTGTCCAAAAATTATTTTCAGGGTGGCCAAAATCGCACAATTATTATCACGCGTTTTTCTCGAAACAGACCAAAAGTTGCCGAGTTCTCAAGGCCACACCGTTAACGTTATAATTTCAAAATTTCAGTATGTTGTCGACAAAAGACGCAAATAAGGGCGACCTTGGCCCTTTTTCCCAATTTTTCTTCGCATTTTCGAATGCAATGGCACTTAAAAGGGTACAAAATTATGAGTTTCGGGGCATGTTCAAGCATTTCAGCGGCAAATTTTCGAAAAAAGGGCCATGGCCGCCCTTATTAACGTCTTTTGTCTACAACATGCTGAAATATTGAAATGATAACTTCAACGATGTCACCTTGAGAACTCGGCAACTTTTGGTCTGAAAAAGCCACCTTCTGGCGAAGTTATCCGTCACCTTAACGGGTTAAAAGTAAAGAAATATGCTTTAAGAAATATTATACAGCGTTTCGTATCGTTAACTCAAAACAGCAGTTTTCAACAGCTAGAAATGGTGCTTGGCAACGCGATTTGAGCTGAACGAAAAAGCTAGATGTGGCAAACTTCAGCAGAAGGCCAAATTTCGTTTGTCTATCAGTTCATCGACTCTGCTTTGCGGTTTGATTCGGCACTCAAGCTGCCGTTTCAAGTTGAAATTTCAACTCTTTAAAGGAGGAAACAACCCGTTTTGCGACTTTCCGGCTTCAGAAAGGCAGTTTCCAGGCGAAAACTACGTTGCAGCTGGGGGAACTTTCTAAAAGTGTCAATTTAGGCAATTTTAGGCACTTTTAGAAAATTCCCCCAGCTACAAGTTTAAAAAAAAACGACGAAAAAATAGTATCCGCCATTCAGCAGTTCCTTACCAACACGTGTATTTTTTTTCAAAATTTTTGTAAATAATTTGAAGCCAGGAGACGTTCCATACGAATGTGAAATTTATGCGAAAATCTACCAAAACGGCAACCGTTTATTTCTCTCTTAATAGGATTTTTTTTTTCCACAGTTTCATAGATGCGAAACCTTATTTTAGCAACAGATAAATGCTTACCCTTAACGACCCTAGCCTCTAACAAACGTGTTTTTTTCATCTTTAAAGGTGAGCTGATAGTTGCATTGCGATCAAGTGGGCAGTGAAGGTACTCACGGCAGCGACGTCGAAGTTCTGCATGACCGTCACGTCCGGACAGCCGGTCTGCGCAGCCGCCAGACAAACCACGGCGGCCAGGACAAAGCACTTCTGCACTGATGACGTCATCGTAATGCTGCTTCGAAGAAGATCTTGAAGACTGTGACTCTGTGTCGGCCGACCGGACACTTTTATACCGACCTCGCCCGCGCCCCTTGGGTACATATGGGAGTCATCCGGCAGTGCTTGTTATGAAACCATGGTTACGTAACAAGCACGGACAGGTGGAATTACAACCGAAACTCATCGCTCAAATCTTTTGATAACGTCGTTATTTTGGAGTCTGGCTATTGTTTTTAAATATTGCCCGAAATGACAGGCGACATTTTGTTAGCTAACTCCTGATTGTCATGGAAACATGGAGGCGTAAAAAGTTACTCATTGGACCTTTGACTCATTGACAGAGGCTAGATAGAACATTGCTTTCATTCTGTCTAAAGTTTTCGATAGTGATAAGGAATGTATACCTGACAGCTTATCAGTGTTTTGACTAAAAATAGCCGCAATTGGCAATCTTTATGCTCGATCGATCAATTGAAGCAATCAGATGTCAACAATGGCATGTGGGTTATGTAACTACAAAGAGGTGAATATTTTAATCGCCGTGCTTATCATCAAACGGGCACTGGACTTGGAATACATTCATAATCAACAATTGGGTAATGTAACCTGTTGCCATGTGCATACGTGACATCCGTTTACAAATTTGGCAAAACAGTCAAATCGTATACTGCTAATGCTGAGGTCCAGTCCAAATCATGGCTTGCCAAACGTTTCAAAGCTTACAGCCCATGCTGCCAAACGTTTTAAAACTAAAGGTGGGTTTACAGCTCACAATGTCACCAACATTGTGTTGTCAACTTTTTTTATGGACCAATCACAGGCTCTGGCCAAATTCATGACGTCATGTTCACGACTATTGTCACTGACATTCTAGACGTCAGCCAAGTTGAACTTTTGCGGCATGTTCACGACTTTTCACCGCCTTTGAAATGAACGAAGGGGGCTGTGCCGGCTGTGGGAATTGATAAAGTTGTCACTTTTTTTAAAAAACATGGCCGACCAGGATTGCGAGGAGGATCTTTTAAAAGTCGAGCTACTAGAAACATCCCCCGTTTTATGGGATGCAGGGAACCCAGTTTAAAAAATAATAAATAAAAAAAGAATAGCTTTGCAGCGAATTGCGGCAATGGTTCGAACCGGCACTGGTAAGTTCGTGAACTTTCGGGTCCCGTCGGGGACTTCCGGGAAATATCGCCAACAACTGACAGAAGAGCAGTAAACTGATTCTGTCGACAACATCATGTCAATGACATTATGTTGACGACTATTGTTGTTGACATTGCGAGCTGTAAACGCAGCTTGACAGTCTATATTGTGTTGTCCAGTTCAAGGAAATTGGGTAGGTGGATATAGATTTAAAGCCGCTTTGAAATAGCTAATTAGAATTGAACATTATGTGCGCTCGTGGTAGGTATACTTATTTATTTTACGGGGTTCCATAAAAAAAGTACAAAATCCCTGACAGGGATCCGAACCGGAACCGGAACCGGAACCGGAACCCGATAGAACCCCTATTTTCATGGAACCAGAACCGGAATCAGAACCGTTATTGAAAAAAATTGAGAACCAGAACCGGAATCAGAACCGTAATTTAATTTTTTATAGAACCGGAATCGGAACCGGAATCGCTATTGGGATCGAAAAAATATCGGTTCCTCTCAAATTCATAAAGGTTTCACAAACTCAAAACAGCAAAACAAAAATTCCAAGTTATTTCATTCATTGGGAAAAATTTAACATTTCAGCCGTCTGTGGCCTAGAGTGAGTTTCAACTTGGTAAAGGGATGCACTGAGCTAATTCGATGCAGTGATTGGGTAAGCAGAGGTAAACAATTTTGATATCATTACGCAACTTTTGCCACTTCGAAGAAGACCGCGATCAGTAATGCGTCAGCATTTGTGATAGTGGATTAACGTGACGGACCTACAGTGTGGTTGTGAAATTTATAATATTGAAATATATAAATTACTAATAAATCACTAAACAAAGTTGCATAAGACATACCAAGGCATCGACGAAAATAATAATCTTTAGCAACCCGTTAATGGTACCGTAAATTAAAAATTGGCAGGCAAACTTCAAAACGCAAATTTTTCATTGGAACCTTTATTAGAACCGTTATTTTTGTTGGAACCGATATTGGAACCTAAATTTTTATCCATAGAACCGAAACCGAAATCGGAACCTGAATTCATTGCTTCAAGAACCGGAACCAAAACCAGAACCGTTATTCAAAATATCATGGAACCAGAACCCGAACCAGAACCGTAATTTGAAATAATTCAGAACCTGAACCGGAACTAGAACCGATATTTAAAAAAAATCAGAACCAGAACCGGAATCGGAACCGTTATTGATTTCGGTTCGGATCCCTTGCACTAAACAGACAATTTTTTACACTTTGAGAAATTACTTATTAAAAATTAACTTGTTTAGGGATACCATGGTATTGGGCAATTAACTGGAATGGAGCCTGCCGTCACTTAGCGTAAACTTCACAATTATGCTCTCAAAACTTTTCCCGAGGTCAAGTTTATAATATCAAATTTGCAAAAGTTTGCAATAATGTCTGATTAAAACAAAATTGAACTTTTTTCCACACAAGTCTTATAGTATAGATATACTATGTGTACTGTGTTTAAGAAATTGCGTTTGTACCATATGGGTTTTTATTACATAGACGATAAGTATTTCTATACAGAGGATTGCCACTGCTTCTGCAGTCGCAAGAGCAAAAAGTACCATAGTCCTGAAAATTTTTACAATAATTCGATCGTTACTACTATATCATTACATCACATCATTATATCACCTACAATCAGGGGCGGACTGGCCCGGGGTGCGGGGGTGCTATCGCACCCCGGGCTTTTCACTTTCCGGGCCCCTGCCGGCCATTGCAAATTCTCAGTTTTAATAAAAATAGGAATATATCTTTTTCTGGCAACACCGAGTTAAGAATTGTAAGCCATAAAAGATGAATACGATAAATGTCGGTCTTTTGTCGGCGGATAGAAGGGAAGGAATGTTCTTAGTAACAAAAGTAACTTCTTGGTACCTCTACTCTATCAGCTATTGCTTCGCCGCCAAAGCCGCCTCTCGTAGACTATACGAGAGTTTCGATGAATTTGCAATGCTTTAAAATAAGAATACCTACACTCTAAAAACAAATGCCTTAAAGTCAGTACTTTTTGGCTACTAATCCGTTGCTGTAGTTTCGGAGTAGGTAAACCGCGACTGAATGTTTTCAGTAGGCATTCATCGACTTCGTTCCAGTAGCTTCAGTGCATAGTTTATAGGTTATGGGTCCCACATTTAGGATGGATCTTATAGTATTTAAAGGACAAGGAAAAAAATTACGTACAGAAAACGACATAGTAGGTTAAGGATGTTTTTATTCCGCGAAACAATTACTTACTGCATCAAAATGATCAACAAATGTAAGAGGGATAATAATATAAGTACGGCATTGCCAATCCGCGTTCGCTGCCGTTACCTGCCACGGCGTGCGGGATGAGGGAGCGATGCCAGTCCGCGTTCGCTGCCGTTACCTGCCACGGCTTGCGCGATGAGGGAGCGAAGCCAGTCCGCGTTCGCTGCCGTTACCTGCCACGGCTTGCGCGATGAGGGAGCGATGCCAGTCCGCGTTCGCTGCCGTTACCTGCCACGGCTTGCGCGATGAGGGAGCGATGCCAGTCCGCGTTCGCTGCCGTTACCTGCCACGGCTTGCGCGATGAGGGAGCGATGCCAGTCCGCGTTCGCTGCCGTTACCTGCGTGCCACCGCTTGCGCTGCACACTAAAGCAATCTTCTACCCTCTTTTACAAAGGTATCAACATCACTTCAAAGCAAACACACACAACACAATTGAATTTAAACATTAAAAATCCGTTTTGTTACTTGGAAACATCCAAAAAGCAGTAAAGATACTCAAATTAAATTAAATATAACATCCAATTGCTAGAAAATAAAATATGGTAGGTCCAAACATAAAACAATGCACATAAGGATATTCGCAAAGAAATGACATTGTAGTAGTTGCAGGTACTAGTGAAAAGTTGGTTTGATTCATCACTAAATTATGACGTAATTCTTCCACAAAATATGAACTGCAACCAGGACCAAATCAGGACGATATATTACGAACTAAATAAATAGGAAAAATATTCCAATTTCCTCTCAGCCATTTAGCACAACAAATTAAAATGAGTAGGTAGTTATCTTATTAATTATGAAAAAGTTTCAAGCACCTAATGAGTGGTAAAAAAATGGTTTCGAAATTCTTAGTTACGATATTAGTGCCAGGGAAAAGTTTCCTTAAGCTCTTACAAATTTTTTTACATTTATTTGGCACAGCAAGAATGAGAAATTAAACATCGTGGCCCTAAACCACTGCGCTATTCCAAATTATTAGACACTTTAAAACAAATGAAAAGATTTGTAAATTAACCCCTTTTCCTGTTTGTTCAATCTCTGATTGAAAGTTTTTCCAACTAGTACCTACCTAAGGAGTCGTCCGAATTGCTTTTCAGAATACATGTGTTGTAAGAATGCCAATCAATGAGACTCAGCTTTTACAGTAAAAAAAAAAAAATATGGCCCTGAGAAATCGCACATATTCTCATTGCCGGCGACCGTCTCGTGACGTCAGCGTGGGGGCAGGATGGCGGCTACAGCACACGCAAGGCTTGCCGCTGACGTCCCTAGGGGGGCTCCGGCAATGAGAAAATGTGCGATTCCTCAGCGCCACAATTAAATTTTAAATCGACTCCTTTCAAGAGCAGTGTCAAGGTGGGATGATCACCTTGGCCTTTGAATATCTACCAAACAATTGATTACAAAACTATTAGTGACAACCCCACCAAAATAGCTCACAACTCCTGGGTAATGTATAAAGCTTTCAAGTTGAATAAGAATAATTTTTGTGATACGATTAGATTGGCTAATTGACGTCCGTAACTACGGGAGGTTTTAGTTCCCAAAGAAACTATAATTTTCCATAATAACGGGCGTTAATTATTAGACACGTACATTTTTCTTACGTGATTTGAAAGCCTCATTCATTACCCAGGAGGTGTGCTATTCTGGTGGGGCTGACACTTATAGTTTGCCTGTAATTAATTGTGTGGTAGATGTTCGTTGGCCAAGGTGTTCACTCAACCTTAACATACTAGCTGGCAAAACAAGAAAACTTTATGCCGCATTGTAAGCATTGAACATTTTACTGTAGGCGACATTGGTGCGCAAACATTTACGCGGCAATGCCAAAATTTGACATTCAAGAAAATGAAGGAAACCTGCATATCCCCTTGGATACTCGATATTTAACACAAAATATGCCGCAACAAGCAATTTCAAACAAAGAAAGGGAGTCACGTTCTCCGTAACTGACGTTACCAGTTCGCCCTCTGAGAACAGGAACGCATCTGTCAATTGACCGTCCGGTGTTGCGAAAACTCGCAGGGACGGAGATGCGTTCAGTGGGTTCTTGAAGGAGTTAGAACTTTCAGTCTACAAATGGGAAATACAGATTTATGAAAGGCAATACTTTAAAAAGGCTTTATCATAAGCCATAAAAAAAACTTCGTCAACAGTTGAAGCAAATACCACGACGCCAGATTGTGTTCAAATGTGTCACTGTGACACAAGAGGGTGTGTCCAGTATTTAAATTATCTTGATCGACGGACGCCGCCGCCGTAAACAAAAGAACAAGGAAAAACAAAGTCTATTGATAGGAATTATTATCAAAATATCTAGAACACAAGATGACATGAAAAAGTAGACTTGAGAATCAGACCTTAAAATCAGACCTATTGCTTGTTTAGCATGATCTTGGCTTTTAGGAAATTTGAACAGTCTACACAAGAAACAGTATTTACTCACAATGGCAACGCATAGCGCAGGCTCACAAGCCTGATGTCGGTTCCCGTGACCTGGTTCTCCAACCTCTCAAAAAGGCGAAGTATCTCGAAGTCTGTGTTACCATCAAGAGAAGGGTACATCTTGCCGAGTTTTTTAACTACTGTGTCAAAATGTGCCAGGGGGTGTGATTGAACTTCGAGCAGTTCGAAGTCGTAGATAAACTAAAAGAAAAATAATACAATAATTAGGTTGTAAAATAATTAACATTATGATTCCAAATTATACCTACCACCTGGGCATGCTAGGAATCAGTTATCACAAATATACTTAAGTATGTAGGTACCTATGACTTTTTTTTTTAAATACTGAAATACACACCAAGTTATAATTCTTCAAGTGAGGAAACTTCTCCAAAATCGTTTTAGTGTCAAGTCGCTCATCAGACGACATCCACTTCCTCCTTGCCTCAAGCGATTGTTTCAAAAGAAGTTTAGTATGCGGCAAGTTCTTCGGCTGATGAGCCAACTCTTTCAGAACTCGTTTTGACGGGGACTCTGCAGGAGCTCCAACCTCTCTGAAATAAAAGACAGAAAAGCCTCAGTAGCAAGCTTTGGCTTACTATAGGCTTCGGAAGCCTCATGCCTCCTAGTCCTACTGAAAATGTGGATAAATGAGGAAATTTGGAAAATTACAATGTTTGGAAATAGCTTTTTCTAAATATACAAAGGAAATGGGAACAAAATTGTTGGTTGATTAAGCCGAAGAAAAACCTAGTAGCTCCTTACTTAGTCGGGATAAAAGGGCAACAATTGGCTTCATCACTCTCCTTTGTACCAGCGTTTTTCTGAAGTCGCCGTTTCATATAGTACTTGCTGTTCCCTATGCACCGAATGATTCTGTAGGAGAAAGAACCCTAAAAAAAAAACAATAAGTGAACACAAGAAAAAACTGTTAAAAATGTATACTTAATTATTTGTGCAGGTTGCTACCAACATGAGGTTCATTTGTTGCATCCTGGTAATGATCAACAATGGTTTTAGAAAAATTAACATAGTCTTTGTGCATTGGGTTTGGCCGTAGGTCTCTCAAAAATGATGCACACTCCCTGACAAACTTGTCGGAGTTCTCAAGCAAGTGCCCCTCCTGGATGCATTTTTGCAAACGAGTAGAAAACTTGGGCAAAGGAGTGGGGTACTGCAAAGGCTCATATTTCTTAGGATCTGTTCTGGATTTAAGTGGCTTGCTGGTGACAGTTGAACCCAACATTGGAGAGCCAATTTCCTGAAAATAATTACCTTCAATATTACTTGGTCTAAAACCTGGTCTTACCATGTACTCCAACTTGCTCCCCTACTTGAGCTACTAGACATACACACACCTGAACTTTGGAAGATCCAGCCTCCGCCAAGTCCTGACCAGAAACAACAAAGTGTTCCTCTCCTTTCTGTCAAAGTAAAAATAACCATTACCTACAAAAGAAAATTACTTTGGCGAACCTACAAACCAAGTAATGAAGACTGTGTAGGTAACTATTATAATATTAAAACTGTTAGAAATTTCCTCACAAAGTGCTAATTGTGCACATACCTCATCTAATGTACTAGACTGTTCTTGCGGCACATCATATAATACGTCTAACTCCAATTCTACCAGCTCGGGGAAAGAATTTCCCTGCTGAAAAATATTATTAGTTTCTAAGGTTGCATTAGGTCAAACCAATAGGTAGCATAATGGGGGAAATACCCAAGTATCTTATCATAACAGTAGGTAGAAAAGGCCGGTTCTGCCTCAGTTTTTCAGCGGCATGCGTCAGCACTTTTTGATTAACATGTAAAGCATAGGACGCCGGACGCGCACACGCATGCAAATTGCAAACTAAGCATTTCCCACGGCAGGGCATTGGCATAACACGTGATCGGTAGCATTTTTTTATGGTCAAGACACGTGATCAAAATTTGGACAGTCCCTACGCTACATTGAGCATGCGTATAATTTATAAACCAAAATGTTGACACTCTCTATCTCTCTTCGTTACAGCGGGCATGTGTAATTAAGAAAGCAAAATTTTGACACTCTATCTCTCTCTTCGTTACATTGGACATATGTAGTTTATTAACCAAAATTTTGGCACTCTCTATCTCTCTTCGTTACATTGGGCATGTACCGTTTAGGACGTCAGGTGCGCGAACGTAAATTGCAAACTAAGCATTTCTCACGGAAGGGGTATCTCTGTCTCTCTCTATCACGTGTTTTGACAATGTTTTTCATATTTGAAATTTATAATAAATTTGATCTTAAGATGTCACAGCCTGAAAGCCTGCATCTAAGCAATGTAATTTTTCGTGCAGCAATACAGATTTGTGAGCGTATCTTAAATTGAATATGTACTATAGATGAAATGCATCGATCAGCATCCGCTGCACAGGTGCTCCGCGCTCGAAGCACCACCGGTCAATCTATCATTCGCAGTCAATTAGCTCCAACAGTGTGAAGCCTTTTTTAAGACAATCGATTTTTCAAAGTGCTGTTTCATAATCATTGCTCTATCGTATCAACATATAATGCAAACACTTTAAACACTTTCTCCCTAGTAAATTTATCGTTAAGTTTCACTAGAAAGATAACATATTCAGTTTGTAATGCTCGTCCATTGTTCCAGATGGACGTTTCGATAATTAATGCGGTACTAATACCGATCGCGCACCCATTTAAAGTGTTAGATTTGAAAATGGAAGAAAACAAAGATACCATTTTCACAAAGGAATTTGCAGTGGTATTTAATTTTAGCGACTGGGAGAGGATTTTTATTCAAAAATATATGGATCATTTGTATATGGAAAAAATTTGAATATTTGGACGTGAAGATGATGAAATTTTAATTGTTAGGTTTAAAAACGCTAGGAAAAGGTTTACGATTGCAAAATCTTTACCGCTTATTGGTGAGTTAGCGAGGTTAAATTCAACAATATATAGAGCATTTAAAATTGAAAAAAAAAATAAATAAATAAAATTGAGAATTTGGTGCCATGCAGGTGTTAACAATTGAGTGTTACAACGTAGTTAGTGTGAGGGAATTTTTCGTTTCAAATTTGAAAATTAAATCCTGTATGTATTTGCATCATTGTTTTAGATGGATTTGCTCATCAAACTCGGGGGCTGTGAGAAGACACGATATGGGCAACTGTCAGACTTGACATTGGGTCAAAGATATCTAATTGATAAGTGGTCTATTGCCAACACTCGATTTGGCCGTCAGGTCAATATAATGTTGGGAGGAACTCAGTACTCACTTCCTCATCGTTTCTGCAAGCTCACCGACGAGGAGATCATCGCATACAACACAAAAATTATATTTGTTATATTCAAGGGATTAAAAAAATTCGGAAACTATAATGAGACAGCATTGCTGGAATTCGTTGAAAATTAGATTTTAAATGAAAAATGTAAAGGATAAATAAATATCTAATGTAATATTTCAGCAGAAAAAGAAATCGTGAGTGTCATTGTATTTTACCAATATAATTTCCTAAAATCCAAATCCTACTCATAATTCTTTTTAGTTTTATTATTTTTAAATGTAATAATGTTTACAATTTTGACTGTACCTCTTGAAAACTATATGGAGCAATAAAAATTACTGGAGAGTTTATAGCCAGGTTGGCCGAGTGGTCTAAGGCGCCAGACTTAAGTCCTGGTGCCCTCTGGGTGCGTGGGTTCGAACCCCACACCTGGTAATAATTTTGGACAAGTTGAAAATCATTTTGAACTTGAAATCACTTTCAATAATTTATTTAATTAATATGTCAAATCCACAAGCAGGTAAGTTATTCAATTAGGAAACTGTCATTTGTTAAAACTTCAAAGTAAGCATTTTTACAATCATCTCACAGTTCAACGGTCTTTATAATGCACACATGCAATATGATAGCTGCAGCATCAGGACTAGCATGCGTTCGTATAGTAGATCTAAAACTTGTTGTAACTTGGCTAGATGGTAGAATTCCATTAATAGTTGGATAGTAGTATCTTTGAATAGTTCACTGAATAGCTTTGCAATTACATTATATGAACATCCAGAAAGGTTCTATTTAAATAATAATAAAATCATGAATGCAGATTCCAGTTTTACATATTATTATACATTTATTAAAATCTCATCATATACAGTGGATTAGAAATACGATTACAACAACTTTGCTTATTCATATCTTTTCGAACAGGAGCAATACATGATTTAAATTTATCGAAAAACAATTGTCGAACAAGTTCATCGTTTTCTTCACAAGTTCTATTTTCAAAAAACCATAAAAATTCCTGCATGCTGAGCCCCCTAGCCGTATGAGCCAGAAATAATGCTGCGTATTCACCACAGACATCAGAAGTCGGGCTTTGCAATTGAATTTCGTTGTAAGTCCACGTAGAACACTGTCGACTCAGGAATTCATGATGGTTTTTCACAATCGGCGGAATCCCGTAACTGTCAAAAAATGTTCCACGACCAAATTCGTCGATGTGTATCGAAACCCAGTGCGAGCCAGGCTTGTTACTAGGATCCGTATTAGCTATTAAAACACATGGATTTTGCACAATTCGAGGTAAGGCATCCGCGGCAAATACACCACGAAACAGTGGGCTCGTGAACTTATCACACAACATGGCTTCTTCGAGATGCAGCGAAATCATGTCGTCTATACACTATATATATATATACTGTACAAGATTCCAACTCGAAATGACGGATGTCTACTAAAAGTTGCGATTATAAAATAAATATATTCAACGTCACTGTAATAGGACAGTGGTGGGGGGAAAAATAATTTTACAAATTATGAAGATGTCAAATTTTAAATTTAAAAATCGGTGATTACATTCCGCTGCTTGGTAATTTCCATTAAACTATCATGCTCTGAGTACAAAATCATGTCAACCGGAGTGGCTAATGGGTCACTAAAGCCTTGCACTTTGGTTAATAAACTACATATGTCCAATGTAACGAAGAGAGAGATAGAGTGTCAAAATTTTGCTTTCTTAATTACACATGCCCGCTGTAACGAAGAGAGATAGAGAGTGTCAACATTTTGGTTTATAAATTATACGCATGCTCAATGTAGCGTAGGGACTGTCCAAATTTTGATCACGTGTCTTGACCATAAAAAAATGCTACCGATCACGTGTTATGCCAATGCCCTGCCGTGGGAAATGCTTAGTTTGCAATTTGCATGCGTGTGCGCGTCCGGCGTCCTATGCTTTACATGTTAATCAAAAAGTGCTGACGCATGCCGCTGAAAAACTGAGGCAGAACCGGCCTTTTCTACCTACTCATATCAACAGCACTGGCAAAGAGTTATTTCATTCACATCCAAAGTACTTAGGTAAAAACCCACCAAGTGTGTAGCTTGTTGATGAGTACCGGTAGCATATTCCTTATCGATGCTGGTAGGTGGTAGAATAGGTTCCTTGAATTTCCTATATTTTGCCAGAAACTTTGACCGTTTCCCAATTGAAGGAATTTGTTGCTCTATTAATTTTTCGTCAAGTCCCATGAAAGCTTCTTGATCGACGTCTTGGTCTGAAACAAGGGTAAGGTGAGTGAAAGTAAGAAGGTATGCACAAGTCATATTGTATGATGCTAAGTTATCATTACCATAACCCATAGGCATTTAAATTTCAAGAGTCAAAATAAATAGGTATAGGTGTTGTGTAGTGGCAAGCAGAAGAATGGTAGGTAGGAATACGAACCTTCAAATGTTTGTTGGAGTTCCCCCATACCCCACAAGCACAGAATTTGCTTCACAAATAGATCACACATCTCAATGAGATGTGAGACAGCATATACACGACGAAACTAATTATGACACTGCGAGTAAACACCATACAAACGACAAAAAAGATAAAAAATAAAGAATTTCAATGAGACGCCAACCTTGCCGGGCTTCGCGGCGTAACCTCGACAACCCATCTCGCATTGCGATGAGCGATTCATGTGCCGCTAATTTTAAACTAACAGGATTTCTTCGCCGATAAACCCACCCTGGTAGTTACTGTTGCTCGACAAATGTGATACAGTTTGTCTAATGATGTTAACAAAATTTTTTGATTATATTTTCGTAGTATAGTGTGCGATGTAAGTAATAAATAAATTTATTACAGCAATATTACTAGGCCAAGAAAATCATCAGCTGTCCTGTGTTCAGAGCAATGTCAGAAAGAGCGTCGGCCTTGGTTTTTGACTGGTTTTTGACTGTCATGGCTGTCATTGCTGTCTGTGTAATGGCTGATCCCCGGCGCAAGATATTTTCTGTTTACTTCGTACAAGCCTACCTATAACTTATAATATATAATAGTACTTTTATTCGTAGTCATGAATAAATGTACAATGTGTGCGTTTGTGGCCGATGACCAACCAACAGTAATGAAACACATCGTTCGAAATCATCGTTTCGATCCAAACTTCTCTGTCTATTGCACAGCAGATTTGTGCGGAATGTCATTCAACAAGTGGCGATCATTCAAATCGCATTTTTTAAGAAAACACAGAATAAATTTGGAAATTCCACTCCCATTGCCAGAGCCTGATAATGAAAGGTACGTTTAAATAGTTTGTCAGTTACGTAACATGTAAATAACCATAGTTTAATTCTGTGTAAATCTCTTTGATCTCAACAGTCATCATGGGCAAAACTTACAGTTTCTTGTGATTTTCTTGCGGGCGAATGTGCAGATGATATCGAGGGACTTGACTTACCAATACAACCGATCAATGCTGATCAGCAGACTTGCAACGGGGCAAAGTTTTTGCTGAACATTAGGGAAACATGTAACCTGTCAGTCGCAGCAACAGAAAAAATTGTTTCTGGCACAGAAGATCTGTTACAAACACATCTTCAGAATTTGAAGGTGGGTTGGTACCTATGTATAATTTAATATTTTTTTAAAACAACCATTGCTATTAAAATGTTAAATATTTTCATATCTAGTTAGTATCTAGATAATCTTATTATCAATACCTCTGAGAAATATATCAGTTACCTATAGTGATGGTACTAAGCCTATTGAAAATTCTAAATTAATATATTTTTCCGCAGAATGAATTGATGGCAGGTTCCGACGAGGCTGGGACGATCGGAGTAGATCATGTTCAGAACGTGTTTGAAGCTAACGAGGCAAGCAGTGTTTTTGGTGAAATACGAAACAAACACCAGCTTTATCAATATCTAGTGCGCGAAAACAAAGATCATTTTGCCCGAAAAGGTCGTTGTTGCTAAAGTTTGGGCATTTACTCGGAGAGCACCAGTTCGTCTCACTCAGAGAGAGGAAACATTTCACTACGTATCTTTCCTGGACACATTAAAACAACTATTGCAGCAAGAGGACATCATGCAATGCATCAATCGTCCCAAACCGTACCGGGAGAATGGAACATTGAAAGACTTTTCAGACGGTGACTACGTTTCTCAGCACCCAGTTTTTAAGCTGGGGTCAAGTACGCTCAAAATTATTTGTTATTATGATGATGTGGAGCTAGCCAACCCATTGGGTTGCAAATCTAAGATCCACAAGGTTGGGATGTTTTATTGGACTCTTGGGAACATTGACCCTAAATTCAGGTCTTCCCTGCGTGTCATTAATTTGTTTGCCATTAGCAAAACAAGTTTTATCAGGAAATATGGTGTCAAGATATTTTTGCACGCTTCATTAGCGAAATAAAAATATTAGAGGGAGGGATTGAAGTGATGGTAAAGGGAGTTTTGACAAGATTCACTGGGTCATTGCTATTTTTTACGGGCGACACTTTGGCAGCCAACTATGTTGGTGGGTTTAAAGAAGGTGTCAGCTTCGCACACCGGCCATGCAGAACTTGCTTGGGAACACAAGAGACCATTAAGCAGTCATTTATTGCAGGCGATTTTGCTTTACGTGATAGGCAAACTCATAGCGAGCAATGCGATGATATTGAGACAGCCAATCTAAGTGCTGCGGCAAAAAAGTTCTGGTCCCGTCAGCATGGAGTCAATGAAAGAAGTATTTTGTGTACTCTGGAGAGTTTTGATGTAACTAAATGTTTACTTCACGATTTTATGCACGTTGTGATAGAAGGTGTTCTGCAACTGGAATGTAGGGTGTTTATAAATTACTGCATTGAGAATGATTTCATATCGATGGCTGAAGTAAATGAAAAAATTCAAGGGTTCCGATATGGGCATCTTTACAGAGACAGACCATCGCCAATAGATGCATTTCACACTGAAACCAAGTTGAGGCAAAATGCAGCGCAGACTCTTGCGTTGAGCATCGTCCTGCCATTTATTGTCCATGGGCACGTCCCAAAGGACGATGATCGCCTTGCCAGCCTCATTGCACTTAGCCAAATTGTTAACTTAATGCTTGCTTTTGAAAATCAAGAGGTTGAGGTTGCATTGTTGGCTCACATGATTCAAAGACATCGTGTTCGTTTCTTTACTTTGTATCCCGTCATTGCGCCAACTCCTAAATGTCACTTCATGCTGCACATGCCTGCACAGATACTACTCTTTGGTCCACTCAGACACCAATGGTGTATGCGGTACGAAGCGGCACACCTTCGCTCTAAACAGCTCTGTTCTGTGGTAAAAAATTTCAAAAATATTGCGTACACTCTTGCATACCGTTATCAAACATTAAGGTGTTCTCAGTTACTTTCCGATGATCAGTCAAGGAACTTTTTGTATGTTGTTAGACCTGGATTTTCGCAGAAGCTTGGTAATTACAGACATTCCCAGTTAGCAATGGATGCGCTAGATACCAACGATCCGGAACTGAATGTGTTGATTTCGAAAGGTGTTGAGGCACATGGCACCAATTACAAGGTAAATTCTGTACTCTTATTAAAAGATGAGGTGGATGGCATTCCTTCATTCGGGACAGTAGACGATGTTATTGTTAAAGAGGGTACGATTATTTTGGTTTATACTGAACTAGTAACTCTGTCCTTTAAAAGTTATCTCAATGCCTTCAAAGTAGAGTGCAGCCCCATCAAAGGTGCAATTAGTTTAGCCAAACTTATCCATCCGCACCCTCTCTCATTTTTTAACATTGGACACTCTCGCTTTGTTGTTCTCCTGAACTACCACAGAACAGAGTTTTATTGATAAGTGAGACAGTCTGCATAGGGAATTGGTTGCCAGCTGTTGTAAAATGTATTTAAAGTATACCATTGGCCAAAAATTTGTATGTGATACTGATAACCGACGATATGTTAGCGTGACGATATGTGACGTATAGTGGCGATAAGTTTAGTTATGCAAATTATTTGTATTGTGCAATTATTATGTTAGTTTATGTTTCATTTCCAGAATTTATTTTCAATTTTACATATTTTCAAATTAATTTATATTATTCTTATCAGCATTGACTAATTACAACAATTTGTTCAATAAACATTTTCTTATTGAAATTCAAGTGATTGTGTATTCATATCTGTTTGACCATAAGACACCAATTAGGTACTTAATATTTTCAGTGTTTGCCTGGATACTGTTTACGGCTCAGTCGAAAAATAAGTACTGGAATCGATTCCAGTGGTAAAATAAGTACTGGATACTTGTTTCCAGTAGCTTCAAGTACTTTTTTTCAGAGGGACGTTTTTAGAGTGTAGTTGAAAATAAAGCGCATGTTTTTTTCCATTTCGCCATACACTGCTCCGTGTCTCTAATTTCTGCAGTCGACTATCACAGCCCGCAAGGGTAATACGTATTTTGTGTGGCAAACAGCCCTGCATTTTCGGTGCCCTCAAGGTAAGATCAACACATTTCAATCGTGGCGTGGGATCAGTGTCGGACTGGCTACACAAGGGCCTCGGCGGCGGGGACGTCGTAAGTGCCACATCATATATTTCATTCTCTAAAAAAGGTCATCACTATATTTTTCGGTTTAACAAAACTCAAAAAGTCGTCTACTTTGGGGGTGCCCGCGGTCAGAAAACTTGGGGCCCCTGCAGTCAAATAGCTCGATCGTCGCCTCGAGTCCAGACACTGCGTGGGATAAATTTATTATAAATCAAATAACGTTTAACAATAATTATAAAAACTTTCAAATTAGCGTTTGGTGATTGTAAGCGCTTGCTCAGATTACTTTATTGATTGCAATTTCAGAAAAAATATGACGAAAGTAAAGGGGAAAAAACAGTAGTACAGGCACACGTCGGGCTCGAACAAATTAAAAATTAAGCTGCAGAAAGAGCTAATATCTGCCGCTGAAGAAAAAGGACAAACAAAATGAAATTTTGGTGCATTGGGTGATAAACTCATTCCTGCAGCTAGCTACGGTACTGGTAGTCAGTGGTTAATTTGGGCGTAAGCTCACGTAAGCTAGCTTACGCACCTATTTTCCGAGGGTAAGCGCGCTTACGCACCTTTTCTTGTCAATGTACCAAACAGACGTGTCTCATTGCGCAGTCGGACTCAAGTAAACATACTACTTACATTGGTTTTGTTTGCATTGGTGCTGGAGAAATATTTTCCCAAATTCTGCAGAAAACTCAACCTGCGAGCTGTAACATTAGCGTGGCTCATGGAGCGTGGCTTACAGTGTATTCGTAGATTCTCTTAGCGGAGCGCTTGGCGCACCGCTACCCTTTGTCAGCTGGCGCCGACAAAGCAATGCGACAGTATGGAACAAAGACATACGAAGCATTTGTGTGGATTTTTTCTAGTTACCGAATGAGACATTATAGGTAAAATGTGTAACATGTATGATTTTGCCCTGGCCAAGACAGCTCATTATTCTCTTGTAGATTAAAAAAAATCGCAGTCCAGCTCGGCTCTTCAGTTGCAACACATGTATGGGTGCCGAAATAGTATACATAATAATATAGTTACAATTATAATAATTATGCTGCTAGGAAAGCGTGCGAACGAAGGGAAGGACCCAGGGCCGCAAAAAATAACAAAAATAACATCCTTTTTTACGACACTAAAGCCTAAGTCCAGTGCAAGTGACACCGAGAGAGAAAGGTCGGTGAACTCCGACCCCGACGACTTTGTTAGGGTCGCGGAAGATGTTGCCGAGAGTACGAGTACAACTACGACTGTAGCTGGTAAGAAATACTTTATTCTTTCACATGCACTAGGTACCTAAAGAAGAAGAGCTGTTGATTTAAAAAAAATGGCATAATATTGCAAATATTTTACAATATATTAATTTATAATTAGGTAGCGACGACAACGACGCATTGGCAGAAGGCGAAGGCGCAGGCGAAAGCGAAGATGTCTTCGACGAAAATGCTTTGCCTAATGGGTGGAACGTCAACCAGAAAGCTGAGTTTATTGAGAAATATCCTTGGCTTCAGGTTTACGGGAAGTTTCTTTCCTGCTCCCTTTGTAAAAAAGTTAGTAGTCTTGGAGCTTCTAGAACTGCAGGGATGAAATTGGCTGATGAATGGATCCGAAGTACAGTGACCTCAAACGGGTCATCAAGGGAACAGCTTTAAAAGTCTCTGCGAACGAAGATATGTAAACACAGAGCCTCCCCTTGGGGAAAAAAACAATTGATAACCATTTAAAAAAATCAATGGTTTCTGCCCAATGGTGAATTTGGACATAACCATTGACCAGTAACCATTGAATTTAGGAAAGAAAAACCATTGACTTTAACCATTTGCAATTAACCATTGCTAGAAAACCATTGCCAGAAAACCATTGACTAACCATTGGCGATTAGTTACCATTGGCGACTAACCATTAGCAGTATGGGAATTCTGTTGGCGGTTATTAATGAAAAAAAGTCCCTTTACATATTTTGTTTGATCTTCGATCACTACTGGCCGTGAGGGGATAGGCAACTCCAGCTGTTCTCGTGTTGCCCTCAGACGTTGTAAAGCGATGCCGACAGTTTACCGGCCAACATTTGAGACCGAATGGACGCTGAACTTGTTAAGTTTATCAGGTCGGGAATTGCTCACAAGCAATCTTGATGAATCATAGCGTGCTAATATGATAAAACATTGATTGTTTTGCCGAGCAATATACGTAAAACTTTTGAATGTGAGTACTTGACACTGCTTTAAGCGCCATTACAGTTTTTAGTGCTGCTGTAGGGCAACTAAACTGTAAATGCATCAAATTTAACGACTATTATATATTAATATATTAAAAGTTCATATATTAGCACTCGAAAATGTTTAAGGATTATCAAAGAAGCAGTCAAATCCCGGTATTGCAAGTATTTTTAGCATGCATTACGACTTTGTGATATTAACCATGGTATAGGCGAATCACACAGCATACGGAACAGCTGAGTTGCCTATCCCCTTAGGCTAGCAGTGATCGGAGGTTTTATTGTTGAAAAACCTACATTACTTTGTCTTAGGGACTTTACACATATTAGCTAGCTTGTTCCTAACAGATTGGAGAAGCATCTTCTGCAGTTCTTCGGTCTCGCCGAAGATATTTTGCACATATTCTGAAACAAGAGCACAAAGAAAGACTTATTTTTTTGTACACCAATAGCATATAAGTCATCCTTTGAGTGACTTGTCGTGCCCAATAAGTTCCTGAAGTGAGCAGGACAGTGTGATAAAGGGGCGTCATGCTCAATTTAAATTACAAAAGAAATCTAGTAAGGGGTCTGCCAATTCTAGCAGAGGGAATACACACGACGCTTGTTGAGGCCGGGGCGGCCTATCAATGGGTCTATCAGAATCAAAGCGCCGTGTGTATCATAACCGTCCGTTCTTGGCCACTCCGTTCCAAGCGATTACATCCAATGGACTCGAAAGTGTCAGAAAAGGGTAATGTGAACACTATGAGATTGACGATTTCTCGACCTATATTCAATAAAATTCAACAATAAGTTGCCACGTTGAGAAACAAATTAGCTTTTATAAATGTTAAAACCACGGTTTATATATAGAACTTAGTCATACTCAAAAGAAATGCTGTGTAATATGGTTTGATGTCATTTAATTATGACCATGTCATTCATGGCCATAATAGGTCGAGAAAAACGGCCCCTGATCCAATGAAGCATCGTTCAAGGACCCAATTGAGTCAGCGTTTCAAGTCAAATTGCGCATCAATCATTGTTTGAGGTAAAAATCAGCCCTCCACCTACCTAATATTACTGCCAGCTTAGCCGGATCCAACTTCTTCTTTGGCAAAACCGACTTGTGGGTGTTGGCCACTTGGCCCGTAATGGAGCACTCCATCAGCGTGTCGCGGCTGAATACAGCAACCAACAACTCCGCCACCAGAACGGTGGCCTTCCGGTGGTTGCATCTGCACCGCTGGCCATCCGTGATGAGGTCCTCCAGCCTCAATCTCTCACTGCTAGCCTGTTAAAAAATAAAAAAGCATTAATGACCCAAACTACAAGTGGCTAGTAAAACTAGTGGCAATAAAACTTGGGCTGACTATCAGGACTTTAAGAACCTTGATTTCAGTATTTACTCCTAACTAAGTCTCAGGTCAGGAAATAATATGCTTGGCATTGTTTTATTACACTTGAATTGCCGAGTTGAACAATGTAGTGATTTAGGCGACAATAGCAACGGTTCGAAATTTATCGGAAACATGAAGCAGTCAGGTGGCACAAATTGTGTGGGTTTGGTCCGTTTTTTGTCCTTTATGGACGGAACGAAAAGTACCAGTAAGCAGTAACCAATTCCCCAATTCGTGACCTGATCTCGGAGCTCCAAATTTCTTATCAGTGTAAAACACTGCAATTATTTTACTTCTGTGGTACTTCGCTTCTCTGTACTTCTCAGAATGTCATCAGGCATGCAGCTTAATAAACACATACCCTAACTGCATCAGGTGCGACCAAACTGTCACAAGCTGTTGACGGGGTGCTGCACGAGGACTCTGATGCCTGTGTTGACGGGGTGCTGCATGACCCTGATGGCGTTGCTGACACGGTGCTGCGAGACTCTGATGCCTGTGTTGACGGGGTGCTGCATGACCCTGATGGCGTTGCTGACACGGTGCTGCGAGACTCTGATGGCTTTGCTGACGGGGTGCTGCGAGACTCTGATGGCTTTGCTGACACGGTGCTGCGAGACTCGGATGGCTTTGCTGACGGGGACTTGGATGGCTTTGCTTTCGGCATATAGGTTGCTGGCTTGGGCGGCGCCTTGGTCCCGGTATTTGCTGATGAGACCAGACGGCAGTTCAAGTTTTCTACTGCCGTCTGGCAAGATTTGACCAATCCAGGTAAATCTAAAAATCAATTTTGATTAAAAGTTGAACTAAGGAAAGGATAGCACATCTGTGATATTATTAGCCTTCATGGAGTGGGTACTCACCATCGACAAGATTGAGCATGCGCTTTGCTGCCTGAAGCTCAGCCCTAAGCCTCTTGTTCTCGGACTTTAATATGGCCACTTTCGTAACCAGCTGGAATTGGCTTTTTTTCGAATCCTCTTCGCTGGAAGACGACTCATCGCTATTCCATTTGAGTTGTATCTGAAGGAAACAAATTAATGAGAAAACCCTGCATTTACACATTATATACCTACTATAACATTAAATATATAAATATTTAATTTTCTGTGACGTTAGCAAGAAGTTCAAAGAAGACAAAAAGTAACACCCACAACACTGGCATGTTTACTTACTGGATAGTTGGCTGCTTTTCGGGGCTTGTTGCTCCCAACAGGCGGCTCGGGCAGGAACGCTTCGCAGGAATTCCTCTCCTCAGACCTCCCCTCGGCCCTCTCCATCATTGCTATTGCGTTGCTTTTCAAATGCGTGGTCTTCAGCCTCTTGCTGTTCCCTTTCTAGAAAAAAGAGCCAATTGATCAGATCTGTAGTACTGAATGTCCACTGGAGGTACAAAAGTACATCTAATAATCACGAGAGGATATTATACCTAATTGTAATGAACCATGAAAAATAATTAAGAAGGTGTTAATCTAGTTAAATAATATGTTAATTAAATTTTTGTATTGTATTTTGGGTCTTACCAAAGAAAATTTAGCCATTGATGTATCAGAATTTTTCTTCGGGTTCTCCACACGCGCCTCAGTTCGGCGAGCTGGCGAGGATGCACTGCCATATTTTTCCAAGTTTCGTGCAGCTCGCTGCATTTCGTCAAAGCATGAAAATAATTTCATAATTAGATTAGGAATATGCAATTTAAAAGAACTTTATTAGCATACTGCAGAAACGTTTCTTGTCTGAACAACAAATCATTTTAGGTAGGTACCTACCAAGGTATACAACTACCAACCTATTTAGTAAATAACAACAGTTTTTAACGTAAATAATAAAATGTTGCACGGTTTACTTACATCCCAAGGCAAGAATCCTCACAGGAAACATCTTCCAGACCACATCCCGCGTTACTATGGCCATATTCCGTGCGCCAGTGATCCGCGTGACCATTGGCCATTTCACTTTAATTATTTCCGAAGAAATTTGAGGTTCCCCAACACAATCTACAATGAAACTCACGTATCCCACAGAAATACTGCCGTTTTCTTTCGGGAATTCTAAAACACAACACTTATCTTCATTGAATTCGCACATATTTCCTGAAAGTTATGAGATAATGAGGGAGCGACTGGACTGCTTACAACACTGCTATGCGGCACGCTGGAAACAATATGGCCGATCCCATTCCCTAGCGTAGCCCATGCTTGTTTTGATATCAAAATAATTATTTTATATTACTTGAATATAAAGTCAAAGATAATTGAAGGCAAAAATACCTATATGTATGCTTTGATTTTATCTTCAGTAAATTTATTTAGATCCCTTTTATTTGATGCTAATTTAACATTTAAAATGAAAATTATGAACAGTTGTTTGGGTACGAGACTATACTACCTACTTGCAGTCAAGATTAAACCATATTATCTTTGGTAGGTACTTTTTGTTATGGTCAACAAAGAACGTAAAATAATTCGATTGAATTAATTATTAATTATATATTATATTATATAGCCATTAGAAAGATTTTAAACTTTGTTTAATGATTTTAAATAATAATTATTATTGTCTCTGCATATAAAATTGCTCATTTGACTTTCATCTCAGACGTTCACTTCAGTTAGGGTTTCCGATTCCGTTTAAATCAATTTCAATTCAAAGTCGTTTGTCTCGACTCTCAACGTTAGGGCTACAAGTTAATATTGTCTTTAAATCAAATACTTGTTTAGTACGATAGTGGTTTTTATTGATACCATCATGTTAAAGCCTTAAATCCCATTTGTTCACAACCCCGAGATTGAAGCATAATTCTGGTAAGTTACCTAGTATGTTTGACGGGTTCTTAACAAATTTTGTTTTTTTACAGCAATCCAAATAATGTAATAACATTTGTTACGCTCTTTCAGAAACAATGCGTCGTTATAAACGGTATTTAGTTGATGATGATGGGGACGTTCCTCGCTCAACAAAGTTTTATCGGCAACAAGCCGAAGAAGTTATTTTGCTGGCACCTCATAACCCCGTGGATCAAGAAAACACAGCTGGAATTGTGGTAAGTAATGTCTCTAGAACCCAGGGTGGAACTTGGGTGGTGTCTCACCACCCCTCGGGTGTAGGCCAATACGTCAAGGGTGGTTACCACCCCCCGGAATATTTCTTTGTTCCCATTTGGTTGGTTATACCTAACTTTATAAGTCGCATAATATGTGATCACATTACTTTGGAATACGTAGGATGATTGCACAAGCTGTGCAAATGTATTCGTGTGCAACACACATATCTAGAGCACATAACATGGTACCAACCTTATTGTCATTTTGTGTGTTTTATAACTCCTCTTAATCTCTCTATACTTTTGCAGGGCACTGGAAACCCTCTGGAGGTAGCAGATTTGAATGCTGCTAATGAACGCCGCGGCAACGAAGTTGGCGGAGACGACGGCTCCGATCGTGACGGAAATGACAACTATCAGAACCTTGAAGAAGATCACCCCGTCCTTGAAGAAGATGACAATGATAACGATATCGTATTCGGAGACGACCAAGAGCCTGATGATATGTTCGATGATATGTTGTTTGAAAATGCACAGAATGTTGTAAGTCTTCCACATTTTGATACTCGGTTTTCACATCATTTTAGTTGCAAGCTCTGTTGGCATGTTATCTCAACTGCATAGACAGCTTATTCAGCCTGTATTAAATACCAGTAACCATAATCTGATCGCTCGGAAACAAACTCGAAGCTCTTGATCCACTTCCTGCCAGAATGGCGAGAGAGGACAATTTTAATGTGACAAATAGCCTAATAGCACAATGTTCAGAATCTGCTAGGTGCATGAAACTAGCTAGTTCTCAAAGCCGATGAAGAATTCTTTTGTATTCATGTTCAAAATATCCATAACTCTGTTTCAGAATAACTACAATAACGTCTTGTACGAAGGAGCTCACATTACCCGTCGGCAGAGTGAAGCTCTGATACTTTCGTTTGTCACGCGCTACCATCTTTCGGAACGAGCCCTGAGAGATCTCCTGTTGCTGATCAACACGCATACGCCAGTCGCCATTCATCATTCAAAGTATTTCTTCTTAAAGGACCTTAATTTGAAGAAATCTGCAAACAGAGTGTTTTTTTGTCATAGCTGCATTGAAAAGGTCAAAATAACTGCCCTAAAAAGCATCAAGTGTACTAATGATTCTTGTGATTTGTTTGATATCAGCCAAGATGAGGCCAGTTTAGTGAAGAATGGCAGCTACTTTTTGCACATGCCCTTGGGTCCACAATTAGTTAGATTACTAAATAATCCAGACATATTTTCGTCTCTACGGAGGGATGTAGACTACCATGACGTCATGGCTGGAAACTTGTACAAAAATTTGCAAGACACCAATCAAATAGGCCCCAATGACATTACACTCCAGTGGAATACAGATGGAGCATCGGCTTCAAACTCTTCACAGTGTAGTATATGGCCAATACAAGTTGTCGTTAACGAGTTGCCATTTCGAATCCGCAAGGACAATATTATCCTATCAAGTTTGTGGAAGGGAAAGAAGCCAAACATGGACACATTTCTAGAGCCTTTTGTGGAAGAGTTGCAAGATCTGCACAAAACTGGTATTGTTCTTGCCAATGGCACTAAAGTTAATGTCCATTGCATTATTGCAAGTGTAGATTCGGTTGCACGTCCACTTCTGCAAAACATAAAGCAGTACAATGGTAAAAACGGGTGCTCGTACTGTTTGATGCCAGGTGAGAGAATCGCAAGGGGATCAGGTCACTCTAGGGTATATTGCGGAGAACCAGGCGAGTTGCGCGATGCGGTTCAGCACCTTGGCGATGCAAGACGTGCCATCGAAACGGGAACGAGTGTCCAGGGTGTGAAGGGGCCATCGCCACTGATGCTTATTCCCTTATTTGACATCATCACTTCGTTTGTACCAGATTATCTGCATAATGTGCTACTTGGAATTGTTCGTTGGTTTATGTTCGAGTGGTTTGATAGTAAGAACAACGGTAAAGAATGGTATCTTGGAACACGTCAAAAACTTCAGTCATTTGATCAACGTTTAGCCAGCATAAAGCCGCCATCTGAAATTACCAGGGTGCCGCGATCATTTGCCACTGAAAAAAAACTTTGGAAAGGCAGCGAGTTCAGATCGTTCCTACTTTATTATTCGCTACCTTGCTTGAATGGGCTTCTGCCACCGCGGCATTTAAAGCATTGGATGTTGTTCGTTTATTGCATGACCATTTATCTCCAGGAAAAAGTAACACAAGCAGAACTAGAAAGTGCTAAAATTGCTCTGAAAAGATTTGTCGTCCAAACAGAAGAGTTGTATGGAAAAGAGTGGATGACATTTAACCTGCACATTTTGCTGCTTGTACCCAAGGCAATAGAGAATTGGGGCGCAGCGTGGGCTTCGTCTACATTCATGTTTGAGCATTTCAATGGGGTTCTATTAAATCTCTTTTCGGGAACCCAATACATTTCGGATCAAATTTTTAGGAACTACTCCAGGGTGCAAATGATGAACATGACAATAAACTCTGGGCCAAACGAAAATTGGCATCCCATGGCTAAATCACTACTCAAAAATTTTGCCGGTAAATATTTGTCGTTGCGTGCCAAACGTTCTGACACGCTCGTGGTGTTTGGTGCGCCGAGACCAGCGAAGTTGTCAATTTTTGAACAGATAGTGATTGATGATTTTTTTTAGCACAAAATGATAACAGCGTAAAAGATTTTTCCAAAATGCTTCGTCATGAGCGATTTCTGGTCAACGGGCTTCTTGTAAATACTACTAGTTACAAACGTCTCCAGCGCAGAAAGAATGATGTTGTAAAGCTAGCCGATGGGAACTTCTTCAGTATCAACCACCTTGTTGACCTTCAGATTCCAAATGTAGAGTTAAAATATTTGTGTGTTGGCCAGCACCTTCGACTTGTCAACTCCAACATTTGCGTGGATGGCCAGTTTAAGTCGAGCCAATTCATTCGAGAAGTGAGAGCGCCATGTGAGAGGGATGAGATAGTCGTCATTCATCCTCAATCGATTACTAGTAAGTGTGTACAAATGCAGATAGGTGGTTTGCTCTTTGTAAGCAGCTTGGCAAATGGTCTGGAAAGAGATTAAAACTGGGTTTTCTAATCTTCAGTCACTGCTGGCCAGTTCGGAATAGGTGCTGTTTCCACTTTATCATAAGCATGAGTGCAAACAAATAGGTATACTAGGCAATAATTTTGCAACTTCTTAAATTATAATATTTACTTAGTTAGAGGCAGCACGGCAGGTATTTAAGATTTAATAAAATGAGATACCTACATGTTATTGAATTCAAATGTTAGTTCTGCTTGGAACCTGCATGCGTGACATTTGTCGAGTCTGCTATTTAAATCTTCACTGTGTCTGTTGCAACTATGTGGTTTACGTAAAATTTATACATAATAATTCATGAGCGAAGCGAAATCTTCAATTTCACTACCGCTAAAATAAACACTTGTGTGTGTTATTTTGTTTGTTTGTTTGAATGTATGTTTGTGCGCGCTCTACAGCTCAAACGCCTGCTTCGATTGCGATGAAATTTTCAGGGTGTCTGCTGTTGTTCCCAACAGCACCCTGTTGACCCTGTGCGTTACTATATGCTGACTCGCAATTATTATTTTGTGAATTTATAGCAAAATTGTTCTGCAATAAAAGCTGTCATTTTATGCACCAACTGTGTTTTTTGTTGCCACATGCAATTTGAATCTTTTCTTTCCCCTTATCTATTTCAGTAACCATTGAACTGATTGTGGAAACTAATGGGTTTCAATACAATTTCTCCTAGGGATTATTTCAGTTACTAACATATATTATTAGATTTCTCATATTTACCATTCGTTGCCTGCTAGGGTCAATGGTTAATTATCAATGGTTATTATAGAAAACTATTGGCAATGGTTAATGATGAATGGTTATTATTGAAAACTATTGGCAATGGTTAATGATGAATGGTTATTATTGAAAACTATTGGCAATGGTTAATTATCAATGGTTTTTACTTTAAAAAACCATTCACCAGTAACCATTGCCAATTGTTATTCCAAAAAAAAAAACAGCACCAATGGTAATTTTTATAAAACAATTGACCGGCAATGGTTATTAACAAAATAACCATTGACCACCAATGGTTTTTCAAATTAACCAATCATAGCCAATGGTATGTTTTCCTAAGGGTCCAAAGCCCATCTAGCCGTCGTAGATATTTTGTTGATGCAAGAGAGGAATGTTTTAGAATCAAGCATTGCAGACGGTTTAAAGCACTACCATGCTACAACGGAAAGGGTATTTCGGACTGCATACAAGCAAGCCAAATTAAACCGTCCATTTTTAAATTTCGAAACGGAAATTGATGTACAAATATTAAATGGAATTGACATGGGCAGAATTCTCCACTTAAATGTAGCATGCTCCCACATCATGGAGCACATCGCGCATGATATGCGAAAACGTTTCTTCGAACAAATTTGTCGGACAAAACCTAAGATAGGATTGATCATAGATAAAGCGACCGCGGAAAACAAGTGCAGCGCTCTTATTGCATTCTTAAGAGTCCAGCTTGATGAAATGTCAGCCCCCGTCAATGTATTCATTGACTTGGTCGAGCTAGAAGATTTTACATCAGAAGGCATTTTGGCCTCTCTACTGAGAAGCTTGAATACGCTTGGGCTTACACACGACATTCTTGCCTTTTGCCTAGTGGGGTTGACATGTGACGGCGCGTCTGTGATGCTGGGGAGGAAAAACGGTCTTGCAAAAATGCTGGAAAACAAATATCCGAATATCATCACTTGGCACTGCTGTGCCCACAGACTTGAATTAGCAGTAAACGACGTTGTTAAAGATATTGGATTTCTCAATCACTTCAAGATTTTCCTAGACAAGCTATATGCGCTGTACAACCAATCGAACAAAAATCGAATTGAACTAAAAAATATCGCATCATCGCTAGAGCTACAATTTTTAACGATCGGCCGGGTCCTGGATACGCGATGGGTCGCTTCTAGCTTTCGCACAGTCGACGCGGTTTGGAACAATTATGCAGCGTTGGCTGCACATTTTGAAACCGCTTCGCAAGATAGAAATAGAGATGATAAGCAAAGGAAAACGTATTTGGGTTTGCGTGCCAAGCTGACATCAAAATCCTTCGTGGTGAGTCTGGGTTTAATGAAAGACGCGCTGCTGGAGTTGTCTGAACTGTCGCTTGAATTCCAGAAGAGAGATTTGAATATCATCGAAGCTCATCGCGCCGTTTGTCGTCAAATTAGTGTTTTCGAAACCAGTGTTGATGTCGCAGGAAAACACGCCAAAGAAGCGAACGCTGCGTGTGATTCATTGCTGTTTAAGGGAGTCGCCCTTACTCCAACTGCAGCAAGGCATGAATCCCCTATCCATGATAGGGGCTGTTAACTTGCGCTCCAGGCTGATGACTGTACGAAGCTCTGCTGCTGGCAGAAACGATCCACTGCAGAATGCGAAAGATTATGATGAAATTGTATCGGAAATAAAAGTTCTTAGCCCCGAATACTGGCCAGACGAGCCAACAGCGTGTTTTGGCGAAGAAGAAGTCGAACGCTTGTGTACGAGATTTGCAATTAAATCAAGGGACACCATTAGAGATTTCCGTATTTTCAAAGAAACAAAGGGAAAGCAACATGCACCACAAATTAAAGAGCTTTTGAAATGCATTAACAGCATTGCAATTTCGAGTGCAGAGGCAGAACGCGGGTTCTCGCAAATGAATCTGATCTGTACTTCGGCACGGGCATCTCTTTCAACAACAACCATATTTTCTTCGCTACTTTTCATCAAGCTAACTGGACCACCATTGACCCAATTTGTCCCTTCACCCTACGTAAAATCTTGGCTTGCTAACGGCCATCATTCAGCAAACGACCTAGACAGCAAAGCCAGGGCCGAAAAGAATCCCATTGATACAAATGTGAAAGTAATTTGGAATTTATTGTAAAAGTGTCCAAATCAAATCATGATATTTTTTCGCAATTTTCATCTCCTGATTTTCATATACATCTGGCTTTCGATGTTGATCTTTGTTTTTGGTCAGTCTTGTAGACAATGAATCCACAAAATGGCACATACCAAAACAAAATTGTAATTGTGAACTTATTAATAGTTTCGGCACTCAATGTTTTTTTTTTTAAGTTATGAATATTGTTTTTTTTTTGTGATGAGTAATAGCACAACATGCTTCAATTATGCAAAGGGCAAAAAATGTAAAAATATATGTATTTTATGCAAATAAATGATGTTCAATTGTAGGTATACCTATAAGCCAACGGTGTATTTTGCGTTCCCACATCATTTTCCGTAGTTTAAAGAAATCACGTTTTTTTTTTTACGAGAGCTTACCCACCTATTTTGTTACAAATTAACCACTGCTGGTAGTGACACCTTCGGCAAGGTGGAGATTGACAGTGAATGAAGTTTTGGTTATATCATGTTTATAGTAATAACAAAGGCACAACATAAGTGTAAAAATAGCTTATTCGCGGTATTAGGTTGCGCCTTCTAAAAAAACGCGTATATGCATTTACACGTTTGCGGGCCTAAATTTTCTACAGCACCCCGGGCTTTTTGGAGCCAGTCCGCCCCTGCCTACAATATTATCATTAGGAGATGAAATGGTTTAAAGTGCAGAGTTTTTAGCTTTGGCGCTTTTGAATATACCTCTATCTTGGGTGTCACTCTATACTTGAAAGCAGTTTGAAGATTATCCCCTTATATGTCGGGAATGGTTTCAAGTTATATTTGAGTCATTCATGGAAAAAAAATTTTGTTTACAATTCATTATATACTGCGTTATGTAAAAACATGTTACCATATAATTAAGGCCATCCGGAACTTAGGATTTTAAAATTTGGCCATTTTTGGTTTTTTTGCTAATGATTTACTTTAATATCTTAGGAAAGTTAATAACTGACCACAGATAGATCATTGTGATAATTGTTTTAACAGATAATTATTAGGTTCATCAATGCGTGACTTTTTTCTGCTCAAAAGCCATGTTTGAAAGCAAAATCAACTGAACTATTGGTTACTTTTCAAATGCTTATAGATTTCTTGCCCCTTCGAATATCCCGCTTTTGTAAACGGATGTTGGTTCATTGATGCTTCCACGATGCATTGCAATCCATCGGAATGCATTCGAAGTATTTGGAAGGCTGTGAGTGTCTGGTTCCGTCATCGAGGTGTTCGCAAATAAATTTTATTTCGAGCACGTTTTGCTATTCTCTACCTTTCAGTTTGATCGTGTTTTTTTTAGCAAAGTTTCTCAAAAAATGCCTCGTACTGGTAAAGCATTTAAGAAAAGGATCTCTTGTCGTCTTTTTCATGACGAATGTGCAACGCAAGAGACCGAGGGAATATCTACAAGTCAAGACTTGTGCGACAACGTCGTAGAAGTGGGGTTAGAATCGACGCCACCTAGTCGTGATCTAACTGAATCCAATGCTGGAACTTCATCTCGATCTACCAGCGCTGCAAGGAAGAAACTGGAGAATTCTTTCGACAAGATTCAAGATTGTGAAGAATCAGAACACTTTGGCAACGAAATCATCGACTTGGAAGAGTTATCAGCAGCGTTGTTTTGCAAAGCTGCGTGTAGTGAATGTGCCGCTAAAAACTGCCTGTCTGTCAAACCAAGTTCTAGGAGAGGACTTGCGACTAAATTGAACCTGTATTGCAGTGCTTGCTCGTCATCGTTTTTGTTTGATTCATCGAAGAAGAGAGTAGTCGCGTCTGCAGGTGAACGGGCACGGTACGACATCAACATGCGCTACGTCTACGGTCTTCGAACGATTGGAAAGGGACAAACAGCTGGAGCTATTCTGTGCGGCGTTTTGAATTTGCCATCACCCGTTGTAAAGTTTTGTCAGTACTACAAGTTCTTGGCAGCAGTAGTTGAAAATGTCAGCACTTCATCCATGAAAGCAGCCGTTCAAGAAGCTGTTGTTGAAAACGACGGTGACACCGACATCGCAGCAGCGTTCGACGGTTCCTGGCAACGACGCGGGCACAATTCAAAGAACGGTGTTGTGACAGCCACAAGTGTCGACACGGGTAAAGTTATTGATGTGTCAATTCTCACCAAGTACTGTCGGTGTTCAACAAAGCTAGAAGAAAATCACGAAAAAGACTGTTCGGCAAACTTCAGTGGAGCTAGTGGGGGCATGGAGGCGGCCGGAGCCTGTGAAATCTTCGAGCGATCGGAAGCGACAAGAGGTGTTCGTTACACGAAGTACTTGGGAGACGGTGACTCGAAAGCCTTCAACAGTGTTGTGACCAAACAAATTTACGGTGCCGATGTGACAGTAGAAAAATTGGAGTGTTTGGGACACGTTCAGAAGAGAATGGGTTCGCGTCTTCGGCGACTGAAGAAAACATTGAAAGGGGTGAAACTCAGTGACGGAAAGCTTCTGTCGGGAAAGAACCGGTTGACCGACGCAGAAATTGACCTGCTACAGAAATATTACGGGTCAGCAATTCGCCATAATGTTACTGACATTGGAAAAATGAAAACTGGAATCTGGGCGACCTTCTTCCACAAGTTGTCGACGGACGAAAAGCCGCAACATGGACTTTGCGACGAAAGTTGGTGCCGCTACAAAAAGCAGAGGCTGCTGGAACGGTATATAAACATAAAACAAATCTACCTGTAGCTGTAATGGAAGCTATCAAGCCGACATACCGCGATCTGACAAGTGTCGAACTTTTGTCGAAGTGTTTGCACGGTGGTACTCAAAATGCGAATGAAAGTTTCAACGGAGTGATTTGGACACGACTACCTAAAACTGTGTTTGTTGCTAAAACAGCCCTAACGTTCGGTGTGCACAATGCAGTTCTCGCATTCAATGATGGAAATCGTGGCCGATGTAAAGTAATTAGCCAGCTAGGAATGGAACCAGGACACCATCATGGTTCGTTCGATGCGCGCATTGGACCGGGAAAAAATCCGTTCAGCGGAGAAATCTGAAACCGATTTCGAACGCAAGGCCAGGCAGACTCGAAGAAATGCGAAGAGAAGAATTGAGGAAGCAGAAAACGACAAAGATGACCCTGAATATGGAGCTGGGATTGCATGAAGTGAACAAAAATGACAGTGCCGCTTACAATCAGTTTATCTCAGTTCGACGTTTTCAAATTTTAGGTACATAAATCTCAGGACTTACTGGACGGACTTGTTTGAAAATTGTACAGCCTGTTCATGGATAGTTGACTTGACTTTTAACATGGGGGTTTTGGGCTAGTGTCCTTTTTTTGGTTTGTGTGATCTTTTTTATCCAAAAATTTATGTTTTTTTCTCGTAAAATGGGAAAATTGTGATAAAAGATAAAATAAAATTTATTTTGAAAAAAGCCCATGTCTATTTGAAGAGGACAGTCCCAGGAATGTTCCCAATTTATTTCAGCTCATATGGTTCGGCCACTTATCAGGAAAATGTACCTACAAATGGTAAATTTAACATTATCATCATACAAGCTACCGCTATGTTCCGGATGGCCAAAAACAAAAATTTTCAGAAATTGCAAATAAACTGCGGAATATTCTCATGGAAGTCAAATTTTGAAGTTTAGATCCTTTTTTGTAAGACAACGGGATATGTAAAAACATTTTATTGCAGCCTAAGAAAGAATTAAGTAATTTAGCATGTTAACAAGTTTTTAAGATACAAATTTATGCAAACATTGTAAATTCATTTACATTTATCTGAAATGACAATACACATAAAGAAATTAACATCACTAATATATTAAGATGAAAACGCCATAATTTCAGTTCATAATCACCCAATATATATGCACTGTATTAATTATCTATAATCAGTGGTGTAGTCCAGAGTATACGGCGTATTCTCACCATTATTTCAATGAAATACGCTAAAAAAACTCTGGCACGCTCATAGCTTATTACTTCAAACGTTTGCGAATTTTCAATGCTATTAATGGTTTCACCCCTAAATATGTCCGTTCCAGACAACCTATCTGCAAACTTGAGCTAACAGTGGATGCATTGCAAAAATATCAGTGCTTATAAAAGGAATCCAGGGAGATGTGGTCGTGGATGTGAAGGTGCATTGTAGGACTAGGAATTCGACCAAAGCGCAAGTCAGCCATGTTTGAGCATGTGGACATTTTTGGCAAAGGGTTCAAGACATAGTGTCGATAAGCGATAAAACGTGGATTATAGCAGCCCATCCCTCCCCCCCTCCCCACACCGGTTGAGGAACAATCACCATACCCACTTTTATTTCCAGCACTACACCACTGTCCATAATATATTTTGCTGACGTTTGCGAAATTACCGACGATTGATGTATTATACTACGAATGAGATAAATAAATTGTAATAAAAACAATAAAGAGGCAGGAAAGTGAATAGGGAGAAACCAAGGAAAACAATAACACGTATAACACAGAAAGTTTTAGTTGCCCAAGTAATGTATTTTATCGAGAGCACGACAGTAGTCGGTCGCGTGGCCGCTAGGGCTCGATGTAGTCGCACGTCTCGTCCTGCCGCGTCAGCTCGTAGGCGTCGCGGTCAAGACCGTTGCGAGCGACGACGGCGTCGATGGCCGCCAGCGTCGCGGCGTCCACTTGCGGCGTCCGCGTCAGGATCCACGACGCCTCTGTCACATAAAAGACAACGTCGGGATTAGCGCTCGTTGAATGTACATACTTCATCCTAGTGTCCACGGCTAGCTTAGCTTCTATTTTATCCTAGTTTTTAGAAAGGATTTCAGCTACGTTTTGAAATTTCGAGCTCAAGTCTATAGCTCCGTTCACAACAAACTTAGAAGTAACGTAACGTTTACTTTAACGCAAACTTAATATTTTGCCATTCACAATCAACTTTAGCAGCAAGCCAATGCCCAAAGGAAATCGTAGTGTTTCGCCTCGAGTGGCGGCCATTTTGGATGGTTGATTTCATCCCCTTTGGGGGTTATTCTTTGGATAATCAACTGTTTGCTCGCAAAACTCACTTTTAAGGTTATGACCACTCAAAATATACTCATATTGTAGTATAATAAATATAAAAAAACTGTAATTACTGGTCAATAGGTAATTTGATTTCAAGTACAGACACACCCAAAACTAGAAGTTCAAGAGGTAAAGCAAAGTGGGTTGGTTACCATTCAAAGCGCGCCCAAATTCTTAGCCGAATCTGATTGGTCCATTCTTACAGTCGACGTTAAAGTTAGCGTTAAGTTTGGAGTTTGCAAACCCTGCGGCTGCGTTTACGTTACGTTACGGTTACGGTTACGGAGCATTGTGAACGATACATGCATTTAGCCATAAGACAAACGTTGCGGTTACTGCTAAATTTTCTGCTAATTTTTGTTGAGCCTTAACTTTTTTCAGCATTTTCAAACAGTTAAATTTCCTTTGGAGTTTAATACGAAGATTTAAGTGCCCGGATCAGTTCGCCAGAAAGTGGCTTTCAGACCCTTTTTTTCCACCGTATGAGGGTCACATCGTTGAAGTTATCATTTCAATATTTCAATAGGTTGTAAACAAAAGATGTGAAATTGGGTAACCATGGCCCTTTTCCCGAAAAATTTCCCCCGGAACGCTAGAACCACCCCGAAACTATTCATTTTTGACCTTCTTTAGAGCCATGTATACGAAAGTGCAATAGAGAATTCGAGAAAAAGGACATGGTTACCCAATTTGAGGTATTTTGTCTACCACATACTGAAATATTGAAATGATTACTTCAACGATGTGACCCTCAAACGGTGGAAAAAATGGGTCTGTTTCAAAATTTTCCATGTTCAATTTTTAACTTTGTACACCCAACGACTGCTTCTCGACAAAATATGAGACGTTGTTGATACTCCGTGCCTCTCGTTATCGCGCTCGCTGGAGTAATGAAAGGAAGGGATAAGCTAACTGTAATTAAACATTTCTATCTTGCATTCGCCTAGATTATTTCTTAGAAAGGATTTAAAAACACGTTATGGCAGGCGCATGAACAAATTGCCGTTTAGGAAACGCAAAAATGACTTTAGAAGTTCGATTCAAGTTGCCCCACGATCCATTCGGCATAACAAATGTAATGATGTCAGTTTAAATTAGAAATGTATCAATCAATACTCTTTTTGCTGAAAGATATCGCTTTTGCAATTAATTGTTCCCGGAAAGCAAAGCTATCTGATGCTTAGGAGATTACGAAGGGATTGTAAAAATGCATGCGATAAAAGTATAAGACCCAAGTAGTTGATTATTTTCGAGCGATATTGTAGCGACTTGGTGATGTACAAAGTTTGAGTCAACTCTTCAAAAAATAAACAATCTAAACTGATCCTTACCCTTAAAAAAATATATATTTTTTGGAAGGAAGGGAGGCGAAGCTGGAAACATGTGCACCCGAACCGGGATACGAACCCGGGACCTCCTGCTTGCCGGGCAGGTGCTCTACCAACTGAGCTATTCGGTCACACATTCTCCCTGCTTCGCCGGGTACGACAAGGGGGATCTCCGGGGAGATGAGAGGCCGAGCGACCCGTACATGGGACGGGTAAACGGACTCGGCCCCAGGACGGCGATGGCGCAATCACTAGACCCCTTGTCCCGTTCTCAGATGAAAAGAACGGATTCAATGGTATTTTTTAAATATGTATATATCACTCTTAGAACAAAAGTCTGAAAAATTAAACGATCAGACAAAAATCCTGCCTGAAAATGAAAAACACAGTCTGAAAAGTGTCTGACAGCCATAATTCGGTCTGAACATTGTTTTTACAGCATTTAATAAGTCAGGTGATCATGTCTGATCTAAATCAGACCGTCAAAATTGCCTGCATTTTTAGTAGGGCAGGGAACAGGACAGGGAAAAACGAAATAAGTTGTAAAACTTGTTATTTTGTGGTTCTTTCAAATAGATATTTAATATAGATTACCTATACTTGAAATGATAATACTGGCAGTAAACAGGCAAATATATCCAGCAGTGAACATAATTGTGGATTGAAAACAAGTTCTAGCTAAAAAAAAATTCATTTCTGCTGTGGTTCAAACGGACAACAAAGAATCTACTCTTTTCTCTAAACAGAGACAAAGCATGCTTGTGCAATAACTCTCCAATTTGTATCACACCTACAGTTTTTGGTAACTTTGTGCGTACCTCATAAGCATTGAGTGAGTGGATGCAAGCAATCGTTGTGAGATGCTGAAAAACCAGAAACTTTGAAGAATCAATAACTACAATATCAACTATCTTTCCAAATGTGGGCATAGCATTTTCCTCATTTTTTTCTAAAATTATGCCACCCATTTTATAGGTGGTGCCATGCACTATTACATTTTTTGATATAGTGATTTGTGCCTGTGCATCAACATTCAAAATATTCGACACAGAAAGGTGATGCTCATACTCCCCAAAGTTAACGGAGTGTCCAGGAGATACTTCGTCACCTTTATACAAAATATTCTTCGAAGGCTCATGTGGCAATGCAAACATCTCAGCACAACGCAGCGACTGGTGTCTGTAGGCCAGTGTGAGGGCAATATTTTTGAAGTTTTTGACAATGGTAGCCAAGTGTTTGAACCTGCAGTGTGCTGCTTCAAACCACATGCACCACTGCTGACGCAAGGGCCCAAATCGTAAAATTTGATCGGGCATATGAAGCAGGAAGTGAAATTTGGGAGTTGCCGGTCTGTATAACTTCTCAAATTCTTTGTGATGCTTCTCGATCATTACTTTCAACAGATCAACCTCATATTCAGCTATTTCAAACGACAGCATGCCATTTAATATCTGCAGGAACAATATCAGATTTTGAAGATGTTTGTCATCTTCTTCAACGCAACCGTTGAGAAGAAAAGGTAAGACGTTACCTAACGTGATGAGCTGCGCACAATTTTGTCGAAGTTTGTTGTCCAAGTGACGTCGATCAATCAATGATGGCTTGTCCTTGGCAAGATGGCAGTAGTTGAATGAAGAGATGCTGTCATTTATCTTCTTCATTGACATCAACCTATTTCCGACCAAATACTTTAAAAAGTGCCGCAATTCTAGTTCAAGAATGCCCTCAATGGCTACATGCATCATATCTTGCACCATACATTTCGAAACGTCAAAGGTTTCGATTTCACATAGAATGCTTTTTCCTGTTACACCGTATTCTTTTGACCAAAATATTTTCTCCTCTTGTGTCAACCCTGGGTCATTTAAAACATAACAATGCTCAGCGTGGGTTACCTTGTCTCTTGCCACAAACTCTCTCTCATCGAATGACAGTTTAATAGAGATATTTGTACCAAGGCATGCTCTACATGGAGATTTGGCAAATGCAACCCCCTCCTTAAATCCCCCTACATAATTGGCAGCTAACGTGTCCCCAGTAAACATCAACAATGATCCACGAAATCTTCTTTCTTTACCCTTAATCATAAATGTCTTTCCCTCAGGAGACTCCAAGATTTTAATGTCCCTCACAAAATGTTCTAGTATTTTGTTCACACCATATTGTCTTAGGTGGATCGATTTAACAATGCAGAGGAGATTTATCATTTTTAATGTAGACCTAAATTCGGGGTATATGTTAGCCAACGTCCAGTAGAACATTGCTAATTTGTGAGTTTTTACTTTGGAACCTAGAGGATTGACAATTTCAACATCATCGTAATACAAAATGATCTTAAGAGATTTAGAGTCGTTTCCAAATATCGGATGAGTTCTCACAAATTCGCCATCTGAATAGTCTTTCAGTAGCCCGTTTTCATTTCGTGGCCTGGGATTTTCTACACACTGTAAAACATCCTCTTGACTTAAAAGTTGTTCTAAGGTGGGAAAGAAGGGTATTTATTGAAACTGGATTGGTTTTCTTGTTAAATGCAATCTCGGTGTTTTCTCCCAAACCCAAACAGTATCAAGAAGAACACTCTCGGGTATGATCAAAAATCCATTTTCCACCAGAAACTTGTCAAGTTTATGTTTGCTGTTGACATCCTTGATCGCATTTGCAAGCAGGAAATCATTCATTATTTCATTGACACTATAAGTGGAGATCATGCCATCTTGGTTAGCTGCATTGTGCAACTGATCCTGAAATAAAACAAACCATTCAGGTTATGAAGGGGAAGAAGTTATATAGGGTGTGTCTGAATGGACACAACAAACCATTTTTTTGGTACAATGCTATTGAGTTTATAAAACTTGGTCTCCTAAACAACATTGTTTAAATATTGCAAAATTATCAGCTTTGGCATGTGAATTTGATCTCAATGGTTTGAGAGTGGTTTTGAGGTTAAGTTGAGCAGTACAAGATTTCGTATACAGACATGGTCAAGTAGCAAAAACACAGATTTACTCACCCCCAAAGCACGCAAGGTGTCATCAGAAAACTGAACGATGCCGTCAGTAACGCGATCTGTAGCCAACTGTGAGATGTTACAACTTTCTCGAATGTGTTGAATGTACTTAATATACTGGCTTCGAATCTCATTACCCAACGGATTCGCTTGATGAAATGCATCAGGAACCTCCGGTTGGTCAGCTGAAGAAGAATATGTTTTTAATATTATTACTAAATGCTATTATTGGGTTTGTCAATGGGTATGGCACCCATTACCAGATGCACGTAGACAGGAAGAAGCTTTACCACAACACCCCAGGATGGGGATCGTGTATTAATCTGCGCTCATACACAGGGGGGTTTCAAGCGTTGCTAAGATATTGGGCGTGTACAAGATCGCGATATGGAAATCCACGCGCTGTTTCAAATGCGATATAACGAACCGCAAACTTGGACGATAAATTCTGAAAAGTTGCGCTGCGATAATTTAAACGCTAGGAAATAAGTAATTAATTAAATCACAAATAAATGTTCTGAATTATAGTTGTTTACATTTTATAAGACCCTTTGATTGTTCGATGTATCGATTAATTGAATGTAATTGAATTTGAAGGTATCACAGACATGGACATGGAGAGAGGTGTACAGGCATGTAGGTAGCTTCTTTATGAACAGTTTATCACAACTTACCAGCAATATCGAAGTCTGCGTTGCCAGCTTCGTTCATCTCAAACTCCTGCACTGGCCCAGGCATTGGTTCTTCAACCAACGCATCATATTGGTGCTTTCGAGCTACGTGCGATTTGTACGACTTCCAATTATGGTACGATGCCTCACAATTGGGGAAACGACATGTTGCCAAGAAACTGCCCTCAAATCTGTGATGTCTTACTGTGTGTTGCACTGCAGTAATTCTGCTCACAGTTGAAACGCACACATTTCACATTTGAATACATTCCCTCTCTCCATCTTTCAAAAAGAAACAATGTCCCGGTTTCGACAGAGCAAACACATATTCTAACAAAAATACAAGCCAGAGATTACAAGCCAAGCTTCGTTCTGAACTACTTATGATCAAAGCTTAATAGCATCTTTGGTGCTGAATGGTTCTGATGACAGAATCTGACAGATGTCAGACAGATGTCAGAGTCCCAATGCCGCCATTGGCGATTCCCGCTCGACCGCCATTGTTGGCGCCGAGCACTACGGTTTTAGGCCTCGAGTGATCTGGTCGAGTGTTCCATCATCTAATTAATTAACGTTCGTATATTTTGTCACCATGGACGAGTTTACCAGAAATCTGCTACAGGAATGGAGGCTCGATTCCCTTATTGAACCTTTCCGAGGTAAGAAAATTCTAATCTTAACTAATCTGATCTTACTAACCCAAATTCATGACCACATGGTTGCACCTTGGTTGCACCATTGAATTCAATGGTTGCACCATGTGCAGTTTGCATGGTGAACCTATCGTTAATCAATGGTGAAACAGTTTTGGGACTTCGTTGAGTGATATAACCTTTCACTGGCTGTTATGTTGTGATCTTTGCATTGAATTGCTGTTGCTTCTTTCATTTCAGCTGCAGAGATGACAGAAGCGGCCATAATGGCACTGCGGGTGGACGACCCGATTATCGATGCGTTGATTCCCACTTCTTATGGAAATATAATTGTCTTCAAGCACAACTTGGCATTGTTGAAGCTTCGACCATTGCTAGCCGGGATACGCAACTAGCTCAGCGCTGTATGTTTCCCATGCAACGTTAAAGTATAGGCCTTACCAGCTGTGATCATTGGTCAGATCAACTCTATAACCATCATTATGTCGTTATGTATTGCTATTTAAAAAATTAAATATTGACTAGTCCATTCTAAATAAGTAAATTGTATTTTAGAAGTAGCTAAATAATCCCCTTGTTTGTTTGTTTTATTGTTTATTCAGTTTTAAGAAAACGTAAAAACGGCAACATACATGTTGAGCGTAGTGAGTGCTGGCACGGCATACTAGTTGCCTATCCCGTACGAGCGACGTAATCTTCATTGAAGATCAGACAGTGGTATGTCATTTTTCATGCAATTTACCGTCGGTATGTGTCCAGCCTTGGAATTTAACATTCAGAAGTCTGCTGGCCTGCTGGCAAGCAAGGCCACAGCATTGGAATTGATAGGCCTAAGTTAGCCTATCCTAAACTAAATAAGATATTACACTTTTTAGAACACATCTTTATCCATTAGACGAGTCGTACAATTTTATGCCCGCTCATAAGCTCTCACACAGCAGTGGGCTGCCAGCCTTCTTGCATGGCACTTGCTTCGTTATTCTAAAGCCCGGTACACATCACACCTTCGAGCCCGTGGGCTAGAGCACGTCGGTTTCTAAAGAGCAGTGTATACCGAAAATCCGTCTGGCTCGAGAAAGCGTGGAAAAAGCGTAATATGTACCATGCTTTATGCCAGTGGATGCAGTTATAGGCATTTGTTAAATTTTAGTTTTCCTTGCATCTTTTTAATTAGGTAATGACAAAGTCACTGCCCAATATCCGCTGTCACCAATGGTAACCAGGTTTGGCCCATCTTATGGCAAATTTGGTTGGTTGCTCTAGAGTGCTCTGCTCTGAGAGCATTCTGAGAGCAAGTCGCATGTTCAGTTGGTCAAACCAGAGTGCTCCGAAGTGGATTTTGAATGTTTGGTTGGAACGGCTAATCGCTTTGAGAGCAAGATTTCTTGCTCCGAGATTTTTGTCAGATAATCACCCAAATCTGGCAAGATGGCCGTGCGAAATTTGACTGCGATTTTGGAACAGCGTAATTCTTCTTCAAATAGGTATACAGTGAAGAAAAAAAGAAAATTGATAAAAACTTGTTAAAAACAAAACAGAACCCAAAAATAAACGATTATGTAGTGAATGTAGTGCATAAATCTTCAGGCTCTGAGGTAAAATAAGTTAGGTTGAATATATCTGTCACTCTGTCAATAAGGTGCGTGTTAGGTTCTGATCGTCCTGAGAGCAAATCTGCGAGCGATCATGACGTCATAGCGCCGAAAATGCCATGACTTTCGGCTGTTATTGGCCGTCATTTCTTTCTGTATACCTACTGTCTTAAATCTGTTGCGCTATGACATCTACTTACGACCAAGTTATTTTGTGCTGGCCATCTATCCGCTAGGCCATCCGCCATCTTTTCTTTACACACCTCACTGAAAATCACTGAAGTTGAAATAGGTTGATAGACGCCGATCGCTGTGAGGACTTGGTAGTCGGAGAGAATGGACCTAGCTGGAAAAGCAGTAGTTGCCTGAGAAGTTAAATATTTTTTTGATTTTAGATTTCAAAATCTTCTGCATTAACCGCACGAGCGCCGACACCAGAGTTGCCTCCAACTCGACCAGTGTCACCAGCGTCTCCCCAAGTCGAGGAAGTTGAGGTGGCTATTGTGCATCAGATTGCTCCGGTGCGCCACAGTAAACATAACTATAAAACCCAAGTTCCGCCTGCGCTTCCAGAGCTGCCGGAATACCTTTCTGCCATGAAAGGTGTGATGGAGATAAACAGATCACAGCGGTTAAAGCTCATCAGATTCCATGCGACCCATTTGAGCAACACGGCCCAAGTGAAATCTTTGGATTATGGGGCATACAGCACTGCCATTGTAAAAAAATATCCATTTATGGCAGATAGATCCAGGGATGGAAACGTAAGTCTGATAGGATTGTCCACTGAGCCTGCATTGAAATATATTATTTGCATTATGAAGCATGATGGCTTCGAGGCTGATCATTTGTCACATTTTTAAACAGTCGTCTGTGCGAAGCCAATTGAGTAAATACTTTCGAAATCAATTGCATGAGAGCAAGAGGCGGCTCAAGGGGCTGAAGCGAACTGCGCAGCCGCCTAAACCTTCCACGTCTGCAGGGGCGTAGGAAGGGGGGGGGGGGGGGGATGGGGGGAAACTCCGCCCCCCCCCCAAACGTTGGCTTGACCCCCCAGTGGGGGGGTCAAGCCAGTTTACTCCCCCTGGGGGTCCCGTAATTGGATCGTGCCCGTGGTGACTGACCAAAACGTTATTTATAATTTGATGAGCGTAGCGAGCGAAGCGAGCAAAGCGAAATCATCAATTTCACTACTGCTAAAAAAAACACTTGGTGTGTGTTTGTTTGTTTGTTTGTTTGTTTGTTTGTTTGTTTGTTTGCATGTGTGTTTGCGCGCGCTCTACAGGCCAAACGCCTGCTTCGAGTGGGATGAAATTTTCAGGGTGTCTACTTTTGTTCTCAACTTAGACCCCCTGCGTTTTTCAAGAAAATCCTCCACACCCTTCACTTTCAAAGCAGAAAAAAGAGCAAAATTCGACAATTGGGCAAGTTTGGAAAAGTACGGAAATTTATTTAAAAGTGCGTATTTTTTTCAAATGTTACCAATTTCGATTTGCCTTTAGAAACCATCGAAACCAAATCGAAACATCACACCATTAAATTTTTTTAACCACCACCATTTTTCCCAATAAAAACCAACCCAATAAAACCCAATAAAAACCCTTGGTCATGAGTTACATCTATGTATTAACATGCACAATGCTCAATGATCTCAAAATGAGCATATTTCCGCTACCCGACAGCTCGGACAGAAACAAAGAAAGGTCAGAATCGTTTACATTTTCAAGTGATCAGAATTTTTGAGAATGCAATGGTCCGGCTAGCTGCTCCATGATTTTCATAGGCTTTTGCCTCAATCTTTTTATGCGCTAAATACAAACCGCTACGCTCATCTTCAACGCAACACAAATTGCGTTCGCCCTAGTATTTATTAGTTAAATGAGAAATTTGAAGCTGAGTCCCAATTCCCATAACCATGGTATCGGACTGTTTGTCGGGCTCTTTGTCGGGCTCTTTGTTGGGATTTGCTTAGGTAGCATAATTCCTTGAATGCATGTATAGCGTAATTATAGCTAGTGTCTGGGATACCTATTTACCGAAAATAGTGTCGGCAAAATATCTGGTTCAAACTAAATGAACTAAAGCTACCCAAAGCCAGGTCCAACTCCCAAGAACTCAGTTTCTTCCAATTTTTGCTGGTGCCTGCAGGCTACAGCAAGAGCATTTTTTTTAGTTGTGATTTAACCCTTGACAAGAAAGCATAGGTCGTACCAAACGCAACGTTACGTGCTTCGTGTGCCATTCGGACCGTCACGTCGCCCGAATGTGCCCTGACAACCCAAGAGTCGGAAGCGTGTTGACTGCAAAGTGCACTGTGTGCAAGTCTATAAAGCACACCGCTGAAAACTGCCCTTGCAGTTGCACAGGATTAGGGACACCACAGGCACCTGCATCAATAGCGTATAGGCCATGGCAACTAATTCTGATAGCGGTCCCCGACCCCTTTATTGCAATACAGTATCCGCCGGTTCCATCCTTGAAATCTATCCGAGAAGAGTTTGAGCGCATTAATTATCAGCTGGCATTCGGCGATAGGCATTTGGTGCCGTACGCGGACATCCCGCCAGTGGCATTGGTGCCGGTCCCATCCTTGAAATCTATCCGAGAAGAGTTTGAGCGCATTAATTATCAGCTGGCATTCGGCGATTGGCATTTGGTGCCGTACGCGGACATCCCGCCAGTGGCACCAATTGTTGGGATCGACGCCTTGCGTCTGGCATTTCGGCGCCGAAAAGACCAGCTGCAGGCCTTAGCAGATGCCGAGTTCGACGCCTGTTCGACGCCGCCACCTTATGTCCCGGCACATCTCTAAAGGTAATTCATTTTCACCCGATTACTTAATATTCTGAAGACTGTAACTTGTAACCCCCGTATCTGATGGAATACACTAGAATTAATATGAGTTTGCTACTTTTTGGGATCTTATATCATTAGAGTACCATATCAGAGTCCACTGGCTGTTTCTTTATTGGTGCCCTTTGGCTAAATACAATATTTATTGTATGCTGTCAGCTTCAGCTAATATAAATAATATTATTGTATAGTAATCTGAAAATTGTTTGCTAATTTATTTCAGATAGAGGAAAAATTACCAAGCAGACGTGTGAAATCATGCCACACGGCGCGCACGCGACAATAAATGACAAATTATTGTTATCTACTCCAAAAGTGCCATTTTTATATAAAAAAAATTCTTTATGACTAGACCACACATACGCTATATATTGTATGAATAATATTTTAATACGACTCAATTCTGACTTGTTATTGTTAAAAGCTCCCAAAAGCTCCCATTTCATTCCTCACCTCCCATTACTCCCACCCTTTGACACCCCCTCCTTTCGTTGTGCAGAGGGTATATAAAGGCCAGTTGCCCAGGCCTAGAGTGTTCATTTGAAAGGTAGCTCCCACGGCTAGTAGACGGAAATCGGCTGCTACTCGTCCTTCCTTCCCTCCCTGATTTAATGCACTCACGGAAATCGGCTGGTGTGCATTGCAAAGATATCATGTCATATTGATGTTAATTCGCCACACATTCAATAGGTGTACTTGATACACCATTATTATTCTCATTTTTTACATTTATCAACTGCCCCTCCCTCCCTATTAATTGATTAATGTTGTCGGTTCGCTATGCCTAAAATCCAATCAGATTTATTATCGTACTACAGAAAGCGGGAAAGAAAGGATGGAGAAGAGCAATTACCTTCGCCATCAAAAAATCAGTCCCGTCATACTTCTGAAGCAGAAGGTAATACAATTTTGGATCTTGTTTTATTTCTAATTGAATTTATATAATTGAGTTGGTGGCGACCCCTTTTTAAATTTATTCACTAAAAAAAATGTATTTATTTTATTTTAGAGCAAACAACTTGTAAGTGTCTGGAAGATGCAGCTGTAGCAGTCCATCCTATTCCTATCGACGAAATAACAGATCTCTCACTGCCAGATGAAGAACCAAAACCAAGCAATACCATTCCTGAAGGATCAGCTGCAGTGTTCGTAGCAGAAGCAAACGATTCTATCGAAAGAATAGCAGATTACTCACTGCCAGATGACGCCACTCAACCAAAATCAAGCAATTCCATTCCCCCGCTACTATTAAACAACGGCAGAAAGTACAAATTTGAAGTAAAATGGTTTCAAAAACATCCCTGGCTACACTTTTCAGAAAAACTTCAAGGCGTATTATGTCTACCATGCCTTAAAGCGAAAAACTTGAACTTGCACAGTGGCAATGAACGCTTGTATCAAGTAGACAGGAATTCCGGATTCATATCTAGTGGATTTAAAAATTGGAAAAATCCGAGAAATTCGCTGCCCAAGAAAAATGCAATCTGCATTTACAGTCTATTTCAAAGCTAGAGAATTTAAATAAAGTACCAATATCTGAAAAGATACGTGCAGTAAATATAAACGATCAACTAAAAGCAAGAATTGCTTTAAAACGCATTGTCTCATCTCTGCGCTTTTTGGCACGTCAAGGGCTAGCTGTTCGCTATCACGACGAACAATCGAGTAATCTTAAACAACTTATGTTGCTGCGCTGTGAAGATGTACCTTCTCTCAAGTCATTCCTCAATCGAAAGAAAAATTACATGTCGCCCCAAATACAAAACGAAATTTTGGAAATTTTGTCTAACCATGTATTAAGGAATGTAATTGCTGATGTTCAGAAAAATAAGGAATTCAGTCTCATTGTAGACGAGACAACAGATTGCCAAGGTTTGGAACAAGTAGCAATTTGCTTCCGTTACTCAATAGGTTTCAGCACTCAACCACGCCATCCATCGTCCACACTTTCAATGCTCCTGAAGATGTTCTCCGGAAGTCTTTCTTTGAAGCATTGGATAATGTTGTTGGGGAAATGGAGGAACGATTCTGTCAGCCTGGTTTTCAAAAGTGCTTAACACTTGAAAATCTGCTCTTAGACAACAAGGAAAAAGAAGATCTGGAATTCGAACCCGTCCGAGAGTACGGCATTTGTCCTACAAGCTTGAGGAACCAGTTAAGAATGCTTCCTTCATTGATTCCTCAAGGTTTCTCCACACTGGAAGATTTGCAAAAAAGATTTAGAGAACTGCACGCTGAAACACGCCATCTCTTCCCTCAAGTCTTACAAATAATCAAAATTCTTTTGGTTATTCCTGCGACGTCGGCTACAGCAGAACGGAGTTTCTCTATGTTGCGCCGAATCAAAACGTATTTACGGTCAACAATGAGCAACGTACGTCTCAACCACGTGTGCGTCCTAAACGCTTATTAGAAGCGAGTTGACGAGATCACGGTTGACGAAATTTGCACAGAGTTTGTTAAATGTAGCGCTAATGCGCAAAGAGTTAACGTTTTTGGATTGCCATAAAGTGTACCTATTATTAAAAAGTGTTTTGAATTAATACAATAAAACCAATTTGAACAAGCTGTAAAGACTGCATTCATATTACAAAATGACGTATATTGTTCCTTTTTATAACACCATTGATATTTGATTATAATTACTATCGTTCGATATATATAAATAAATATATAAATATATATATATATATATATATATATATATATATATATATATATATATATATATATATATATATATATATATATATATATATATATATATATATATATATATATATATATATATATATATATACATATATTTATTTGGTAATTTTATTTAGTTGTCATTGTCAGAATTTTTAATAAGCCAAAATAAAAGACAGATTATAACACTTTTTGATTTTGACTATGTTTATAAGTGGTTGTGTGATGTGTGAAGCCTTTTATATTCTTTGATGCTGAAGTTATAAGACGAACAATAAATAAACAGAATTTTAAAACAGTAACTTTCTTGTAGAATATATCAATCGAGATCATACAAAATGCAAATCTGACCTACCTATTCCATGGACCTCAAATCAAATTTACCGCAATCGCATATATTTGTCACAAATTTGTTCTATATATATAGAATATATATATATATATATATATATATATATATATATATATATATATATATATATATATATATATATATATATATATATATATATATATATATATATATATATATATATATATATATATATATACATATATATATATATATATATATTAGTTTTAACATCTTTATTCCTCTATTCCATTTACTTTAACAGGTAGAAGTGGTGTAAGAACACCAACATAAAAGCTCTCTATCCTGCAATGTGTACTCGAGCTACTTTACACAAATTTTTAGATTTTAACTTATCTTTTCTTTCCTGTTTTTTTCATACATTTCCTCTCTATTGACCAGCTCCATCCACCTTTCCTTATTAATCCACCATTTTTCTGTATTATTTACTTCTTCCCAGTTTTCTCCTCGTACTTCGACATCTTTTCTCACTTGGTCGATCCATCTCTCTCTTGGTCTCCCAACTCCCCGTTTTTCGTACTTAATTTCCATTGCCTTCTTTGGTAATCTTGCCTCTTCCATTCTCATTACTCTTCCATAGAATTTCAATCTGTCTCTTCCCATCTTAAAACTTAACCTCTCTATTCCAACCTTTTCTCTCAATATCTTGCTCCGAATCTTGTCCATTTTTGTCACCCCTTGTATACTTCGTATAAATTTCATTTGCGCTGCTTCCATGTTTCTTTCTTCCTTGCCCCCTATAGTCCATGTACAGGCACCGTACGTTAAAATAGGTAAAAAATACAACTTATAAAATAAAAGTTTACATTTTTTTGGGAAATTTTCATCCCACAACAACTTTCTTACTTTTTGGTAGAAACCATCGCTTTCTTCAATTCTTCTTTTAACTTCTACTTCAGCAGTTGCATTTTTATTTATAATACTGCCCAGATATTTAAACTCGCTTCTTTCTTCAATTTCTTCATTGCCGATTTTTAGTTTTCCCCACATTTTTCTTTTATCCCTGTTCATTCCAACAGATTTACTCTTTGTTCTGCTCAACCGCATTCCATACTCTTCTGTCACATTATCCCATTTGGTCACCTTTTCTTGCACCTCTTCATGTGACTTGCCCCAAATTACAATATCATCTGCATATATTGCAGTATTTGTATCGAAATCTTCACTTACCACTTTCCTCAACATCTCATCCATTACTATCAAAAATAATAATGGTGACAAAACACTTCCTTGTTTGACACCCGTTTCCACCTTAAACCATTCTGTATGTCCGTCTAATGTTTTCACTCTACTCTTGCATTCCTTATACATGCTTTGAATACTTTGCACCATTCCTTTATCTATTTCTTTACTAATTAGACATTTCCAAACCATATCTCGGGGTAAATGATCATAGGCTTTCTCTATATCTAAAAATGTGATAAACATGTCTTCTCTTTTCTCCCAATTTTTTTCCATCGTTTGTCGTATTGTAAAAATTAGATCAATTGTAGACCTTTCTTTCCGAAACCCATAACTTTCTTCTCTCATTTTCGGTTCCACATTTTCTCTTATTCTTTTTTCCAGTATTCGTTCGTATATTTTGGCACATTGACTGGTCAGTGTGATACCTCTATAATTTTTACACTCTTTCCAGTCCCCTTTCTTAAATATCGTAATAATCTCTCCTTTAGTCCAATCGTCTGGTACAATTTTCTCACGCCATACTTTTTTAATTATTTGAAAAAGCCATTCAGTACACTTATCACCTCCGGCTCTTATCATTTCCACTGTGATTTCATCAATTCCCGGTGACCGTCCATTTTTCATCCTCGTTATAGCTAGCTCTACTTCACTTTTCGTAATTTCGTTTTGTTTGTCTTCTGTTTCCTCACCTTCTTCATATTCCTTTAAGAATATACTTTCATCCTTTTCCTCAATTTGACCATTTAGAAGGTTGTAAAAATATTCTTCCCACATCTGTTTAATAATTGTCGAATCTTTGGTAATTTCTCCGTTGTATTTCATGTATCTTTGTTCCGTATTATCTTTTCTCTTCTTTTCTATGATTCCAAAAATCATTTTTTTGTTTCCTTCATAATCTTTTTCTAGTTTTTCAGCCCACTCTATCATCGTTCTAGTTTTTTCTACCTTCACCACTTTTTTAACGTCGTACTTTGCTTTTCTATATTTAAATCCCAATTCATCCGTCCTTAATTCAATATGTTTCTTCCAAATGTCACTTTTCGTTTTCACCGCCTCTTTTACCTTTTATGTCCACCACGGTGTTTCTTTTAGTTTCCTTTTATTCCTTGCTCTGCCACATACTTGTTCTGCCGTCTTCACCAAACTATTTTTAAAATTTCCCCATTCTTCTTCAATAGTTTGCATATATTTTGTTACACCTACTGGGCACCTAGTTTCAAATTTTCTCTTGAACTCCTGCTTTATATCAGTTGCCTGCAGTTTCCAGCTCTGGATCTTTTTCTTGATCTTTGTGTTCGGTTTTATTTTCGACTTCCACATATTGTTCATTATCCATGTACCTAGTACTCGATGATCGCTATCAAAGTTTATGTCAGCCAATACTTTTGTATCTCTTATTGTTTTCTTCATACTATTTTTAGTAATTATGTAGTCAATCACCGTTTTGTTTATTCCATCCCAACTTACTCTTGTTATTTTCTCTTTATTTTCCTTTTGGAAATGTGTGTTACTTACATAAAGGCTATTTCTTGAGCACATATCTAATAGCGCTTCTCCCTCCCTGTCTCGACTTCCATATCCATGAACTCCCATTACATGTTCATATCCCTTTCTCTCTTTTCCTATTTTAGCATTGAAGTCTCCCATCAATATCAAATTGTTTGATTTGCTGGTGATTACTATTTCTTCAAGTTTCATCATAAATGCTTCTTTTTCATTTACATTTCTTCCGACTTGTGGTGCGTAAACTTGTATAATTTCCGACGTTTCTTTACCCATTTTCATTTTCAATTTTATTAATCTGTCACATATATTTTCTACATCAAATACTTCTTTCGTCATTCTTTCATTTGCCACAAACCCGACTCCATTTCTTCCTTCCTCTCCTCCAGACCACCAAATCTTAAATCCGTCCCTTAAATTTTTATATCCCGTCCCTTTCCACTTGGTTTCACTACATCCCAGGATATCGATTTTTTGCATCTTCATAATATCTATTATCTCCTCTATCCTTCCATTTAATGTGACAACGTTTATTGTAGCAAGCATTATTTCCCTTTTTCTTTTTACTTGTCTTTAATATTTATCATTTTCTTTACTAAATATCCTCTTTTATTGATATCCCCAATTACTACGGTATCGTCCTTTTCCATTCTGTTTTTGACCGAAAATCCGGTCCACTTTGTTTCTGTTGTCCACCAGTCATATTTTTCCTAATTGCCTGGCCAATTGCCATTTGCCAATTGTCAACTGTTTTCTTGCCTTTGACCTCTATTCTCTCCATCTCCCATCTTGGATTGATCCTAATAATATTGATATTTCGCTCATTGCATACCTTGGCAATTTCTTAATTGATATATTTTCCGATGCCATTGCTCCATTTACACATGTTGATGTTAACCTCTTCTCCATATTTTTCTTTTAATGTCGTAATTAACTTTGAAACATTCTTGATAATGGTTTCACTTTTGTCATTTCTCATTACTTCTTCACGGCCCACATATATTATCACTTCTTCTGGCACTTCATGCCTATTTATTCTGGACTTTCTTATTAATTTTTCTAAATCTTGTATATCTATCCCTGGCAGGGTCCAAGCTCCAAACCCTTCTGTCTTGCAAAATTCTCTTGCTGTCTTGGCTGAGATATCTCCCAGCAAGAGTACTTTCCTTTTGCTCTTTCCGTTGTAACCATTATTTCTTTCGTCCATGTTCACACCAATACTATTTGGTACCAATTTTGTTACAATATTTGTCTCAATATTTGTTTGACTCTTATTTATTGTATTTTCATTATGTATTTTAGCTTCTAGTTTTTTGTTTTCCTTTTCCTGTTTACTTTCCCATTCCACAAATTTTAACTCCATCTCTTGCACGCGATATTTCCAATCATTATTATTCCTGATTTCATTGCGCATCACCTTATCTTTCTCTTGATCTCTCATTTCGTGTTCATTCCACCTTCCAAGTAACATTTCTACTCTTTCTGCTAATTATTTCTTTTCCATCTCTTTCTTGTCCAATTCTTCTACAACTTGTTGTCTGGTTTTATATTCCCTTTCCCATCCATCAAGATATTTGCTACATTTTTCTTTGTCAATCTTCGATTGCACTTCCATATTTAGTATCCTACTTTCCATTACTCTAAGTTCTTCCCCATTCTCTTTCACTTGGTTCTTTAGACGGTTAATGCTACGAAGTTTATAGTTATATATTTTTTTATTTATATAGCCAACGTTTCGCCAAGTCTCCTCTTGGCTTTATCAAGGCACAAGTGCAACCAATGTACAGAAAAATGATTTTCTTTAAAACAGTAGACAAAAACGAAATGTTATAAAAATGAAGCCTCATGGAATAAGAAAATGTGATACAAAGCAAATGGAAACCTGAAAGCAGGGTTATTGGAAACGTCTGTTCATTGATCTTGTCACTCTTTTGGTTTCAGGTCCTTGTTGGTGTCTGGTTCTGGTAGTATAATTTTCTTGTGGTTCCTGTGATATCTCTTGATGTAAAGTTGTTGGTGCTTTTCTTTGGTTTTCTACAAGTTTCTTGAGAAGGGGGTCCAAGCTGATGGGAGTTGTTCGGAGTCAAGTTGTTTGTTCAAGCAATTTGGCCGAATGGCGATTTCAATTGCTTCTCGAACCCTTCGAGTTTGAAGTTGTTCTACTTTTGATATGAGTTTCATCCCCTCAAAATTAATTGTGTGGGATGTCTCAGTTACGTGTCGTGCTAGGGCTGATGATTGGGTGTGGTTTTTTACGGCTAGTCGATGTTCCTGTTTACGTTGAAAACAGTTTCTGCCTGTTTGTCCAATGTACGTCTTTGGACATACATTGCACGGGATTTCGTAAACACCCCCACCTTCAAGCTCAACGATGTCTTTGCTGTTGCGGATCAACTGTCTTAATTTCATGTTGGTGTTGAAAATGGTTTGAACGTTTTCTTTTTTGAGCAGTCGGCTTATTCGATCTGTTACGCCGCAAACGTATGGGAGAAAAGCATTATGTTTTGTTGGTTCATCTATGAAATCGTTGACCTGTGGTTGAGAGCTGTCGGTTCTTAGTTCTTGTTCTGCATTTCTTTCAGCGTTAGTTTTTCTTTTGAAAGCTTTTTGTATTATGCTTTTTTTGAACCCATTTTGTGACAGAGCTTTTTCAAGGATTTTTAGTTCATTTGTTAGATTGTCTTGGTCTGCAATACGACGAGATCTGGTAGCAAGGGTGTACGCTACCGATCGTATTTGTGCGGGATGGTGATGGGATTATGCATTTAGATACCGATTGGTGTGGGTTGGCTTTCTGTATACCGTGTGGCCTAACGTGTTGTCTTCTTTATATATATATATATATATATATATATATATATATATATATATATATATATATATATATATATATATATATATATATATATATATATATATATATATATATATGAACCTCGTTTTTATTTCAGTTCATGTATGATTTTGGGCTTGGGGTTGACTTGCACGCAGCCGAAGAAGCGTTTGCTTGTGCCACAAGTAAGCTTACGAAAATGTTTCGACAGCCAGGCAACTCAATTGATGAGACTCAAAAACTAGTCTCATGGATTCAGCTGCTGAGGTCCCTTGAGCCACGCCCCAAGAAGGGGGAACGTGCGGTACTGGAGCTCTTGGAGGTAAGCCTAGTATTAATCATACTTTTTAGACTTTGATGCACCAATGTGGGGACAAGATTTCGTGTTCCAATGACAGGGCCGGACTGAGACAATACGCGCCAATATTCAGTTTTTTCGTGGCGCCCCTATATGCTGCCAATGCTAATCAGGTTAAAGCCTGAGGAACCAATTTTTAAAGATGCATCGATTTCGTTAGTGAAATTATACAATGGACTGGTATACATTGGTACTTGGTGGGCACTTGTCTTGCAGGTATTGTAAAGTAACCCAAAATATAAATCCCTAGTAAAAAATAATACCATTGCAATTTTACCTGCATTTTGCTTGCTGCTGGGCATGATCTGACTGACTTATCGCTCTTTAGCGATTTTTTTAATTTAGCGGTTTTCCAGTACTAGCATCGCCCGCTCCCATTGTTTTACTATCGCAACTTTCAAATGCACAAATAAAGAAAATGCCCAAAAATCGCGCAGAGTGAACCCAGCTTGTTAGCAGCGCTAACGAGGGCGCACTGGAGTGCTCCATGGTATATGTTTTCCCAACATTTGACTCGGGGAAAAAAGCGATTAATAGTTCCAGGAGTGGAATTAGCCAATCTGCCAATTCGGGAGCTGAATTCGCAATTGTATGTTCAAATCTGAGTTTAAATCTTTTCTTAATTTATGAGTTCAAATAACCTCTCAGTCCATACTTCCCGGCTGCAAATGCCTTTCGTACTGAAAATGTGGATAAGCGCATATTCGCAAGTAAGAAATAATTCTCGCCATTCAATTCGTCCCGTGAATTCAAGGTACCCACATACATGGGCACTTAAACTAAGACAAAGAATTCAGAAGTATTGTTTTATATGATGTTGATTGAACACATGACATTGCTATTCACAATGTTTATAAAAAATATATAAAAAGAAACAAAATGGTGCTGGCGCTTGCCTGCTGCCGGTGCCCCTAAAGCCTTGGCGCCCCTAGGCGATAGCGATAGCCTACTCTGCCTAGTGGTAAATACGGCACTGTCCAATGGGCATATTTTGATTACCGATCTCAATTCTTCTTCACGGCTTGCTCCCCTTTTATTATAAACATGGTTAGGCACTCCAAATTTCTAGCTAGAGCTTCTAATTATCTCTGCATTATGAAATATGTGCTAAAGTAGTGGTTTAAAAATGTGTACAATGGTTTTGTTTCAGGCTGGAACAGAGTTTGATCCCACCGCCCTAAATATGAAGTGACCATGTGTGCTCGCCTTTGAAGACGGGAACGGCATTAGCGACGCTGTTCTCATCTGTGAGAAGAAGGTTGGATGCCACGTACAAATCAACACCGCGTTCAACGTCGTAATGCTTCTGCTGGGTGCATACTTCGTTATGGACCGTAGGTACGTGAGCAAGATCCTCCATTTTCTCCAAACGGAAGTGCTAAAAAAGCATCAAGATAGCAGTTTCTTGGGGTCCATAGCATACTACAAATGCATGAAAGCATTTAGAGAGGCTTGAATTAGGAGGTGCTCTCTCGGTTTTTTTATATTCATTCATTTATGCCAAATATGGTGTTATTGCCTCTCAGGCAATTTTTCCTATACTATTATTACATTCATTCTGCACTGAATTCTTGGGTACCTGTGCAAATTTGTTCCTAGGAGAGAGTTATTGTCTTTTTTATGACGTTAAATATGTAGCTATCACTACATTTTATCAGGTTATTACTGAGTTACCTTAAGCCTTAGTATGTATACAAGCCTTAGCCTATATAAATACCTTAAGCCTATGTATACATTATGGCTAATTCAAAGATACTATAATTGCCATAGTAGGTTGATGACAGCGTGGTGGGTTTATTAGACATTTTTTGTATTTTTGTAAGCTGTGGCATGAAAAGTGTTCCATGTGAATCATGCAGACGATTTAAATAAATAAATGTGACAATATGCTTTTTATTTATTACAGTGCATCCTGGATTCCCTAGTGTCTGATTCTAGGGGAAAATTGTGTCTGATATATAGTTCAGACACTTTTCAAGTGTCTGATTAGTAATCAGGCTAGTCAAAATCTGCTAATAAGTGATGGCAGCTTTAGCCAGGGCAAAACGTCTGATTATCATAGATTTCAGACATTCTGTTCTTAGAGTGATACAGTAGAGTTTAGCGATCACGCATTGGTTTGGCATGGGGATCTGTGGCCCATGGTCTAGTAGAGTAATTTAATTATAAACAACTTAGCCCAGAAGGTAGGAGTGGAACCCAGTGCTGGTAAATAACCTACTACTGCCCCAAAGTACCAAATAGACCACCGGCTTTATTAACTTATCCCTTCCCAAAAACTGTGAAACTTGAAGAACAGGGATCCTTCACTAATCCATACTGTCAATGGATTGTGAAGCAAGGAGAGTGAAGGTGTTAATCTATCTTAATTAAGCCCTTCCAAATTCTCTCTCGAGCTGGCCATTTGTGTAACGGTCACCCATCCAACTCCCGGCGCAATGTTGCTTTACTTTAGTAATCTTATGAGAAATGGTGTGTTCGTTGTATAACAAGCCAAACCATTCGGTCTTGGCTGTTAAACGACGGGCTGTACGCACTGTACGACGACGATCCCTCACGCACTGGCCCACACAAGATCATGGTTGCTGCAGTGAATGACACGGACACTTGTTTGTGAATCGCGACCGCACAAAAGCCTGACCTTCAACTTGCGAAAGTGAAGGCAATTCCGACGCAACCTATTGAAGGGAGTGTACCCAGCGCAAACAGCGATTGCGCGCGCTTGTCGAGTAAACACGGAGGTGTTCTCGGTACTCTTCGGCTTTCTTCAGTGGCGTATAACTACCACCCGGCTGGACCGGGCAAAGCCCGGGGGCCTCCGACTCAGGGGGGCCTCGCGGAGGCCCCCTGAGTTTCGGAGAATTTTCTGAGTTACTACCGTTCTCATGATTTGGTGTTTTCAAATTTCGTAAAAATTGAAATGGTACATTTTTTATATGGAAAAGATTTCTTCTGGTTAGTATTCTTCGGCTTTGGGTATTAGCGAGAGGGGGTTAGCCGGCTATGGTGAGTTTCGGTACATTAACTCGTTACTAGGAACGCAACATTGCCAGAAACCTATTTTAATTCAAACCGCTGAACTGAAAAAAGCACATTGTCAAAGACTATTTTCCCAGTATTCCCAAAATTTTTGCGCCATGAGAAAAAAAAGTAAACAAAGGCAGTCATTTAGCTTATTGCGATCGGCGTGTGCGGGTGTCTCCTATAATGGCGATTTTATGAGTGGATTTGCCGTGATTTGCCTATGCGCTGATTGATTTGCCGATTAACTTAGTAATTGATATACCGAGTGCGCTTGTGCGATGAGCTCCAACAAACGTGTATTCTTAAGCGGGTCCCAGAAGAGGAAGAAAAAGTCGCAAGGAGCTACAGACACTAGTAAACTAGAAAAAATTAGTTGGTGTAGTTGGTTTGGGTGAGTGGAGGGGGGGGGGGGCCTCATATTTTATTTTGCCCGGGGGCCTCCGATTTGAAGTTACGACACTGACTTTCTTGATGTCCCCTGCTTTTCTGACATGTGTATACATAATGTGTGTATAGTAAATGTATGTTCTATGTGTCAGTTCATTATGAACTAGTTAGCGGGAAGCGCTTTGTGTTTAAACGGCGTCAAAAGATTGATTCAAATAACTCAAATGGTATTTGTAAACATGAACACCGAATTCAGCTGAGACTGCAGGCTTTAAATTGGAAAAAAAAAAAAAAAAATATATATATATATATATATATATATATATATATATATATATATATATATATATATATATATATATATATATATATATATATATATATATATATATATATATATATATATATATATATATAATAGCGATGGCCTTTAGTGCCGATTTTTACACAGCGAACTTTTTTCTGTCGAAATCTCCGGAGCTAAAAGAGGCTTCACTCTCAAAGCAAACCCGCACAACCAGCACAACCAACTGGAACTATTTATTCCAGGTTTTACCAATATTTCAACTCCTAGTTGAGATCCTAACTAGGAGTTTACAACTGAATTCAGCAAATCGAATGCAGCGACGAAGTCAGTTGTAACTTCTATTTGCGATCTCAACCAAGGGAATATATTTTGTTAATGGTTATCTTCTCTCTTACTGTAAATATGAGAAGGCATAAGAGCCTCTCAATTTAAGCAGAAGATTTACTCTCTCTAGCAGTGATTAGCTTACGACACTTGCGAGCAAAGTATCCGATTTGTTGTGGGTTATGGAAATGTCCAATGTGTAAGAGATTAGAACTTTTCGAGTTCTTTGAATTTTTTCACAGTAAATATCTCCATTAAAAAAATAAATGTGAGTATTTTTTCAAGTTCGAAGTTCTCAATAACACCAATCGATTCCTCTCTGAAAACTGATCAGTACTCCATTTGAATCGCATCTCTAGATTGAATAGGAGACGCGCAAAATGCTGCGATTGATTCATTATTTTCAAAACAATCTCGACTGCTATAATCCTCTCTGTTTTACGAGCATTTTTGTGTAAGAATATGCCATAAGATTCTAGCTCGCGTAGTGCTCGGCCGTCTAGTCACATTCTAGACCATGGTATAGGGATGGGATTTTGCGGGTTAAACGCTTTGTCCAATGGATAGCCCAAACTACTATTAGCAGATAATTTAAAATAGGACCACGAGCCGACCTGAACATTTGACAACTCCTGGACCATTCAAAATTCTCCTGTGATGTTTCTAAGGCATTTTTTTGTGGGGGGAAAATGCAGAGGATGACAAAAATAATTTCAGAAAAAAACCCTTAGCTCGAAATGACATTTTAATATCCAGGGAAAATGAGATGGGTTCCAGCTAGGTGGTGTCGAATTTTATTATTATCATACCCAGCCATTATCCTTATCCACTCGACAAAAATACATAACTTTAACCGCGTTTATCTGAGTGCGATTGTGGTAATTTGGTCGTTTTTTACATATTGTTCTCAAAAATGTTATCATCTTTGAGGTTCGATTGAAAAATAAGCAATTTTTCACCTAGAACAATAAGAAATGCTTTCTATAGGAGTTGGCCTTAAAGCTTCATTTGAACGGTTTGAAATGCGAGGAAAATAATATTACCTACTCTGTTTTGTTACTTTAGCGCTTTGTATACAGTATCAAACCGCAGTTTTCAACCGCTGCAAATGGGGCTTGACGCTTGGAGCGACGCGATTTGAGTTTACAACTTAATTCAATTTTGCACTGGGCTGTTTTATTCCAAAATCTGCTTTTGTGGTTTGATTCGGTACTCAAGCTGCGGTTTCACGTCGCAAGTGATTGCCAGGGTGTTTATAGTGCGAAGTCTTGGCCAAGTCAATTGGCCAAGTGCACGGGGCTAAGAGCACGTGCGTATAGTTGACTCACGTGCCTCTAGGCCTGCGACCTCGCGACAAGCGAAGACAACCGAGTAGCGCGTGTAGTCAGTCTCCAGCACCCAGTAGTCGCCTTCCCTCGCTGAAACAGGGAACGGGAGACGTTGACTTGGCACTTGAAATCAAAGCCTAATACACAGAGCACGAGGGCAACCTTGGTTTAGATCAGTGTCAACCATGGCATTATCTGTCTCTAAGAAAATGTCTGGAAAATCTTTTTCAACGAGTCATCATAGCAAAGAGCTGGAAGGGCCATAGCAAAGATTGAAAAATGTGCAACGTAACCAGGATACGAACCCGGGACGCGAACCCGGGAGTCGGGACACGAACTCCTGCGGTCAGGTGCTCTACCATCTGAGCTTTTCGGGCACACATTTTCCCTCTTTCCAGGGTGGGATAACAGCATGACCAGTAAAACTATGTCCTTCTCATATTATAAGATTTTCAGTTTCAGGCAATTTAACTTGTTCAAGGCTTATTCCATGCGTCTGCCTTTCGCTGCCACAAATGGACGGGACAAACATATCTCTCCCCATAAAACGGTGGGCGTTTCGCCAGCTTTGTTACATGGGGAGGTGGACTCAGTGGCGGCTCGTGGTCAGTGAGATAGGTGGGGCACAATGATGGAAGACAAAATCCTCAAACTCTACGTCAATGTGCATGAGAAGAGGGGGGGGGGGGGGTGCTTGTCAGTTGCAATTTAAGGTCATGATCAAGAAACTGCCCACCTTTCAGATAAAATACAGTCGCAAATTATTTTAAAAATTATTTTTGTTAATAGAGCAAAGCAAAGCACTACCCTCTCGTCGCATATCACAAAGTATAAATGCCAACGTCTTAGGTAATCCCACACTAAATAATCGATGTAGGTACCACTACCGACAACAAAATAAAAAAATATTTATCCAAACGATCTGGAGGTGGTGGTTTTTAACTAACTGGTTTTTTACTTGTAACAAACACGTTTGAAACACTGAAAGCAGAAAATGATTGCGACCCCAGCTTGACATGCGGTCATGTCCTTATTCGTTGGACGTAAGTCCAGCACTGAGCAAGTTTCAATTTTCATTTCATGCTGTTCATTATTTTCTCACAAAATATATTTGCTTGCGAGAGTGAGTTTATTTTAGCAGAAACATGTGACTAATACCATGTATAGCTATCGGGCATTGTGCAGTCCACATGAAAAATGTACAACAGGCATAATATCTCAATTTCTGAGAGTGAGAACCCGAGCAATATTATAGTTTATACATCCGGGACTCGCCACTGCCACTCGAGGCAGAGCGTATTATGACACTTGCTTATTCGGGTCAGTAGTAAGTACTCGCGAGTGGAAACAAAATTCCACCTAAATATCGCCCTTCCATAAGGCTGTCAAAAAATGGGAATAAGTTCAATAACTGAATTTTTAACAAGATACCGACGGGACGAGTAATATTCTGTCTTTGAACACTAATTCTCATACCAATTAATTCAATCCCTTTTGTAAGTCGTAAATTGACCGGGTCCAATTTATTTACTATTACTATAATGTCCTACCTACAACATCCCAGCCTATATGGAAATTAAATTGTGTACTTTAAGTCAATTTCGATTAGAGAAATGTAGTACACATTCTTATTACAAAATACACGGGGAGTTTCTGCACACACAAGCAGGCGCCCATTACACTGTATCAAACTCATACAACAGTAAAAACTCCATTTCCGATCCAATATTCCAAACCTTTCGAAAAAATATAATGATTTTTTCACATGCTGATAAATAGAGAAGTGATGAACTATTACAATTTAAAGTATGTTGTGGTTACACAGGCGTGTAATGAACGAGTCGTGGGTATTACATAGGATACATCCTTGCAGAGAAGGATCCATACACACGTCAATGTGCAACACTTGAAAATAAATATCAAACGCTCTAGTCGGCTGCGCGCGCGGAAGCGATCGCTCCCGTGCGTTGTTCGGGCACGATGTGTGTTGTGCCCGGATAGCGAGTCGGAGCGAAATGGCTAGACACCAACGCGCCTGCGTCAACCGCGAAACTAGGCGACCGAGAGAGACAGAAAGACTATAGGTCCCTTATGGGTGCTCGGGCTCAATGCCATTGTGCCCGGACTGAGTGCGGCAAGAGGCGATGCAGTGAGACTGCGCGGCGAGGCTGACGTCGCCGCTAAGCTACTCACTCCACGCGGTTACGCGCGACTCGCAGTCAAGTACTAAGAGTAGGATAGAACTACCCCACAAAGGCAGTTTTAAATGTTATATATGAGATGCTCGTCTGTAATGTATTATTGTAATTAATATCTGCATAATCAAGCATAATACTTCAAAAGAAAAATTTTTGTTTTTTAATCTTTTTTTTGGGGAAGCATTTTCTCTTCTTTTCCCTCTCAGAAATGCAGGTAGAGCACGTGCCCTTGTGCCCTTTAGCACGAGCCGCCACTGGGTGGACTCACGTGCGACGGGGAAGCTGACGAGGAGGCGACCATCGCTAGAGTCGTCGGCAGGTCGAGCTCCTCCTTCGATCGAGTCGTACTCCTGCAATCTGGTGGACAAAGCGGACAGCGCACGTCATCGCCGAGAAACAAACCTGCAGTGGCTTTGGAATAGGCATTACGACATTCTTGAGTATAGGACTGGCTGGTAATTTGCTAGTACCCACCCTTATGTGATGACTGATGAGCAAGGGTCGTCGATCCAAATGCGATATTGGCTGTGTGCATTTCGCCTGATTGGAACGCGAGCGTGTTTTTTAATACAACCCAAAATGGCCATCGTGCTTGGGCCCATGACCGCAGTGAATATGCAAATGAAGCGAGTTGAAACTGAGTTATGCCTGAAGTTGAACATATTGTTAAACTATTAATTCCACTTATCGTTAAGCATCCTGATAATCATTCACTGAGCATTTCATAATCACATTGAACATCCTGATACGCAGTTAACTGTTGTTGAACATCACATGGACATATTATTGAACATTTACATGTCGTTGAACATCATGATGAACATCGTATTGAACACTAACCTCTCGTTGAACAGCCTATTGAACACGTTGATGGGGTACACCTCGTCGTCCTGTGGCGTGTAGGTAGCCGTGACGCATGCGCCGTTGCGTTCGAACACAACCGGAAGTCGCGCTACCTCGAACCAGAGTCCCGTGTACTGCGCATGTCACCAGAGAGATTGTGACGTCATTATACAGCTTTTTTTATCTTGTTTCTACTTTTTCCTAACCTTCCCACTGATTAAAAAAATAATACAAATAAAGTATTGATATCTTTGTGAAATCTGTAACTCGAAAGCGTCACAAGGAGCGTCGAGAAAAAAAAAAGTGCGACAATTTTAGCATAGGAAATACAACTCGGGTTTCCATTCTTGGCTGAGGCTGGCTGGGAAATTCCCAGTGCTGAACCACAGATAACTGTAACCACCTGAGGAACATTGGGTCCCTTGATTATAATTGACCTTGTGCCATGGCCTGGTAGATAATGTTAAAACAGGTAGCCAACGCGCCCCAGCGATTGCCGGCGAAGTTACTAGCATCAAACTTTTGCCGTAGCCATCTACAGCTTGGACCAGGTTGGCTTGTCAGCGCTTCAGGGCGTTGGGCATATTCCCTAGTCCCTACCATTGCAGAAAACAGGTTTGCTGCTGACAAGCCAACCTCGTCCGGACTATAGGTAAGGTAGAAGAAGACAAAGGCTTTAGGCATTTCGCCAAGAATCGGAGTGCCAGCGCGCTTTATGGCATATCTAAATGTTTGCCATTGCTAATAGCGGGCATTGTAAAATGTTGGCCATTGTTAATAGCGGGCATTGTAAAATGTTGGCCATTGTTAAAAGTGGGCATTGTAAAATGTTTGCCATTGCTAATAGCGGGCATTGTAAAATGGTGGCCATTGTTAATAGCGGGCATTGTATAATGGTGGCCATTGTTAAAAGCGGGCATTGTTAATTAGGTTAATAGGGAAAACGATCGAGTTGTAAAAGCATACATGATCGACCATGCCAGTCCCAATAGAGTCCATGCCACGAGATATCCGGCCAATAACAGCCAGTCCCAAATCCCAATAGCGCCCATGCCACGAAAGACTAAGCCAATGGCAACATTATCTCAGTGAAGAATGCACACTCGTGTCGTTTAGTACATATTCTAATGTGGTTGCAGATTTGTTTCTAGTCACCGAACCAATGAGTCTGGGCATCGAACCCGGGCCGGCCACCTCACCTCTCACTCGCACCTCGAGTTTCCAAGACAACGCCGAGTGAAAGTTGAGCGCCTGTGCGAGCGAAATCGAGTTTGGTCGAGAGTTGAACGAACGAAGAAAGACGTAAAGTTTTCGAATTATAAATTTTGTGAAAGAACCTTTTTTCTCTGGGCGCGAACGAATATCAATATTGAGTTGATTCTCCGTGCTAAATCTAAATTCTAAAGGTTGTTTCAAAGAGTCGTATGGCGTCTTCATCTTCTTCTTCGACTTATTCTTCTTCTTCTTGGAAAGTAATTTACAAGTTATGCAAACATATGTCTCATGAAATATTAGAGTTAGCGAGAAATTGGCTGGCTCTTATACAAAATATTTTTGTTTGTGCCATTATTCATTTATCTAGATATCTAAAAGGATGTCTTGTGGCCCTATTTGGAGCACCCTGAACATTATAAGGCCACCATTGTTTTACATGTATTTTTTATGGTAAAAAGGTGACTTGTTCTTTACATATCAATATTTTAGTTTTAATTGAACATAATATTTTTGTTTATGCCATTATTCATTTATCTAGATATCTAAAAGGATGTCTTGTGGCCCTATTTGGAGCATCCTGAACATTATAAGGCCACCATTGTTTTACATGGAGGTTTCATGGTAAAAAGGTGACTTGTTCTTTACATATCAATATTTTAGTTTTAATTGAACATAATATTTTTGTTAATGCCATTATTCATTTCTTAAATTTAATGCCTTGCTATGGCACAGTGTTTGATAAGTACTTTACTCAAAATAAACCATCAGCCTGGCATAACCTAACCTAGTTCATGATGATATGGCCATATGATACATTCAGTTTCTTGGCTTTGAGAGTTAGTTCTTACGATTAAAATTGTTACCAGTCAACAATAATTCTAAAGACTGCACAGATTACTTTTTAACAGGACAGACATTCAAATTCTCCATTATAACTCATCCAACTTACATAAAAAATACCTATTCGTATACGCACACTATCTTACATCAGCATTCGAACGCGCTCCAAAAACACATGTTTTTTTACTTTGGAAGTCATCCAGCTGACAGAAGATCTTAAATTTTGGTGCGGAGCTCCAGTTTTTTATGGGAATCATACCCTTGAAAAAACCTATATGATTAAAGTTCAACTTTCCGAGAAAACACCTAGTGGCCTTAATATGTACACCCATCTTATACATCAAAGGGATTCATTATAATCGCAGTCTTTGATTCACATACAAACAGTCATAATACTGCTTGAGGGAGAAGGGCAAGAGATTAATATCTGCAATTACTTGCATAGCAAAAAAAACCTGGTTTGCATTTTTTACTGAAACTTTCAGAAAAATGTTCAGTATCCAACTTCATATGAGGCAAAGAGCATCGTGTACTCAAAAGGGGACACTGGCGTGGAAGTATTACCCAAAAAAACGTAAGAGTTTTAAAGATAATTTGTAATGAACATTGAAAATGGCTCAAATGGCGAGTTGTGAAAGCAATTATGCGACACCCAACCAGTACCAATAGAGTAAATCCAATGCCACGAGAGATCCAGTCAAAAGCAGCCAGTCCCAATAGAGCCCATGCCACGAGATAACCAGCCAACATAAGCCAGTCCCAATAGAGCCCATGCCACGAGAGATCCAGCCAATATCAGCCTATCCCAATAGAGCCCATGCCACGAGAGATCCAGCCAATAGCAGCCTGTCTCAATAGAGCCCATACCACGAGAGATCCAGCCAATAGCAGCCTGGCCTAATAGAGCCCATGCCACGAGAGATCAAGCCAAATTCAGCCACCATCGGCCAAGAATTGAAACCAGTAATTTTGTCGTTGCTAAAGTAGATGAAGATTTGTTTCTTACATGAAGGGAAAGCCGGGAATCTTGCGTGTTCAAGGGCCATGCAAAATTTCGCGAAGCCACTGCTAAAATGCTAACACATACTTGGCCAGGGTTTCAGGGTTTGCTGAGGGTTGGGGCATTGGTGGTCCGAGCCGAAACATAAGGTTTTCTTAGGTGGGCCGACTTTTTTTCTGAAATGCCCCGGCCGGTTTTTTTCCCCCTATCCAACCCTGGACATGGCAAACCACCTCCCCATCGCCTCGTCGATCGCACAGCGCTACTCACGGCCGGAATGTCGAACTGCTGCTGCACCGTCACGTTCGGGCAGCCGGACTGCGCAGCCGCGCAGCCGACGAGCGCAGCCACCAAGATGCTTGTAGTAATGCGCATGATCGAAGATATCGTTTCGTTACTGAAATCAACATGGTAGCCGACCCGTGTTTTATAGCGCTCCCAAACTTGACAACACTTCAAAAGTCAAAGGTGGACTTGTGAGATATTTCGACAAACTTATAGATATTTCGCAATGATATGGTGCTTATATAACGTGCAAAATTGACTGCACTTTATACTGTTGGTAAACAATGCAACCTCATGCTATCGGTAAACGATAAGACCATACACTGTGGAGGGGGGGGGGGGGGTGATTTCCCAGTGCATGGGGAGCGTTTATCAAACGACAATGGTTTGACAGTTGCCTGCCCGCCTGACACTTCACTCTAAATCTCATCGGTTTCTGGTATAGAAACATATTTATATACAGTGGGCAATGACAAGGTAAAACAATACAATCTCGACGAGTGCAATTGTTTTGCGATTGTTATTTTTATCGCTCCTATGCTTTAGATTATGCGCTGTGCATGTCAAGCACTCATAATTATAGCACGTGATTTGTATGATAATCGTTGTATTTATTGGGACAAAACCAAACAGAAATAAAAAAAGAACGTCCTCAAAGTCCACCCTTATGGGGCAAAAGCATCCCCAAGAATCATATACAAGCGATTGCTGCATAAGCTTGCGTTAGCACGATGATACCTTGCAGCAATGAGAAGGAGAGAGAGAGAGAGAGAGAGAGAGAGAGAGAGAGAGAGAGAGAGAGAGAGAGAGAGAGAGAGAGAGAGAGAGAGAGAGAGAGAGAGAGAGAGAGAGAGAGAGAGAGAGAGAGAGAGAGAGAGAGAGAGAGAGAGAGAGAGAGAGAGAGAGAGAGAGAGAGAGAGAGAGAGAGAGAGAGAGAGAGAGAGAGAGTTTTAAATCGATCGTTTATTGGAGTACATTTTACATTTTACACATTTTACATCGTCATATCATATCACATAATATCTTGTGGTAATGATAATCGTCACTGACATTTGGTTAACATAGATAAAAAATTGAACTTGAGTTGATTGTTGTTGACAAAACACACTGCTTTGTTGTGGGTCCAAAGCTCGTTAGTGAAGTGTTCTTTGTTTGTGCATTTTTGGAATTCTAAATTTAATATAAATTTTAACCGTTTGCAAAAGATTGAGTGATACTCGAGCACTTCTCCTCCGTATCTCAGACTTTGGGTGTACGTCCGATAAATGGTGCTTTTTGCTAGGCTGACAAGATAATTGGTTAGAGTGGAGGCATGGTCATTGTCGCGAATCGGTGTGCCAGAGAGAATGGTGGAGTTGGGTAGAAGATTGTCTATGGATGCCTTGGAGTATATTTTCCGGTAGAAAATTCGAATAAGTTGCCAAATTATTAATGTTTTGGGGCACTCTAGCATCATGTGCAGTGCAGTGCCACGGGTGTTGCACCATGGGCAGTTGGGGGAGGACTGGACTACCCTCTTATGTCTCCTGACAGGGGTGACAAGACGGTCATGTAGAAAACGCCATGACACATCTCCATCGCCCCCATCAATCGGGTGCCTGTAGACCCTGCAATTCACTTTGGACCAGTTGAAATTGTCAAACAATTTATGGAAGGGAGTGTTGACGAAAATGGTTGAATCGTAAAGAGACAATGCGCGAATGTCTGTAATGTTAGTTGGGGGGCCGCAAGCGACCACCTCGAGCTTGGACTAGGCAGTTAGCCAGCGATGAATAAAAACGCGGAAGGATTTTTATTCGGTGTTGGTCTACTTCTTTTTGGGTCAGAATGGACAGGATGGAGGGGAACTTATCATCGTATCGTCCGAAGTGATAGCTCGCGAGCCAGAGACAGTGGTCACTCTTGCCTCTAGAAATCAATTGATGCAAGTGCATTAGTCGCAGCAGCATGAGCCGGCTCGGTAAATGATGCAGACCGTGCCCTCCGAATTCAGGTTTGTCATATAGGTAGTTGGGGTGCAGCCAGTGATTGCCGTGCCACAGGAAATTGGTGTAGAGTTGCGTTATTGTTTTAACAAAGCTATCTGGGGGTTCAAGAATCGCTATGACGTGTGTGAGCTTGGAGCCTGATAGCTGATTAACCAATAATTTTCTACCTCTATAAGAGGTGAAATGGAGCCATCTCTCCCATCTAACTAAACCAATTTTGACTTTGTCTTCAAGGGATGACCAATTCTGTGACTCCCAACGGTCACTGTTTCCAAGATGCACACCGAGGAACTTTGCACCCTCTGATGACCAGGCACATTGCAAGGGGGTGTCTTTCCTGAACTTCCAAGCGCCCACCCACAAGCCTTGGCTTTTCTGAATATTAAGTCGGGCGCCGGAGGCGCTCGAGTAGACTATAAAGGCCGTGTGAACAATCGCGAAATCAGCATCATTGGTGATGAACAGTGTGACATCGTCGGCATACGCTGACGTGACTAAGGGCCGAGGGCAAAAACTGAGAGTTGGACTGCTCATTCTCATTCGGCACAGGTGTAAGAGAGGCTCTACAGAGCGAGAATAAGGGCCCAGAGAGAGGGTCTCCTTGCCTGACACCCCTGGCGAATGGGAAAGGTGCAGAAAGACAAGGGCCAGTCTTCACGAGGCAACGTGCATTGGAGTACAATGTTTTAACATAGGAAATGAAAACTGGGCCAAAATTTAAAGCACGGAGAGTGCTGAATATGTAGCTGTGTTCGACACTGTCGAATGCAGCTTCTTGATCTAGCGAGATAATTGCAAGGGGGATGTCCTCGAGATTGGCGTATTGGATGACGTCACGAATTATGTGCAGATTCGAGTAAATCGACCGACCAGGAATGCCCTGGTCTTCACCGATTATATCAGGCAGCAATTTGCTAATTCGATTTGACAGGGCACGCGCGATTATTTTATAATCGGCGGTGAGGAGTGAGATAGGCCTCCAATTTTTTATGAGCAAAGGGTCGCCTTTCTTGGGCACTAAAGTCAGCACGGACTTCTGCATCGACCGGGGCAACGTGCCGCATGCAAAACTATGCGTGACGACTTTGTGAAAAAAGGGGCTAGAAAGTCCCAGAAAGTGGCGTAGAACTTGGTGGTTAGGCCATCGATGCCAGGGGCTCTCCCTTTACTCAGCTGTGACAGGGCTAGTGAGAGCTCATCCATGGTAAGCATCGAATCGTTGGCTTTCATGTGGATGTCTGAAAGTGTCGGTAAGTTGTCATACAGCTCAGGTACATGGGCCGTTGGCCGGGACTGATAATGTGTATGAAAGTGGGATCGTATCGTCCTTCTAATGGCAGGCGGGTCAGTGAGTATGTGATTATCGTGTAGGAGTTTGGTAAGGCTGGTTCTTTGAACTTTGTTTGTATACATTAAAAAAAAGATTTTGAGGAAGGGTCTCCTGTAAAATTGACAAAACCTTGGCGATTTGTGCGTACAATCTTGGCCAGATCGCCATAGTGTTTCCTGATGTCTGCTTCAATTGTTTGTAACATGATACCCTCGTCTGTTGTGAGAAAACCTTTTGACTGTAACTGCTTGGCCGCCGTTTCAAGCTCAACAAAGTGTTTGTCATTAGTTTGCGACGCTTGAAAACGTTGAGTGGTGATCTTTATCTCTGACTTGAGTTCGTCCCACACTGCGAGGGGGTCAGAGCTCTGTTCCATGAGAAGTGTATAAAATTCGATGATATTCCGAACATATGATTTGAACTCTTTGATATCGAGCAACTTGTCACAGAGACGCCAGTAGGCCACCCCTTTACGGGTGCTGATCACACGTATATTCAAAACGATTCCTGAATGATCGGAAAATGACTGTAAGACTTCACACGACACGAGATGGTTGGCGAGGTTGCCACACACGTAGAAGCGATCTAACCTTGCGCGCGGCGCGTGGCTATGAACGCCGGTGTAGGTGAAACCGCATTTGCGCGAATGCAGGCGCCTCCACGCGTCGTGGAGGTCGTGCGACGCGACGAGCCGCTGCAGGGATGTCCGTAAGGTGGTGCGAGACTCGGTGCAATTCGAACGGTCTTCTGGGAACAGCGTGGTGTTCCAGTCGCCACCGAGGACGATGACGTCTTCTTTGGGAACGGCGTCTAAGTAGCGGCTGACTGCTTGTACCGCGAAGCCAGCCTGGGCGTTCTCTTGAGGAATGTTGACAAGGTGACAAACACGCCCCTGAAGGTGTGTTTTCACAACTTGCGCGTAGCCAGGGTGCAGAATCGTGTGCGTGGGCTTCGAGGGGAGCTGGGCAAGGAAGGCGTTGTGGAGGAGTATCACCGTTCCAGAGCTCTGCTGGGGAGGAGGATTAACAGAGAAGTTGTACTCAGCGAGTTCGTGCGAGAGAGGGTGGTCTTTTAAATTCGTATCTTGCAGGAAAGCGATTTCAGGATGGCGCACGCGCTTTAAGTAAATAGACAACATTGTCTGTTTTCCATCGGTCGCCACTCCTCTGACGTTTAAGGATAAAACCCGGACAGCCGAATCCATTTAATGTTTTTGTTTTTTTGTTTTTTGTTTTTGTTTTTTCCTTATTTAGTTGCGGGGTTGTGGAGGCTTTTCCTGAAGTTGTTTGGGCCATGACGGGCTTTCCTCTTTGATGTTCTTTATGCACCTCATAAGTCTGCGTTTCAGGTTGTACGTCTTGGCGAGTTTGCCGCAGTCCACCAGCATAGTGATGGGACCTTCGGCATCGGTGGAGTAGTTGAACGCGATGAGCGCCGGCCGTTTTGACCCGCGCGGCGACTCTTTGAGGACGGATTCCAGGTCTTTGGGGGTGATAACGTAATTGTCACGAAGCCTAGAGGTCATGTTGTTTATCGACTCCAGGTCTCGGTTGAGTTGACTGTGTCTTATTTGGGAATTGTTGCTCTCTTCCTCGGACCACGCCGAGCTGTCCGAAGGATTCTCATTGTCGTAGGGTTCGTCGTCGCGATCGGGTTTTTTTTTTTTTTTCAGCACTAGTGAGAGGAACGTTTTTCTTCCGCTTAGCCGGAGGTGGATGTTCGATCGCCGGGTCACGCGTCTCGGCCACGAGCTCTATTTCCTCTCCCGATTGCGAGTTCGATTGCGAGAATGTTTTGGCATCGTTAACAATCATGTAAACAATGCGACGAAAAGATTTGATGTGCTTTAGGTCCGGTCTTTCAACTCCAATTTTAATGTCCCGAATATCACCGGTGATTTTTCTGTATCTACCTAGAGCAGCGGCTAATTGCTCGTTGGTTATGTCGGGGAGCACGTTTGACAGAAGGACTTTCTGTGCACCAGAAACGTACCTCCTTACACAGATAAACTGATCATTGATTGAAATTCCTCCGTCTTCCACTATTCTCGAGAAGTCTCGACACACTTTCGTACGACGAGAATTCTCGATTACGATTATTCTCGTCGGCAATGGACGATTTGCGAGTCCCGACGAAACCGTGACGGATATACTCGTGTTATGGTGAACGACTATTCTGACTAGGGTCAGAGCGGACGAGATTCGATTCTCGTGACGACTTTGCGCTATATAACCTCAAAAAGGACGTCGACTCGTGTTGATAGTAACAAAGTGGGTTTCATTTTCGGGATATTTGTATCAATCATTGCGTTTATTGGTATGAAATATAAGAAATATAAAGTTTGCAATCAATTAATATGTTGTGATATCATCATTTGAGATCGAATAACGCCAACCAGTGTCCCTGTGAATAAGGTTTACGCAGCTGTCAAAAAAAACGCTCTTACACTTTGACTCCGCGACTTCGGCTAGAAGAAGCGCATTGAAGTCTGAAAGAATCATTGGCTGGTCTGTGATTCTGCTAAAATAAAATGAATTGGCGTAAAAATAAACAAAATCTTGAAACCCCTCCTGTATTTCATGTACCTTGCCGTTCCGTACCCTGCCGATGCCTATGTCAATTTCACGAGTCCTTCGCTCCGCAGCAACGGTGTTCCGTTCATGAGAGGTGAAGTCTAAAGGCTGGTTTACAATCAACTTAGCAGTAAGATTTAGCAGTAGCAGTAATGTTTGGTGCATGCACATCCGTAAGCTTGTCTACTTCCAACTTAAAAACTTAAAACTTAACAACTTTGACTTAACGTAAGAAAAATGTTTGACCGCGTCAAACTGCGATTGAACGCGATTTGATTGGCTTGCCGTAGGGAATTAAGTTGTCATTGTAAACAGATAATTAAACCGTAAGCATTCCGTAAGATATTAAGTTAACTGCTAAGTTTGTTGTAAACCAGTCTTAAGTCACATCGAGTTTCTAGAGTTTGCCTGGGTACTAACATAACCACAAAATACGTATTTTGCAAACGCTGTTTGTGATGATATCTGTTAATATTTTGGCTCGTATAATTGTTATAATATATTATTTCACCAATACATGATTCTATAAGAGCATCGCTGTGTTTTAAAACAATTCTGCTCCCCGATAATATTCTTAGAAGAAGTCATGATTTAAATAAATTCGAACTCTGGCGGAATTTTAATGGCGGATGCCAAGACCTCTTCCCATTGGCTGATTGTGCTCAAGTTTTGTCATATGAGACTCGCAAGACGAGTATTTTCGAGCATTTCCGAACGAACAACGAGAACGAGATGGTAACCTTTGTAACCGTTTCGTTTTCGTCCAGACTCGCAGATTCGTTTTGTCAAAACCGTTGACGACATTGAGAAACGAGAACTTTCGTAATACGAGTATTCTCGTGTATTTTCGAGACTTCGCACCCAGTTCCTGGATCGGTCAGGTATACACAGATTCTATTCCCACTGATTCTCGATGCATGTGAGATTTTATTCCCACCAACGAGGTCAGCAATGGCTACGATATATTCATTTATCGGTAACCCGTCAACACTGTCTAGTACGATAGCGTTCTTACGATTGGGTCTGTACGACGAATCCTGCTCGGACCTTCCAGACGATTTATTGTGCGAGATTAGAGAGAGAGAGAGAGAGAGAGAGAGAGAGAGAGAGAGAGAGAGAGAGAGAGAGAGAGAGAGAGAGAGAGAGAGAGAGAGAGAGAGAGAGAGAGAGAGAGAGAGAGAGAGA